>CM061532.1:75666321-76266321 GCA_030545055.2 Neoaliturus tenellus | reverse complement strand
GATTTTTCCTACGATGCACACGAGCTGAGAAAAAAAGGAGGAAACGAAACCTGCTTGCCTATTAATATATAGATTCTAAAACTTAATTCTGTTAGCTATCCTTATTGTAAAATTAGTGTAAGCCTGTGCTGTTTATTGTGAACGAAAATCATGTATTATGTTATTTTATGGAATTTGAGATTGACAGAATAAATTAAAAACACATTTGATTTCAAAATTATTTTGAATTGTAATCATTTATATCCTGGAAACAAATAAGTGGTAATGTCATAACTTCTTTGCTCTAACAAATAGTTTATAAAATATGTTTAGTGTGAGCCTAATATCTGTTTTCAATTCATAATTAATTAATAAAGTATAAAATTATATTTAAGTCTTACTTTAAGTAGTACGGTACCGATAATCCTTTTATGAATTATATAGAATTAGATGTATTTAATAAATGCTTTCTTACAGTATTTAGGCCTGAAAAGTCTCGATTTAATATAATCAAGTCAATGAAGGTGCAATAAACGATATGATAAGTTGTTATGAACGTTTTTTAATATATTTATTTCTATAACATTGCAAAAGAGTACAATATAACAAATTTGGAGTAATTTTGATTTATTTTATGTGTGCTTTAAGCGAAATACAGTGTAAGTTTTATATACATAAAATACTTTTTATTGAGTTTAATTTTTTTTTACTTTTCTATTTGATACATACAAAATAAACTGGACATATATCATATCCATTGGTAATGGAGTTTAAAACATACTGATATTAAAACAATATTTTCTGTTCAAATGAGGGGTTTTAATCAAGAAATTAATTAACGAATGTGGCCAAAAGTAATTTTGTTTCGTGTTAAGTTAAATATTTAAACTAATGGTTTAAGGACTTTGTTTATCCCGAATTCCACCTGCCATTCCGTTCGGACGACAGGACAATCCCTAGGTCCCCAGGCAATTACGAATCAACGTAGGACTGACTGTGTGGTGGTTTCACACAATAATGCATGGTGTTTAGCCTGATGAATGATATAGGCCTACAATTAATGATTGGCAAAAAGCGCACTTAATTTAAAAGTATGAGTTCATTGTAGTTAAAGATGAAAGCCTGGAATTCTAAATTACATTAAAAGAAACCGCCCGTTGTGTACCTTAGGTAAAAATAATAAAAAAATTGGTTACAATATAAAGTTTTAAAATTTTATCCAAGAAAAGTAAGTTGACTTAAATCACTATTTACGATAGTTCATGTTCTTATGATTATTGAAATAATAAAAAAAGTAACACTTTTAATTTGTGTTTAAATTTTTTTATTTACTTGCTTTTTTTATTAAAGATATCTTCTTTGTTATATTTTTATGAGTATACATAAATCTATGGGGTTTTTAGATGTAATATTTTGGACTCTACTCATTGTAGAATATCTTAACTTCTCATTACTTTGGGGATTATTTATATTTATTTATCTTTTTTACCTTTCAAACCACACTAATATGGATGGTGTTTTATTTTTTTTTTGTTTTTTACATCAATTTCCTTAAATATTGTCTTAATTTGGAAGAAACTTTACTACTGTAGTATTGAACAAAGTGTTTTGAATATCTTCATTTTCATTATCATTTATTTCACTATATACACCTTACATAAACTTCATTACAATGTCACACAATTTCATGCAATTTTCAAGTCCTTTTTTTCAAAACATCAAAAAAACCATTAAACGTCTCAAACTTCAATCTTCTTTCAACCTTTTTCATGAAAAAGCATCTTATAAAACAATTTCATATGAACATATTACACACATAACCATATTATTTTGCGATAAAAGTCATTATAACAAATTTGATTAATAATTTTCTATGTATTTAGTGTATTGAAGTCAAATAGAAGGCGATTGTATGTGTTTTGAACTAAACAAATATCCTACAACACATACAAACAATATCTCTGACCATCTATGTCATTCCAATCTACCACAAATGTTGACATGGTAGATTTCAATTATTATTAACACAAACAGTTGGATTCAGTTTTCCTGGTCAAAAAAGTTAATTACATCATTTTCAATGTTTGATATTTTGTTCTTTCAGTATATGTATTGAGCGATTATGAGATCAATATGCAAATGCGATAAATACATATTGAATTTAATAAATAAAATATTTACAAATTCAATAACACATTTTTAAGCAATATTATAAGACAGAAAATTAAACTGTGATAATAATATTTTCAATGAGGATTGCTAATATGTCTCACACCAACTTGTTATTTTTAATTTACCTGGTTGAAGTTGAAACAACTCATCACTCTTTAATTACGTCCCTAAACTATATACAAGCACAGTTAACTAAAACAGAAAATTCGAATTTTAAACTTCTTGTAAAAATGTACTACTTTATTCCAATTTGATGCAGTTTTCCTGCAAAAAGAGTTGGGATCTTTAATCTGAGTTAAATAAATAAATAAATAAAAAATAATAATAAAAAAAATAAAAAATAAAAACTGTCATAGCTGATCTAGCAGAGCTGTTACTCTAGGAATTTATAGAATAACAACGTTATTGTGAAGTTACACTGCCACACCCTGTCCAACAAAAAGGAGACTTTTCAAACGTTTATTTTCCATAAGACATCATGACAAAACAACATTCTTACATGGAATTAGAGAACAGCCAGGGTTTCAAGTTAATTAGTTAATTAATGTACATTAATTGTATCACTTGTGAGGTCAGCTCTCCTGGTATTCTTATCTGATTAAGATAAGAATAGATTGTTTTTTTTTTCTATCCTATACTGTGCATGTACGCCTACAGTATTATGCAAAATGGGATGTGTATGGTATATTGAGCAATAAATAATAGAATAATTTTACTTTTTAATTGATTTAGTTCAAGATTTGAAGTGTTTTCTGTAAAGCCTTATCAGCATGCGAGGTCACGGGTGGATAGACACACAGATTACCATAATACCCAGCTCTGTATGCGCCCGCCGCTAGATTTTCTTACCAACTGAAAATGACTGAATATGATCATAAAATGGTAAGTTGTTTCTGTAACACTATGTATTTTAACAAGTATTTTTAGAAGTAGTTTTAAAAAGATAGCAAGTAGAAAAACAACCTTAAATGAACAATAAAAAGTTAACAATAAAAATCCAAATTGTTAAAAACGTCAAATCTGTTTTTTTTTTGCTAACGATTTTTTACTATACTTATTGTAGGTATATTATTTGAACAAACAATATAACTGTACCAAATAATGAAAATAAAAATATGTGTATATGATTTATGTTGAAATATGTGTTGATTCTAACCAAGCTGAAATAAATTACGCACATAGGTGGACAACCCGTAGTGTGGGACTCGTACAACAACCGGTAAATTGCCCACTAAAAAACTCCCCTTCCACTTTTTGACACAAGCCTTTATCACTTATCGCATTACATCAGAACTAGGCCTACTTTGGCTTTCGCCCTTAAGGGCTCACTCCGAACTAGTCGTTCATTTTTTTTTTTTTTTTTTTTTTGAAGGTTTAGAGCGTAATCCGGTCTAAATCTGTCTTCTTAGATCGAAAAATTTTCTGGTCGAAATGCGACAAGCAATCCAAGTTGCATACTTGGTCTCCTCTTTGTTGGACAGGATGTGGCAGTGTAACTTCACAATAACGTTGTTATACACAGAAAACACCCTCCAGAATCATAATGCAGACTAGTCCCATCGATAGCACTCCATGATGTCGTGTGGCCTCCAGGTCCATCTATTCAAGTGTGGACAACTGATGAATTTGTGTTCCTCGTCGTCGGGAAAACCCGGGCAATAAATACAGTCAGGTGTATTGGTTTTGCCCATCCTGTTCAGGCATGACAGAAAAAAGCCCATGAACAGACAAGAATTGAGTAAGGAAGTAGTACACCACACCATGCTGCCATTCAAACCCATGTTGGACCTGATTGATGAGTTTCGAAGTCCATCGACCACGATTCTCCAACTTTCAACTCTCCTGCCATGTTTGATAGGTTCTCTGACTTTCTTGTGTTCTTGCCTGGTCCCTGTAGACATCAACTTGTGTATGATAGATCGCCTTTCTCTTCCATGTCAATGGATTAACAGGGATAACTCCAGTGATTACCAGACATCTGGCTCAGACTCTACACGTTATGCAGATGTATACCTGAATGCTGCTGGTCGCTGCGTTCAAGAGAACCTCATCCGTCATACTTCTTTAGTAAGAGCATCTCCCTACACTTTGGATCCGTACAGGAGCACTGACTGTATTGTGTTCATAATTGGTCTGCTTCAACTCGACCGAGGACCTCCGACATTGGCCATAAGCTTGTCGAGATAAGCGACACCTAACAGCCTTCCCCATGTGGATTCCCATGTAGATTCCCCATGTGGAAGATCTGATACCTCCAGCTGAGTTTTGAGTAATCCATAACAATGAGATGTTTGGCAGCTCTCGTGGTCTGGACCACTTCATTCCCAAGTTCAGCTGAACGATGGTGTTAATCCGATTCTTCGGGACTAACACATTTCTGTCTTGCTCAAGGCGATTGGCAGCTCTGGTAACTCGTATATTCGTTGACAACACGCATAACTTGGTTCAGCTGTGCGATCTCAACATTTCGGGTAGCTATGAGTACTGCATCATTTTAAGCGTACCCAAATATAAATGTCTCGTCTGGCATCTTGGCTCTAAGCAGTCTCCTGAGATAGTAAGGAGACTGTCGTAGGAGACATTCTAATGGTCTGGGCCGAGTATCGGGCCTTGCGTGGCATCGGATGTAACATCCATCGTCCACTGCCCATATCCTTGCCATAAATCGAGTTTTTTACCCACAGGTAATCTTTGCGAACATTTTGGACACTATAAGCTTTCTAAATTAATGTAACTTTTACTCATTGCTATGTGTACAATTGTATCACCTATTGCAATAATTATTATTATTATTGATATGCAGAAAGAAATACACAAGAATGCAAAAAGGCAGAAACGATGCCGTCAATGGTGGCGCCCTCTATGAAGGTGCACCAAGCTTTTTGTTAAATTTTCCCTGATATTCCATGGATCAGAATCAACATCGTAACGAAGTTTTCTCCATTATACTCAGAACGTGTTACAGAAATTTTAAGCAACTGAAATCGGCTCGAAAGATAAGACTTGATCCAGACATAAAACTGATTCCCTCAAGAATTATTAAAGTCCAATTTACTTTAAACAGGGAATTGTTAGAAAAAATAAAATTGGTTTAAATCGTAATATTCCAAAACACTTTAATCACGAAAACTTAACATGTCGATAACAATTTTAGAAAACCGAGAGATCAGAGGAATATTGTAAATTAAAGAAGTCAAATGTTCTCCTTTTTCTTCTCACATCCATTTCACATGGCAGTCTTAGTTACAATCATTAATTGCACCGATGAGTATTATATGTAATTAATTTTTTTCGTTATGTTGATTTTGTGACTAAACATTAACTTAAATAAGTGAAACTAAATATTGAAATGTAATAAGGGTATCTATATCGTAGTTATGGGGAAATGGAATAAAAATAATAAAAATCCGTAATTTGTTAAAATAAGTATGAAACAGAATTAACTGTTTTGTTTCAAAACAGTTAATTCAGAAAACTATGTATTGTTTCAAGAAAACATTTACTTGATAGCAGTTCTATAAAGTTCCTGACCACTAACAACTATACTCCTACTCTAACTGTGCCCTTTGATTCATTAGACAGCGGCTTGTGGGACACAGCTTTGGTTTGTTTGAGTTTGACATTTACTCCACTCCACTTGTTTTGTTTCCCACGATTACAAATATGTTTCAAAACAGTTTCTATATTTACTACTTACTTTTCTTAAGACAGTATCAGATATAATTTCCAACATTTAATATTAGATTTAAGTGTCTTTAATTTATGTGCAAGTATGGTTAAACCCAAAATAAAACATGTCCAAAATTAATGGTAAGAAACGAAACAACCTCTCTCCCTTTAAAG
Organism: Neoaliturus tenellus; assembly: GCA_030545055.2. Taxonomy (NCBI): domain Eukaryota; kingdom Metazoa; phylum Arthropoda; class Insecta; order Hemiptera; family Cicadellidae; genus Neoaliturus; species Neoaliturus tenellus. The sequence continues at coordinate 76,260,327 of CM061532.1, read as the reverse complement.
ATCGAAATGGTCCTTATCGAATCTCGTAATCACTGTGACCCAATAGAAAAACCTCATATTATGTGAATGGCCGGAATGTATTGCACAGTTAAGGACCATTAGACTTCTTAAGGTTATTATTTCAGATGAGGTGAGGGTATTACTTAATAATAGACTCGGCTTGTCAAACCTTGATCCAACACAACAGACAATATTACAAAAGTTTTATAGTTAAGCTTATGTCCAGGTGCTAAACATAATTTTTTTTATTATTATGGGGTTTAATTTTATTCAAAAGGATATATTTTCAGTTAATGGGATCATAATGACCTAAACAAGTTATGAAAGTCCTTAATTTGGAAAAAATATCAATGAAATACAAAATTATCATATTGTATTAAAAATCAAAACTATTTCTGAATCTGGACTAACTATTGAACGGAATCGTTTAAATAATACAATTGGTCCTTTGTTTTGCCTCACTCAACCTCGCCTGCATCACTCACCCTCGCCTACCTCACTCACCCTTTCCTGCCTCAATCACCCTCGCCTGCCTCACTCACCCACACCTTCCTCACTCACCCTCACCTGTCTCACTCACCCTCGCCTACCTCACTTACCCTCACCTGTCTCACTCACCCTCGCCTGACTCACTCACCCTTGCCTGCCTCACTCACCCTCGCCTGCATCACTAACCCTCACCTGCCTCACTCACCCTCGCCTGCCTCACTCACCCTCACCTACCTCATTCACCCTCGCCTGCATCACTCACCCACGCCTGCCTCACTCACCCTCGCCTGCATCACTCACCCACGCCTGCCTCACTCACCCTCGCCTGCATCACTCACCCTCGCCTGCCTCACTCACTCTCGCCTGCCTCACTCACCCTCACCTACCTCATTCACCCTTGCCTGCCTCACTCACCCTCGCCTGCATCACTCACCCTCGCCTGTCTCACTCACCCTCGCCTGCCTCACTCACCCACACCTTCCTCACTCACCCTCACCTGTCTCACTCACCCTCGCCTACCTCACTCACCCTCACCTGTCTCACTCACCCTCGCCTACCTCACTCACCCTCACCTGCATCACTCACCCTTGCCTGCCTCACTCACCCTCGCCTGCATCACTCACCCTCGCCTGCCTCACTCACCCTCGCCTGTCTCACTCACCCTCACCTACCTCATTCACCCTCGCCTGCATCACTCACCCTCGCCTGCCTCACTCACCCTCTCCTGTCTCACTCACCCTTGCCTGCCTCACTCACCCTCACCTGTCTCACTCACCCTCGCCTGACTCACTCACCCTCGCCTACCTCACTCATCCTCACCTGCATCACTCACCCTCGCCTACCTCACTAACCCTTTCCTGCCTCACTCACCTTCGCCTGCCTCACTCACCCTCACCTTCCTCACTCACCCTCACCTGTCTCACTCACCCTCGCCTACCTCACTCACCCTCGCCTGAGTCACTCACCCTCGCCTACCTCATTCACCATCGCCTTCCTCACTCACCCTCGCCTACTTCATTCACCCTTGCCTGCATCACTCACTCCTAGATCGCTCTTCTCAGACGCCTCTCAGTGTAGTATTATTTGCGGTTTTATTTTTTATGTTTACTAAACAATATATCGTTTTACACATAGTTTTGCTGGTTTCAGTAAACTTAAAAAAAAAAAAAAAAAAAAAAAAAAAAAACAAGAGGAAATGTAATCTTCAAGTCGGCTATGATATTCACCCTAAGTGTTTTAAGTCTGATTTTCGTAAATAGTAGTAAATAAGTAATCCTTCGAAAAGTACATTTATGCAATATAAAAAGTAGAATACCTCAAACACAATATTTCTGACTTATCTCCTTTCACATAATACTTTAATCTCTCACATCTAAAAAATACGATATGTTTCATATATTTAAAAAAATGAGCTATTAATTATTAATAAAGTGACGAACTATTACTGCTAGATGCGCGTTTCACTAAGTTGTAGGGCCAGTCCAATGAAGGGTTGACGGTTAAGTCCCAGAGTCCCATAGCAATATTGTACCGCCACGGCGTGCGGGGACGTCGAGGCTCTGACAATACAAATGCTTTTGTATTGTCCCATAACAAATATTAAGCAACAAGCTACGCCTAGCTTGTGGCGAATCTGAAGCTACAGATGCTGTGTTACTTACCGTTAAGATATTTTATATCAAAACTTCCGTTGACAATACTGTTGCAGTCGCATTTCTACAGAAAGATACTTTGGCAAAAAAGACCAATCTTGGAGTAGACATGGCAGTTTTGATCCTCCTATTAAAAAACTACTCAAAATATTTAAAGAAATTCATAAAAAATACTATAAACATTCAATTTTTTTATTAAATAAACATAATTTTTATGTATTTTTTCAAGCACTCAGCGCATTTTTAAAAAATATTAATAACTTTAAATCTTTAGTAAGTAAACTAAAGTAATATAAAATGCTGATGTATTTAAAAACAAATTTTTTGATTTAATCAATATGAAAGATTAATTATGGGAAATAAAACTTGACTCATAATAAAGTTAGAAATAAATCTGTGAAGAAGATACAGCCTAACAAAAATAAAATATACTTAAAATTTAATATTGTCGAAAAACTTTAAAGAGTGTGAAATATATTTAGAATTAACGATATTTAGTCTGGATATTTACCTTACTGTGCATCCTGCGATATAAATTAAAATTGGTGTCACTTGATAGAATATCACTATTTAATCAATGATGTTATATTTTCTGAAAATAATTATTTTTATTTTGTATTGTGTGTACGGATGTTTTCTGACACCCGGTATGTACGGAGTGCCAAACATATAACTTATACAAAAATAGCAATTGTACAATAGCAAAATTAGTATAGCAAAATTGTACAAAGTTATTCAGTTGGTAAAAACAATTATTATGTTTACTATATTTATTTTGTTTTCATTTCATATATGTTTGTATATAATGCTTAATCAGTAAAATATGTTACAAATATCATAGCAAAAACTGAAAGTTTACTCGATAGTTGCAAAACACTTTTTAAAAGGGTATAACGCTCATTGCTTTAGTTTTGTATAACGTCAGAATAACGGTGTAAGCGTAAAACGTCAGTTTATGGTGCGGTAAGGTGTACAGGTATTTATATCCCTATTAGTTAAAAATATTTTTTACGTCTTCATAACCTTTTATAAGATCTTTAGCACATGTTATTATTTATAATTCATTAAAACTAACAAAACATTATTAAATCATTCATTATCAATAAATAAATTTTTTACTTATAGTTTGGCAAGCCTCTTTTTGCCTTACTTTGCCCCGTCCACATAAACTATTGATCTGTGCTTGGAACGTTTTATACAGAGTGAGATGAGCCACTTTTTCTTTTTAGGAGAATTAATTGTACTGATAAAATTTCCGGGCAGAACGCGGCTTCGAACCCACGATATCGCTGCGACGATTCCAAAGTCCGCCGCGCTAACCATACGCCACCGACCGACTTAAATATATTTTAATATGTATTCATTTTGGACTCATAATACAAATTATGTAATCGGCATGTGTTATTGTCAACTGTAGGCCTAGTCACCATAACCCAATTGACAGAGTAATAATAATAAATAATAAAATATTTTGTATTTATAAAATTTTATAATTGTATTTATAAAACATAAAGATGAATGTAACAAAGGATCGGACCATATATGATTCATCATTTACGTTTACGGGAAAATTGACTTCAACAGTGTGTTAAGCCAAACTGTCGATTTCCGCATCATTTGGCCGAAACAACATGTCAGTGTCGGTGTGCTGATCCAGAAAAAGCGATTTATAGGATGCAAAAACCTCGACCAAAACGAGTTTTTAGGTTTTAACATGTTTGGTTGAGGTCAAAATCGGAACATAGTTATAGCTTTAAATTGTATTTACTCACAATGAAATACAACATACAACCTCACAGTTTTATTTAACTTTTCTCTCAATAATTTCAGTTTATACGATTTAGGATATGGTTTAAAAACTGTTTTTACTTTTTGTTCGATAACTCAAGAATTGTATTTGGTGCTATAACTTATATCAATAAGCTTAATTTGAGAAATGTTTTAAAATCCTTTATGGAAGTAATCAAAATGTATGACAATTCTTTAAATGGAAAGTAACAAAGAGTGAGATGTAATTGTATAATAAGCACCAGTTGTTACTATAACTCAACTTGTTCCTATAACTTCATCAGTGGTAGCCATAAAACCGTTGAGATCTAAAACCTGGTATTCGTTTTAAATATAGTACCAGGGGGACCAAGCTGACGCTCAGTAAAAATTATTATACATCCCTCTACTTCCTCATACAGAGAGCTCGTTCACTCGCCCTCTTTATTTTTTATCTTTATTGTCTCTGATTGGGCCTGATGATGACCGGTGTGACTGGTCGAAATCGATCGCCATTATAAGATCTTTTATGTATATTTGCCGTCTGTAAACATTTACAGTATAAGTGTAAATATATCGTGTAGTGTTGGAAGACGTTTTATTATTTCAACCTGAATTTATTTTTTAAACGAGGCCAAGGTGCACTATAGTATAATGGTTTGAACCATGGGTTAAATATGAGACAAATATGTTTATATATACAATTATCAAGGGATTTTTTTCTGTTCAATTTAGTAGCTGAAAAAATCCACAAGGATAATAAGGGAACTTCAAGGCTCTATGACGAAAAGCGCAATTTTCCCAGCCTTTCGGCCAACTTTCAATCGATTCCTCGTAATCAAAACCCCCATATTCAATCAAAAAATGAAAATCTTTAGAGAGAAAAATATTTTGCCCATAAAGTGATTGTTTTAGAGTATACGATAAGACTTTCTTCTCAATCATTTCGGGAAACTTTTTGAAAGCTGTGATTAGAAACATGAATTTGCCACCAATTGGTAAATCAGATTAAACACTTTTATTTCAATTTATTGACTGTTTCAAAAGCTTTCATGATTCCACTTTTCACTTGACTCATTTCAATTATCTTTTGAAATTAATTAGTTATGTACTTATAAACAACAAATCTCTATAGTAGGAATATCCCTACAAATTTTCCTGTGAGTGCGGACTGGCAGGGTCAAATTCGTGGATGAAATTTTCTATTTCCTCAGTTAATTTAGGGATATTAATGACCTTTTTTTGTTCAACCAGACTGGAGAATGACGTAGCTGAATAGTCTACTTCAACAAACCGCAAATGAAGTGGTGTGCTGGATCCTTCATTTACCGTTTTAATGACCTCTGAACTTAATCCGGAGTTTAAGATCAAACACTTCAAATAATTACATTTAGGGGCTAATGAAAACCTAGTCTTTGCATGAGACAAACAAATACTATAAACATTGACGTTTTCTAGTTGCTCGATTACTAGTTATGTGAATTCCAAATAGCCAGAACGAACATAGCTTCATATTACAGCACTGGAGAATGCCCGCCTACCCAGTTAATTGGGATGTGGACTCCAACTTCCTCATATCAAATAATGTGGAATGTTCTTGCTGTGCTTATGTGGCAGAATGGGTTGTGAAATTTAATAAATATTATTTGAAAACCTTAGCGATAACTTTTGATCCGTCTTTCCAAGCCCCCAATATTCCGTTCATAATCATTTGATGAGCTAAATTGAATCTTGCAACCGGAATTTACATTTTTGTGGGGATGCAAAAATTCTGTTAATATCGTAATTGTATCATACAATGTTCTTCATGGAGAAAATTGAAACACCCTAAGTAAGTTTTAATACGATAAATAGAAATGTGTGTCTTGGAAGAGCAAAAGCACAAAAATTCTTAGTGAACATCAATAACGAAGTTATCAAAATCCACATTTTTGAACGTAAAACGAATCTAAAAATGTTGATCCTAAGATTATTAAAACATCTAAATATCAAGTTCTTTAGTTAAGAAGTATTTGCTTCAGGCAATGGTATGTCCTTTCGCAACTCTTAAAAGTAGATATAGAAGGCGGTTTCTGGACCACTCGTAGTTTTTTTGGACCGTTTTCAGCTTCAAATTGACCGGTTTTTGACCGGATTCTGGCCGGTTTTGGCCAAATATCAGCCCATTTCAGGGCATTTTCCAGGATTTCAGACAATGATTTCAAGGGGCATTTTGAATATAGTCCAGGGAACTACGAGATGCCCTCTTAAGTTAACCATAACTTTTAAATGAAAAGCGGCCGACTACCCTTAAGGTTTTAAGATTTCTCAAAACTTTTAAATAAATATTTTAAGAATATTTATCACCATATGGTAAGACCATATGGTGATAAATATTCTTAAAATATCTATTTCTGTACTATCTATATTTCAACTATCTATTTCTCCCAGCTCGGTCCTGTTGTGGGTTGCAGTAAGAGTGCGAATCACTCTTACACCAGCGCAGAACAGGACCGAGCTGAAGAGGGAATAAGTTGTATCATCCCTTATCTATGGGGTGATTAAGGGTTGGTTTTGAGGGATATAATACGTAAGGGATGTTTTACACAGGTTTTAAGCTGATTACGGGTAAATTTGAGCTTTATTTGGCTGAAATATGCGTTATTCTACAACGGTTAAAACTCTATTGTGTATTGCATAAAAAGGCGTTTTTGGGCTCAATTTTAGGGCGAATTAAGACTAAATTCCAGGTTATTACCCTGTAAACCTGATAAACGCATTGATATGACCTGCAATTAATAGTTTGAACGGTTTAAAATAACCAGGATTGGCCGTAATAGAGTCCTAAAAGTCAGGTTTCGTGCGGCGTGTAAGTTATGGTTTTCTGTATTTAAACGATTAATGCGGTATTTGTATGGCAGAAACTACTAATATTATTAACTTATTTGCCCCTTAAATATGCGATCCATCGATTTCGCCTATCATCGGCCAGTTGCCCCATAGACTGACGACAGAACTCACATTTGGATCGTATTTCACGTTCTTCAACCAATTCATACTCCTTATTATTCCACTTATCATCTGCCGATATATCAGCTTTGGTTCGTCGTAGGCACGTATTTCGAGATACTGTTGTAATCGGTAAGTAAAGGGCTATTCAAATAAGATGGTTTCACACCTGGGCAACCCCTTTTTCGAAAGGGTGTATACGCTCTGTACACTCGGTAGTCGTGTTTATAGTGGAACAGAAACGTGAAGGCGCATCGCCGCCGAGACACTACATTTAACAATTCTATTCATCTAACTTTTATTTCTATTTTTCCTATGTTCTATTTATTATAACGGATGACTATACTGCTTGTGGTAATAACACATCCAATAATTCATTGTCTTTTAAATCATAGAGGAAAATCAGAAATGAAAACACTTTATTAGACTTTCATTCCTTTACCGAATGAATGTAGGTCTCAAGGTCGCTGACTCAGCTATTTACACACTAGTCGGCATTGTTGTGCATCAATAACTAGATTGGTGGTACCTGCATAATACGTTTAACATGAGATAAAAATAATGTTAACAGGCTTCGTTTACCGTACGGGAAACTATGTTTACTAGTACTTTTTGGAACTGCCTAAAATGATATTCCTAGTTTGAATAATGCAAGCCGTACTCAATAACTGTACCAGTTTTAAATAACCCCAATTTGGCGGTAATAAGGCCTTTAAGTACTCCTGTTGTTCCAAATCTAAATCCACGTCCTAGTCCTTTAAACTTTACAATAGTCTAGTCATGGTAAAAGTACTAATATTAGTAATTTACCCGAGACACACATGTATTATGTATAGCATAAGCCTATGTGTGGCTATTTGTACTCATCCACACCATGGTTTTAAAATGAAACCATCGATTTAGTCTCGTTTGCTAACGTATTTGATCTTTAATGAATCTTGGGACCCACGTCTTAAATTATAAGCGAGGCGGGTTCATGGCGTCGCTTCGGACTACATGACTTAAATATTTAACTTAAAACAGCTCAAATCGTGTGTGTAATACACACTTGTTCGATACTAATGCTGGATGATAACTATGTGAAAGCAGAAATTATAATCCGATACGAATAGAACCCGATTTCCTGGTTAAATTTGGTTTAAGATACAGGTCTACATTTGTTATTGAGTAACTGGTGATTGGTTTGGGGTTGAACTGATGAATATAAAAATGTACAATCGATTCAACCCCAGAAATATGGAAATAAAATACGCTTGATAGGTTATTTCCTAGAATTAAGTATATGATATGATTGAAGGATTATCATGCTTCAACGAATGCAAGGGTCCAAACGTAACCTGTAAATAATAAGCCAGAAAAAACGTGGTATTTCATAACAAACTTAGTAATTTTATGTAATAATACATGACTGAATCCAAAACTATTTCAAGGCAATAGTGCCGTTACACGCCTTGTTCGTAGGTTATCGAGTCTCGACCGCCAAATACTCCTGGAAAACTTAAGATCAAATGATATTGAAGTGTTTGTATTCACCAAATAAACTTTAAAATTTAAACCGCCCCGAGTATGGGGTAGTAGTAGTTGGCGAACAGAGCGTTGGAGAGTAACGCATCTTTCCGCCAAATCTAGCTTAATTTAAGCCGTAATATTATCAAAATCAGGTTCAATCATCCCTTATCAAACGGTTAATCAAGATATCAACCCTTAACGCCCCATAGATAAGGGATGATCCAACTTTATTCTTCTCTTCAGCTCGGTCCTGTTCTGCGCTGGTGTAAGAGTGATTCGCACTCTTACTGCAACCCACAACAGGACCGAGCTGGGAGAAATAGAAATATACTATGGGAAGACCAAAGTCATGGTACACCGTACATAAAATCCTAGGGCTCACCATAATAATTATAATAATAAATTACCTATTATTAAAAAGCTAAGTCATATACCGCATAGTAGTAGGCAATCTCTAAGCAGCCCTTACAATAGTGATCAGTGGAGGCAAGGGGTGTACAACTACACTCAATCCCCAACAAATTACATTTCACACCTGTTTGTTCCGCTAAATTTGTCGGCTTTCTGCTCCCGAGTCTGTTCCCAGTAACAATACTTTATATATATATATATATATATATATATATATATACATATATATATTAGACCGAAAATCAATTAGACAGCTTAATCGACATATCATATGTTAAAACGAACTGTATTTTTCTTAAAAACTAAATTAATGTAATAACAATGGCTCCATATTTCTATTAAACAAATGACTCACCCCTCGTAATTCTATTGTTCAACACATGTCTCTCAATGAAATGACAGATTCTCTGCTATGGTTGTTTTAGTAACTTAATATTTCATGGCCGCTCTAGAGCGGGAATGAAACGGAAACCGGAAATGAACTGTTTTACGTACTGTTCGCAGGTGTGGCAATGTGTTTATTTCATGCAGTGGTAGAAAAAATTAAATAACGCCTGTTCTTCCCTTAGCATAAAACTAAGTTAAGATATTCCAGTTTGCATTTTGTAACTTGTATACACATCTCGTCCTAAACGTGAATACTGAATAAGACTTGCTTTTAGAAATAACAACATTTTGCATTATTACAACTGTTTGTTAAATTTACCTTATTATTAGATTTTTTTATTAATTTCACTAACAATAACTAATTATAAAAAAAAGATTTTACAATAGAACATAAATTATATCCTTAACTAATAATTTTAAGTATGAAAAGGAAATATAAATATTGAAATTATTAATTGGGCCGGCATGCAAATATGATTCTTACTGTGTTATCAACCACCCAAAAAATACTTCTAATTACCAAATATAAACATTAAACATTGTAATAATGAACTATTACAATCTATCTTTTTCTCTGGGGAAAAAGATAATTTAATATAAAGCAACTAAAAATACGAAATATAAACAAAAAGAGAAATACTCCGATGAAATTTCAGGAATGCCAAGCATTCCGGCAATTTGATACTTTTAATTGAACCTTCCACGGAACAAACCTCGTAATTAAGTTTCCTGATAGCAACGTTCCTTCGTTGTGTTTGGCAGATTCGAAATTAAACTTCTGTAAATTTTTTAAACTATGTTATCTTTTTCTATTTGATAGCCTAATTGCGAATAAAAAAGTAATACCTTTTCAATGTATGTATTGTATTTTTGGTTCACCCTAATACTTTTTGCAAATATAATGCTAAACGAAAAATGTATCTTGTAAATACTTCCATTTGCAATAAAAAAATCTTTTTAATAAAATAAAATAGCCAAGGTAAAAGAAAATTTCCAACATTATTAAGTAATTTTACTTATCTAAGGTTACATACAATACAAAATGCATGTAAAATACAAAAAGGAGTAAGAATTTATAATATAGATAAAAAATTGAATGATTTGGAAAGCATCGTGTTTTATATTGTTAAAAAAATAGTATTCCAGTGCGGTGAAAAGTCTGTTTGCAGTTAGTATTTTTTTGTGAAATTGTAGCTGATATCCCATAAAAAAATTAGAACTAATCACAAACCTATATTTTGTATTATTAATTTCTTACAAATGTGATTCTTATAAATAATATGTTTCATTGGTCACAGACTTTCTTGAATACCCTGTCTGTGTAATATTATGAAACATAATTTTTACAATTTTATAAACAATGTACGGTAAAGATATTTTAGTGCCTACAGTAGACTGCTGGATTTACTGAGTAGTATAGCTTATAATACTACTCAAACATTTTAAATTTTTATACCCATAGCAGCAGATCTGCATACTCAGTAAATTTAAAATAATAAGATGTTAGATATATGTATATATTTTGATGATAAACACTAATAAAATGGAAATTTACATTTTCTGCCTTGGGATGTAAGCAAATATAGTTTAATTAAAATTTTTTTACCTATGATTAATATTAATGTCTAGGCTAATATACTTTCCATTCTGTGTTTACCTGCAACGATACTAACTATTTGTGATGTTTTGTCAAACCAGCAGACAGTTCAAAGAAATATTGCTGTACTAGTGCAGTGAAATATTATTTCCCATAGAAATTTTAAAATAAGTTCAAAGTAGGAAGTTTGTTTTGTTATCAATAAATACATTTATTTTTTAAGCGTTTTATATTAAGTTTTGTGATTGAAAATAAAGCACTGGTTTTCTTTTTTTCTTCTATAGGTTAATTCCTACTTAAGAAAGTAAAGGTAAGTTACAAACTAAATTTGATTCAGATATTGAATGGAGTTTTTGATTTTCCTATAAAAACTTGGGAACTGTTTGTATGATTGTAATGTGGATGTTGTAAGTAAATATAAGTAAAAATCTGGGTTGATAAAGTATATACAACATTTTATAATTTTAGGTCAATAGATGAGCAAGATAATCTGTGCTGTTAATTTCCTATAAAAGTAGCATTGGAAACACATTGTTAACATGTTAAAAAAGTGTAACATTTCAATATAATTTTACTAAAAAAAAAACGTCATTAAGTCGTTCGTTTTCATTATCGTTAGTTATGTTATAGTAAATAGAGTACTTACCGGTATGCATTTAGATATTAGTTCAACAATTAAATATAATAAATTGAAATGTAAATCAATGATGTACTTTTAAAATGTAATATTCCGATAAAGAGAAATTTGTTTACTTTCGTAATCGTAAAGATAATTTTACTGTATTGGAACATTAGTGAAACTCAATAAAAACTAATAAATATTAACATTTTGTAAATAATGATTTCATCGAAACATATTGTTGATTAAAAACTATAAAAATTATATTTTACAGCACAAGATTAATAAAATGCATCGGTTCTAACGAGTCGATATTGAGCAACATACTCATTTAAAGCGGAAACTTTAGCTTTGTCATCGCTAACGTTTATTCAAAATATTTTAACACGCAACATTTCACTCACATCAGTGCTAGTGCATCAACGATCTTTGAAGTTTAAAACATTACTGAAAAAATGAATTGATCATTTCATAAATGAAATTACCTGATCATTATTGGGACTAATTAATGTGCAACCTAAATATCTTGATTAGCATTATACGTGCTGGTACTGATATTCAGGTTAAAATAGTAAAACGTCTTCCAACACTACTCGATATATTTACACTTATACTGTATTGTTTAAAAGACGGTAAATATATATAAAAAGATCTTATAATGGCCATCGATTTCGACCAGTCACACCGGTAATCATCAGGCCCAATCCGAGACTCAATTGTCTGGGATTGGGCCTGATGATGACCGGTGTGACTGGTCGAAATCGATCATCATTGTAAGAGCTTTTTTACCGTCTTATAAACAATTACAGTTAGCCTATGTAGTGGTGTTGGCAGACGTTTTATTATTTCAACCTAAATAGGCCCACCTCATAAATTATGCAAAAAATTTATGAATGTAAAATATTAACACAAACCTAATTTTTTAACACGCCAATAATATACATATTGATACAAAATTTAAATATATACTTAGAAATATGTTTCATTGCAGGTTTAGAAAATATGTCAAACATTATAAAAATATCAACTTTAATTAACAAAGAGTTTGGTAGCCAGGGGCATCTTTTATTCCACAGTAGGCTCATAGCAGGGATTATTAAGTCTAAAGTTGCACTCGACCATCACGTGGCCCCGAGACAGTCAGCACATTCCTGGCACGTACCTGGCCCGGTCACCGCCGGCATTGGCACTGCGGGTAATGTGGGGGGGGGGGGGGGTGCTAATGTACGATAAAGCGATCACCACCAATACTACTTATGGAAAACAAAGATGTTGAAAGCCTTTCAAAAATTTGGAACCAATTTATGAAATGAACTACGGAATTAAATGAATAAATAAAGATAATTTTGTTTTGTTATAAACCAGAGTTAAAGTAATAAATATGTTTTAAATCAAATACAATAATCTTGATTAAAATGTATTTGACAAATTAGGAAAATAATAAAATAAAATAATTATTTATTATTAATAATAATAAATAATAAGAAAGTGTGACAATTCCCATTTTTGATCAAATTTTTATAAGATCCACAAAAGAGCAATCTGTGCGTAGAGACTGATTCCTTTAAATGAAGTCTCTAGGTTGATATACAAAATCCATTGTTGTAGCCCCTGAGCTGTGGTTTTAATGTAAGAATTATTACTTAATGTGAACCGTCGACAGCTCAATTGTAAAGTATCCAAATTAGGACATGTTTTGACGCTATGGCGTCATTATTAGCTGCTTAAAAATTGAAGAAGTTGACCAGGAGGCTCCGTCATAAATTATTAAAACACAACACAGTACATTGATATGGACAAGAAAATAAATAAACGACACATAACCTGATAACACTCAACGAACAGTAGTGTCTGTCCGCCACAGTAAGTAATAATTCTTACATTGATATACAACTACTTAATCTAAGACTAATTAAAATAGTAATATTCATATAACTTTGATATTCAATAAAATATAATGTATGCCTTTCAATTATTTTAGTCTTTATCTGGTGTACTGTAGTCTATTGGGAGTAAATGAATAAGAAGTCATACATTATTCCAAACTGTAATTATAAGATAAGATATAAATGTGAACGGTTTTATTTATATAGGAAAAGTAGGTGGAGGCAAGTAATTCTCACCAACTTTGTATTGTTTTGTATATGATAATTATGGTCTTAATAATATAAACATTTTGAACAGTTCCTACAATTGCAGTGGTGCAAATCGAATATAATATTATACTTTAAAAAGAATACGTGGTATATACCGTAAAAAATGTTAACAAAAATCTAAGGGAGAGATGTAATTGATAGCTTAGGGGACCTCAATACTTTGGTGATAGGAGTTCAAATAACTAAAATAAATAAACTGAGTTTCCTGGACTAGCAATGAAATTAGTAGGCATATCATTGGGGGGTAATGTTGTTCGAGTCCCCAGCATTCCATTAAAGCTGCACGTACTCCGTGGGTGGTGCTAAACGAACAATCTTTGGCAGCTGAACTATTACTCAAGTGATCTCTCAGCTATTCCAGATGCCAGACCAAATCCAAAAGGCCCTTTTCAAGGCTACTTTAAAAATATAATATTAATCCTCCTACATTGATCAATAAAATTGCTAAGGGTCACTACTGAAGTAGTGGAGAAACGCGGGAGCTGGCTCAGTTCAAGGTCACCTGAGCGATGACGTCATCGAGGTCAATGACCCCACCGATGACGTCATCGATGACGTCATCGATGACGCAATCGATGACGTCATCACCAATTACGTCATTCTGTGACGTCACACCCATGACGTTGCAGAAATGACGTGGCGATGACGTCATCACCCCTTACGTCACCATTATGACGTCATCGATGTCACAAAGGTCAAGGTCACGCTGAAACCTAAAATTTTTAGGCACTTTTGCTGTTTCTCGCACTACGCTCCGAGTTTTAGTCAGGTTTCAATGACCTTGACGACTTGGAGCGAAATTAGACGAGAAACAGCAAAAGTGCCAAGGAAACTCAAAGTTTGCAACGTGACTCTGCCTAAACCGTCATGTGACACCGCTCGAGTGACCTTGAACCGATACAACTCCCGCGTTTCATCATTACTGTAACCGCGATGCGCACCCTACGACAGACACCGAGCGACTGACTGTCCAGCCCCGCGCACTCTAGGTATATTGGCTCGAGAGACTAAGACTCTAAACCGTCAGGAATGGGAGTAACTAACTGAACTTTGCAAGGAAAAGTCATTTCTTCCAATATTCTAAACAAATCTTCATCAGTAAAACTTACATTAGTCTGTTTGGTATAAAACTTAGGGTGTCCGCGCAACAGCTTACGCCACTTAGCTAAAGTCGAAACCCGCTTGACCTTGAGCGGTGGACACTGAGCAGCCAATAAAGACTTAACACGGCTAAGTTTCTTACCCAAAGTGTCTCGCGACATGGCTTCCCCTCACAAAAGTCCGCACAATACTGAGAGACTGTTGGTAGCGCATGAGCCAGGGCAAAAGTGGAGGGGGTAATAGCAGGAGTGGGGGAAGGTCACAGTGGTGGGGGAAGGTGAGGTTGTACACTGGAGTATCGCATCACTTCACCATGAGCTGTCCTACAGTCAACACACTGTACTCTCAGCCCGAGTTGGCACTAGAAGAAACCTTACTGTACAGCTTAGGCTGTGAGGGGCGAGGAAGTAAAGTCAAAGTGGAAGAACTCCAAGATAAAGAGTTGTGTAAAATAAACTAATTGTATCCCTGCAATCTCCAATAACCTAAAAGAAATCTCCAATAACTCTAAAGAAATACCGATATATAAAAAGAAATCTCATCCTTTGGCAAAATGAATTGGAAAAGATCACAGTAAAATTAATCTAACTTAAAATCTGGACTGAACACTCATGGCGATACTACGTGGTGTGAAAACTCCACCCTAAACATTACAAGTTAGGTTAGTGAGCACCTATGGTACGATAACCGGCGTGCTAGAGTTAAAGTGTGATGACCTTGAGTCAAAACACTGAAATACTACAAGTCGATATTGTCCCAGAGTTAAAGTGTAGTGACCTATATTCAAGACTTGTAAAAATACTTACATATAGAGAGTTAGAAAACAGCGAGGTGCACCGCATGGAAGCTGGAGACATACTGGCGGAGCGGTGTTGTGCAGCCTAGGGACTCGGTTGTGGAGGGGGTATAGCCAACACTTAGAGTAGAAGTGTAGTGGGTGACCTTGACCCACTTGACTTCCCCCCCCCTGACAAAAAGTTTAGCGAGCCCCCCCCCCCACCCCCCTCCCCCACCCCCTCCCCCACCCCCTCCCCCCACCCCCCCCACCCCCTCCCCCACCCCCTCCCCCACCCCCCCACCCCCCTCCCCCACCCCCTCCCCCCCCCGAGAACTTTTTTTCGAAAAAATTTTTGACCTTGACCAAAAAGTTTTTTGCTCCGGACGAGAAGTGCCCCCCCCCCGAGAACTTTTTTTTCGAAAAAATTTTTGACCTTGACCAAAAAGTTTTTTGCTCCGGACGAGAAGTGCCCCCCCCCCCGAGAACTTTTTTTTTCGGAAAAATTTTTGACCTTGACCAAAAAGTTTTTTGCTCCGGACGAGAAGTGCCCCCCCCCCCACCCCTGATATCCTGGGCGTGGCAGCCCCGGTGGGGATATAAGGGGGCCCAGCCAGAGCCGGCTCGCAGTCCGCTCCCGCGCGTTGAACGTGAACGATCGGGACGGACCGCCATAGGCATCACTAAACATTGAATGGCGCCTTCAGTGTTTAGCGAAGTCTACTCTAACTTTAAGACTTGTATTAGTTGTAAGATATTGCGCTTGCGTTTGGGTATTGAGAATTGTCTTATATGAGAGTGTTTTACTTGTACCCTATGTCTCCTGTGTGTCTTTTATCCTTTGTGTCTTGTTTGTTATATGCGTTTAATGTGTATGTGCTTGTTCCAGCATTGACTACGTTGAGCCTAATTGTGTGTTGTAAGTGTGTTATATGTTTCTAAAGTGTATACGCTTGTTTTAGCAATCCCCCCTTGAGCTTTTTCAATGCTCAAAGTAAATTGTAACGTCAGGGAACGGGAGTAGGCCCCCGTGTAAAGCCATTTTTAATAATTGGTAGGCTCCTGCCAGGCATGCAAAAGGTTGCGGATGGCATTTGGGAGCATGTCCGTTTGTACGCTGGCAAGCAAAAGGTTGTGGCGGCCTCTGCACTCGGACCGAGGACGTAAGCCACTAGGGTGTCCTCAGTATGTTTCCCTTCTGGAAACTCAAAATTATGTAAATGAATCTTTGTTAGCTATTTGTGTTTTTAGTCCCCAAGGCCCCCGAACATTCGTGGTTCGCCATGGATGTACGGGGGCCGAAATTTTTTAATGTCCGTGTGGCCTTGACCTACAAAGACTTGTAAAAATTCAATGCATTGCTAAATTAAAAATATTAAAGATAGGTTACGGGAGTAGGCCCCCGTGTAAAGCCTATTTTAATTATCGGTAGGCTCCTGCCAGGCATGCAAAAGGTTGCGGATGGCATCTGGGAGCATGTCCGTTTGTACGCTGGCATGCAAAAGGTTGCGGCGGCCTCTGCACTCGGACGAGGACGTAAGCCACTAGGGTGTCCTCAGTTTGTTTCCTTCTGGAAACTCAAAATTACGTAAATGAATCTTTGTTAGCTACTGAAAGACAATGCAGTAAATGTTTACAAGTCTTGCGTGGCGAAGGGTACACGACATTGGATGTTGCCTTGTTGTCATAGTTGGGTCTCTTCGGAGGCTACAGCGATGACAACCCAAGTGCCCCAGGTGGGGCTTAATTTTTTTAAAGTTTTTTCGTGACCTTGACCTAAATACAGTAATGACCCCCCCCCCGAACTTTTTTTTTGAGAAAAAAATTTTGACCTTGACCAAAGAGTTTTTTGCTCCGGACGAGAAGTGCCCAAACAAAAAAATTTGTACAAAGTAGTGGATTTAGACCAAAGATCATTGGTTTATCAAACCTGTTGAAGAATAAATTGAAAATGGGTGTTTAAAAGCCAAATCTACTACATGATTGATAAACTGGATGTATA
The DNA here is from genome assembly GCA_030545055.2 of Neoaliturus tenellus. Lineage (NCBI taxonomy): Eukaryota > Metazoa > Arthropoda > Insecta > Hemiptera > Cicadellidae > Neoaliturus > Neoaliturus tenellus. The sequence goes on along the minus strand of CM061532.1, from coordinate 76,242,874 downwards.
TGACGTCACCTTCCCCCACCCTTCAACCTCGGGTATAAAGGGACCCGGTTGAGCGCGCTGCTCATTATTGCGTGGACATTCACCGAGTGCACACTCAAAGCCAAACTGTAAAAAAATGGCTCTTTGCGATATTTGTGGTGAGTTTTTCCAAGATGAAGATATCTTTGTTTTACACCGAGAATTGCATCATGAAGAGAACAGAAAAGAAGAGATTGTTGTAAGTGAAGAAGACTTGGATGCGTTTGATCGGTTATTGGAAAACTACCAGAAGCAGATGGACGACTGTGATAGCTATCTACAGTTACACCGAGAATTGCATCGTGAAGAGGACAGAAAAGAAGAGATTGTAGTAAGTGAAGAAGACTTGGATGCGATTGATCGGTTTTTGGAAAAACCCCAGAAGCAGAAGGAGGACTGGGCTAGCTATTTACAGTTAATGCAAAGAAGAAGACCAAGTGTTATTCAATTTGCCGGAGCTGGACCATCTACAGCTGGAGGATTTATTCAAGAGGAAATGAAAGAAAAAGTGGAAGATTTAAAACAACTGCGTACCCAAGAAGTGGATATGGAAGAAGAGTATACAGAAGAAGTGGAAGATGTAAAACAACTGCGTACCCAAGAAGAGGATATGGAAGAAGAGGATACAGAAGAAGTGGAAGATATAAGACAACTGCGCACCACAGCCTTGCCAGGACCAGTTGTAACTCATTTCAAAATTAATAACGTGCAATTAGAATTGGAAAATTTTCTAACTCAAGCTAAAAAACTAGTTGTAAAAACATTGACGGAAGAATTGACAAGATTGAACTTTATTAAATTTGGATTGGTGTTGGAGGCTATGTTTACTAATAGCGATGGTGAAAACTCACCGAGAGCATTCATTGCTAAAAACCGAACCCTTACAACCACATCTGATATCAGCGAAATTTTAGAAGAATGTTTGAATGAACTGTTAATGAAACTCCAAGAACATGAAGGAAGAGGATCTGGCTGGACGTTATCATCGATTGAAGGTATGGATGTGAGGATTCACAAGCATGGATATGGTATAAGAGGTAGCAGCTTTATCCCTCTACCAAAGGTTATCCGAGGTACTAAATCATGTATCAATGTGAAAAATGAGGACAATGAATGTTTCCGGTATGCAATGTTAGCAAAATACGTGGGACATAATGCTATTAGACCTAGCATAGCATACGAAGCTGTTCAACACCGCTATAACTTTCGAGGAATGTCGTATCCTGTGAGTCTTGATCAAATTACTAAATTTGAGAAACAAAATCCAGGTGTTTCTGTTAACGTGTTCGGTTTAGATGATTCAAACAATGTGTATCCACTACGAGTAGGAAAAGTAGAGCAAAGTAACCATACTGATTTATTATTGATAACCAAAGGTGAGATTTCACATTATGTTTATATTAAAAACTTTGAATCTTTGGTTGTACGACAAGTGTCAAAACAAAATCGTAAGATAACAATATGCAAGAGATGCTTTTGTTTTACATGCAAGGAATTTAGACGTGGAGGATCGGAGTGGTTGATGGAGCACCAAAGACTTTGTAATGACAACTATGAAGTGAAGATTAGTCTGCCACCGCCATCTCGAGCGTTCATCCAATTCAACAAAACAGTTCACCAATATCGGATTCCAGTAGCCGTCTACGCAGATTTCGAATCCACGTTAGTACCACAGGAGCTTCCGAATGGTGAGGTGACTAGAAGAACCAAATATCAATTGCATCAACCTAACAGTTTTTGCTTATTGGTGAAATCCACTTTGCCTGAAGAACAGTTACAACACTATGGGTTAACATCCACTCCAATACTCTACCGTGGGGAAAAAGCCGCTAAGTATTTTGTAGACCAGTTGTATGATATTGCTGAAAAGGTGCAACGCTTATTCGGTAATGTTTTACCCATGGAACCTTTGAACCAAAATCAACAAGAAGAATACAATTCAGCATCAAGATGTTATTTATGCAAAAAGAGTTTCAGTGAAGAAAATCCAAAAGTAAGAGATCACGATCACCTGACAGGGTTATACAGAGGAGCTGCTTGTAATTCATGCAATATAAATTACAAACTACCAAACTTTATCCCTGTCGTGTTACACAATCTTAGCGGCTATGACTCCCACTTCATTATCCCAGAGTTAGGACGGGATGATGGAAAAATTGAAGTATTAGCTGAAACATTGGAGAAGTACATCAGTTTCTCAAAAACAGTAGGTAAAATTAAACTTCGCTTCGTAGACTCTTATAGATTTATGTCATCTAGTTTGAGCAAATTGTCTGAAAACCTAAGAAGAGAAGACTTAAAAGAAACCAGCAAAATTGTACCTGAAGATAAATTGGACTTAGTAATGCGTAAAGGAGTGTTCCCCTATGATTACATAACTTCTGCAGAAAAATTTGAAGAAACCAGTCTGCCACCGATTGAAGCCTTCAATAGCAAGTTAAATGAAAGTGCAATCACTGTTGAAGACTACAATCATGCTTGTAATGTTTGGAACCAACTAAACATTCAAACCTTAGGGGAATATTCTGACTTTTACATAAAATTGGACGTAACTCTGCTGTGCGATGTGATGGAAGAATTTCGAAACACCTGCTTCTCCGCCTATGGACTGGACCCTCTGCACTCGTACACATCTCCAGGATTAGCATGGCAAGCTATGCTAAAGTCAACCAACTGTCGATTGGAACTTCTAACAGATATTGATATGGTGCTCATGATAGAATCTGGTGTACGAGGCGGTTTGACACAAGCTGTAACACGTCATGTCAAAGCTAACAACAAGTACATCCCAGGATTCGACGAGGGACAACCATCACTCTACCTTGGCTACTTTGACGCAAACACCCTTTATGGTTGGGCAATGTCAAATCCGCTTCCTTACGCTGACTTCAAATGGATCGACCCGGCCACCATCGGCGACATCTCACAGATCCCAAAAAATGGTCAAAAAGGTTATATTTTGGACTGTGATTTTGAATATCCAGAGCACCTTCATGATCATCACTACGACTTGCCTCTCTTAGCCAAGACTGAAGTTTCACCAACAGGAAGATGGCCAAAATTGATGATGACCTTGGAGAATAAAGATCGGTATGTGGCTCACTACTGGGTAGTTCAACAAGCTCTTGAATTGGGTCTACGTTTAGTAAGAATTCATAGAGCAATTGAATTCACCCAGTCTTGTTGGTTGAAACCATATATTGATTCCAACACTACAAGAAGAGCAGCAGCAACATCAGCATTTGAAAAGGACTTTTATAAATTGATGAACAACGCCATCTTTGGGAAGACCTTAGAAAACAAAAGAAAACACAAGATTGTAAAATTAGTAAGTGATCCTAGGAAATTGGAAAAATTAGTGCAAAAACCAAATTTTGGAACATCCATGATTATAAACGAAGATCTAGTCGCCGTTAGTATGAAGAAAACAACAATAGTGATGGATCGTCCGTTATACATTGGAATGTCGATTTTGGATATAAGTAAAACTCTGATGTATGATTTCCATTACAACAAAATGGTTAAACACTACGGAAGAGACAACATTGGAGTTGCATACATGGATACCGACGCGTTCATCTACTGGTTAAAGACTTTGGACATGTATGAAGATCTAAGGAGTTTCCCATACAAAGACGACTTTGACTTCTCTGACTATCCAAAGAACCATCCAAATTATAATGAAAAGAATAAAAAAGTAATTGGAAAATTTAAAGATGAAGCAAATGGAATGCCTTTGGAGGAAATAGTTGCGCTGATGTCCAAATTATATTCCTTCAAGATGTATATGGAAAATGACATACCGACAGTGAAGAAAGCTAAAGGAGTCAAAACATCATACTTAAAGAAACATGTGACATTTGACCATTACAAGACCTGCTTGTTTGAAGATTCTACAATGTCTGCAACGTTCAACACTATCAGAAGCTTTAAACATGAGGTCTACAGTGTCACTGAAGTTAAAAGAGCACTATCAGCTCAAGATGATAAAAGGCATATTATGCCGGATAAAATCCATACTCTTCCTTTCGGCCACTACTCTCTAAACCCTATCAACTAGTAACCTATTCTTCGTCCTTCTACAACTTCGACCTTATTCCTTTCTCCTTCCGTAAAAAAATGGGGAACACGGCAAGTCAAACGCCGTGTTCCCCATTTTTTTACACAAGTTTGGATGACCTTGACCTATATAAATGATGTGAATATTCAAGACAACATTCATTGTGATTATACATATGATACATGAAACATTCAAACCTGCAATATGAAGAACTTGAAGCAAGAAATTGTCAACGAACTTCATAAACCTGCAAGAAGAAAGTTTCCACGAAGAAATACAGTGATAAAAGGAATAAATGATTTATATCAAGCGGATTTAATCGAAATGATTCCTTATAGTAAACAAAATAGAGGATTTAAATACATATTGACTATTATTAATTGTTTTTCAAAAATGGCAGATGCTTTACCACTAAAAGATAAAAGCGGCAAAAGTGTTACAAAAGCAATGGAAACAGCTATACAAAGAGACAAACATACTATAAAACATTTACAAACTGATGATGGAAAAGAATATTTTAATAAGGAATTTGCAAATTTAATGAAAAAACACAACATTAACCATTACTCAACCAATTCAGAGGTAAAAGCATCAATAATTGAAAGATTTAACAGAACTTTAAAAGGTGCGATGTATAAGATGTTTTCCAACAGAGGATCACACGTATGGATTGATGTGTTACCAAAACTTATAAGCGATTACAATAACAAGTTTCATAGAACTATCGGTATGAAACCAAGCCAGGTGACTAATAAAAATGAAAAACTTGCATTAAAACGTATAAAAATGAATACTAAACCAAAAGTTGAAAAACTAAAGCCTAAAAGGTTTAATGTTGGCGATAAAGTGCGAATAAGCAAATACAAAGGTGTATTCAGTAAAAGATATCTTCCGAACTGGACAAATGAGGTATTTACCGTATTTAAGGTGCAACCTACAGTACCAGAAACTTACATTTTAAAAGATAATAAAGGACAATTGCTTGAAGGAGGGTTTTATGGACATGAAATGTTAAAATCAACAGTAGGTGATGTATATTTAGTTGAAAAGGTGTTGCAACGAAAAAAGGATAAGGTTAAAGTACGATGGTTAGGATTTAATAAAACGGAAGATTCTTGGATACCTAAAAAGGATCTAATATATGATGATATATCTAATAATATGATAGAGCATCATTTTGGGTTGAACCATTACAAAGGATGGAGATAATACCGCAAAAAGACAATTTTACTATTAATAATATAGATGAACTCACAGTGGATGGTTCTCAATTCAATACTGGGAAACACGGTGTTTTGTTACCAAACACGGTGCGTTGTCTGGTTACCGGTCCTTCCAATTGTGGAAAAACAAATGTAGTATTCAATTTGATTACAAACCCTAAAGGATTACGTTTTAATAATTTATATGTATTTTCAAAGTCACTACAACAACCAAAATATCAGTTATGGGTCATTCTCAAAATAAAGGTCCTTTTTGCCGATGAATTAATATTTTTTTAAATTAATTTAATAGTTTACACAAATACATTTTTGGATTGCTATCACTGCCCTAATTAACAATATCATAATGGCTGAGATGTTTGACACATATTTTATGGAATAAATACCAATTTTATTTTACCTGTGTCCACGGAGTTGTGACATGTCCACGGAGTTGAGACTTTATTGCGGTTTTCCTTCTTAAAAGGCCCAAAATGATTAAACTATGTATATTTTCAGTAAATTATTGTTAATATTTTTTATATTGTATTGAAATTAACAATTTTTGAAGGCACTGTCCTAAAACTTAAATTAGGAAATTGCCAAGAAATTTGAAAAATATACGGTACCGTAACTATTTGTATAGGCGTTTACAAAAAACACCTTTAAGTAAATCTAGGTATAGTACATGGAATTTGAATTATAAGGATGAAGTAAAACAAACCATTGAGTATAAAGATATGTTTTAATTAATGAAAATATTTATTATGCTAGGCCTACATGAATTCTTTCAGCGGAAAAAAACACATTACATTTAAGCCTATACTTATAGTTACACAAACCACTTAAGTTACTCTAGCCCAACAACTTCAGATTCTGTGGCAATTCATCAAAAACATACTGGCCTCTTGAGTTGATTAAATTAGGTTCTTTTAATATTGCCACAACCTCATCTTCATTTACTGAGGCTTCAGCCTCATTGGAGAAAACAAATTTATTTTTAGTGTCTGTGCACCTTCGCATGAATCTTATTTGATACCCCCCTTCTTTGAAACATTTAGTGACACAACCTGCATAGAAATTTTCAGATTTTTTCCCGCAAACCTTAACAACTACAAAGTCATTGAGTTTGACGCTAAGCGGTAAAGGATCATCAACATCCGAGTCTGAATCACTGTAAACGGCAGAATAGATGGGTCTCCTCAGCTGGGCTGTCTCCTGTTTCTTAGCTGTAAAATAGTTAAGGAAAATCCCTACCTAACAAATGTTTTATTGTAACTAAGTATGTCAAATAAATAAATATAATCTCTATGCTAAATAAATTATAAAAAATTGTTTTTAATTTTGGAATGCAATATTAGTATTCCAAAATTAAATTAATTTTTTTATCATTACCGTACAGTTATTAAATCCAAGAAGTATATTTATTGCTTTATAATGAAATAGCAAAATTAAAAGGATACAATTAAATGTTTTTTGGTTTGGATTCTTCGTTTGGCTACTATCCAGGTGAAACAGCTCTACATCTTCCCTGGCATTTGTAGACTTCCCTTGCAGTAGCTCAATTTGCCCCAGGCCATAGTGTCTGCATTCTTCTTCAATAGAACAAATTTCACAGCTTAGTTTTCTCGCCTGGATGAATTTTGATCCTTTCACATATGTAATTTGGTGAATGCTATTTGTTCCTTTAAAAGTTTTTAATTCTGTAGGCTTAAATTGATAAAAATGGGCTATTCTTGACCCAGGAACCCAAATAATGATAGTAGATAAACAGTTTTTTTGCAAGTGTAATACAAATTTTTCAACAGTGTCGATATCAACCCCTTTGGCTACCAAAGAGTCGGCAGTTCTTTTAATTGCCCCCCCGATTCCATCGGGGGCTCCCTTTCCATGAGAGGCCTCCGAAAAATGCCATACTATCATCTCAGCTGAAAACAATTCAGCTAGTGTAGACCCTACCAGTTGAAACATAGTTTTATTCCTGTATTGCGAGGATGGACCGTCACTGAGAAGGTGCACAATTTTCAAAGTTGGGACAAGCTGTTTTATTTGATTTGTTATAGGCTCTAGATGGGCCACAATAGCAACTGTATCATGTCGAGTGCTCTCAGAGACAGTAACGTATGATTGATGCCTCAATTCACCAGACAATGAGTTACTGTAATACAATACGGAGGTGTGAAGACTGATTTGTTGTTTTGAGCCACCAAAGTGAACTGATTGAATTTCCTTCCCATACTTACACACATAATTTTCGGAAAAATCGAAATGAAGGAGGACTTCATCGAATTTTAGGGTCTTTTTTATATTGTCAACCACCTCATATTGGTGGTGTATGTTGAACGTGTGCTGAATAAATTTAGGCAAACTGTTATGAAATATTTTTAGTAGTTCTTTCTTTGAGCACTTAACATCGACTTTAACGGTCCGCTTGCTCATCTTTTCTTCATTTTTTATCATGATTGGAACTTTCTTAAAAACCCATTTTTCATAGGATACTTCTTCCTCTAAATTATCACAGTCATTAACTTTAATAAAATTATTTTTGCAAACTCTACAGGTGCGTTCAAGACAATTCTTTTTATTGTCTTTGCAGCAAAGACTTTTGACTATGTCGGATGGTGAGTTTTCCTCTATTAACTTGTGTTTTTTTAGCTTGGCTACAATAAATCCAAAATTTTCATGAATTTTGCACAAGCATGTGTCTCTGTTGTTAACCGAGGGAACTGTAATCCAAAAAGGTCTGTACCGGCAAAATGTTGCATAGCTAAGATTTTTGTAGATAGTTTCGGTACAAAATCTTTGGTGAAGATTCTTTAATGAATCATTCAAAAATCGCTTTTGTTTTTTTATTTTGTTCTTTGTAACAGTATCTTTTTTTCCTGGACAGATTCTGCTACATTTATCTTGCTCTAAAAATTTTACTACAGCTGCTTTTTTTGCTTCAGACTTGGTAAATGTCTCTCTATGTTTTTTAACTTTTGCCCTAGTCAAGTGAAAGGCTGTAAGGTATTCAACATACTTGATACACTTATATTTTTCAATAAAATTGCCTGAAAGCAGAGAAACCCACTTCCTCTTTAATTTCCTTGATTTTTCCATGTGAAATTTTGCTTTGACCTGCTGACATATTATTTCATTCATAAAAAGCCTCTTTTTTATCCTCTTATCAAGGTTAGTGTCACGCAACATTTGGTGTACTGCTCGCCTTGGCGTACATTTTGTTGGAGATGAAGTGCTTGAAAGTTTCGATTTTAATCTTTGATTTCTTTTTTTATATCTTTCTACCTTTTTCTCTAATTTTTCGAGTTTTTCCTCCGCAGACAACAATCTTTTTCTTAAAGCTTCTCTATTTTTCCTCGCCTTTTTTCTGCCTGAATCTACTCGGCTAGTAGAGGGGAGTGGATTTAATAATCCATCTCCACTTTCACTTGGCTGTAAGTTTTGTTCGCTTATAAATTCTTGCATTTCCTTTTCTTTGTTTTTTTTATCCACAGATCTCTTATATCCTTCTCTCCAGTATTTTCTAATCCTCCTTTGCTCTCTTTCACTCATATCATTTATACATTTTACCTTACCTTGACTCTTCCTTTCCTGCCATCTTTGCCGTTCTTTCATTTTTGCCTCTTCATACAAAATTGCGTCTTTCTTAATTTTATCCCTCGCTTTTTGCATACTCCTCCTTTTCTGCTCTCTTCTTTTTTTCAACTTGGCTTCTGCTTCTGATGTTCTTTTCTTGGGATTCATTTTGTCCTGAAATAAAATACATGTTTTGAGCAGACACTCCAGATAGGCCTAATAAAATTATACTAAAAATTAATCAAATCCAATTTTTTAAAGTTTGCAACAGGAACCGAAGTACGTTCATTTGGCCAGCAAAAATAATAGCTAAATTAATAAAATCTTAGGCCTATAGATAATACTTTGACCTATCCACAAAATTATTACTAGAAACCTTTATAAGTGTATACTTAGGCTATAAGCGATTCTATAAAAAAAAGGAAATTAAAGGGCAAGCCTACATTAATAGGGTGTAGGCCTACTTATTTCCTACATCCACAAATAAAATTGTGAATTAGATAAATAAAAAAAAAATTGAGTTGTGATGGAAGTAAAGTATTTTTACCTAAACAAAGCAAAAATTCACAGTACAACTTGTAATTTAAATGAACATTCCACTCCGTGGACAGTGTTCAACTCCGTGGACATAACAGTCCATGGAGTTGAGGTCCACGGAGTTGAGGAAATTACACATTAACCATGTGTGAGGCTGCAGATTTGAGGTTAGGAAACAGCCTGACCTACTCCTACTATCATTTATCAACTATAAAACTAATTCATGACAAAAATATGTAAATAACAATAACTCTTACCTTTTTAAAATAGTCCACGGAGTTGAGTAGATGATCTCGACGAAATCATTAAGAAAATAACTGGAGGAAATCTAACTCTCCAAAACCCACAATCAACAGCAATTATGCAATAGGGAACAATACTGAGTTTCCCTCCAAAAGAGGAAGCAGTGTAGCCAACCCGAAAAATGAAATTATTGTACTTTGAGACTGTCCACGGAGTTGAGGTTAAATCGGGGGACAACGATTAATTTGTCATAAAATTTATTTTAAGTTAATTTTTTGTATATTTTTTGGCATTTAGAATGTAAATATAATTCTTACCAAATAATTAAAATGTTCAAAAGCTTCAAAATACAAGAACAAGCAGATATTTATGGTGAATAATGTACCTTATGTTTGAAAGGGGACGTCCACGGAGTTGAGTTCCTACACATTTGCGATTTTATTTCTTAATTGTTGTTACAAATTAAGAGCTGTATTTTTTGTGATATTTTAAATGTTGTCAGAACTATCATTTACAATAATTCAATTAAGAAAAAAATATATAATTTAAGTATTTTTCAACCTAGGACAGGAAAAGAACCGTTATTTTGAGAATGACCCTTATTGGAACAAATACTCAATAATGTGCCTGAAGTTAAATATTTTAAATTCAACGCGAGCGAGAGTGTCATGCAACCGCAAGAGGCTAAACCATTCTCAGTATTCATATTTGACGATGTATCTTGTGAAAATCAAAATACAATAAGAAATTACTTCGCCATGGGTCGACATAACAACATAGATAGCATTTATATTGGTCAAACTTACAGCAAAATACCGAAACAGCTCATTAGAGACAATGCAAACATGTTAATTGTATTTAAACAGGATGAAACCAACCTAAAACACATATATTATGACCATGTAAGTGCGGATATGCCATTTGAACGATTTAAAGAGTTGTGTGGAAAGGCTTGGGCTGAAAAATATGGGTTTTTAACAATTATGAAGGAACAACCGCTAAACAATGGTCGATACAGGATAGGATTTGATAAATTTATACTAATACACTGATCATGATGTAAAACATTCATTGTTGTACAACACGTCTTGCTACAAACATGGTTAACCAAGAAAAGTTAATAAAGGAAATAAAATCACTTAGTGATTCTATTCGAGATAAAAACAGAGCATTAAAATTAGGTATTAGCGAAAGGGAGAAATTTCTTGAATCTACTTTTAAACCTATTACTGAACCCTTGAAACAATTAAACAAAAAATTTGCTAAACCTGTATTGGAAGGAGATGCGATTGCACCTATTACGAAGTTTGAAAGAGAAAATGTAAAATCAGAAGAGTTTAGTGATGAAGACCCGGAATCCTCTACATATAGTGGTTTTACCGGCGGAGAACCTGAAAGAGAGCTAGAATCACCAGACTATAGTGGTATATGAGAATTATGTTATGAAAACATTCATAACAAAGGACCTTTAGGAAGGAAATACATGATAAAAATGTTAGCTGGAATAAATCCTAATAAAAACTACCATAGTTATGGAGTAAGATTAACAGAAGAAGGTTTAATGGTTGGTAATAGCCCGGTAAACATTGATGAAGATGATAATATTATTGTTGGTAATCAAAGATATAAGGGCACAAGAGGATTATTTGAATTATTATTTGAAAAAAAGCCTTTAGAATTGTTAGTTAAAGAAGAAGACATGGAAGCATATAAACAGATTTTGGAACACACCAATGCATACAGGAGAAAATATTTAGCTGACCAACCAGTTTTTAGATCTAGGTCTTTAAAATATAGAGTATTTGTATCCAAGTTAATACCAACAACGAGAAGACAACCAATGCCGATAATGCCAAGAAAACCTGTAAAACGAAGGTTTGTGTCATCCACTTTGGATATAAGTGCTCCAGAACCAAGAAAAAGAAACAAATCTGTTACAGGTACAGGTTTAATGAAGAAACTATATAACACAAATGTGATTTATTACAATAATATCAATAAATTGGTGGATAGAATGAAACTAATACATGAAGCTAAAGAAGCGGGTCATACTGGATTGGAAAACGAATGGGTGGCTTTAGTGGATGAACTCCGAAACCGTGGGGTAATCTCATAAAAAATGCGTTACTCCCTAGATTACTATTCAGTTGCACCATGAGTGTCGACAAGTTCGGACGTTACTCCTCGGATGGGTTATATTACGCAAATAATTTAAAAAGAGGAGCTGGTTTACCACAAACACCTGATGGGGATTATGATATAACTAATAAAAGGTTAAAAAACATAAAAGATCCCACAGATGAAAACGATGCAATAAATTTAAAAGTATTAAAAGAAAAGATATCACCAACATTAAGACTACAGAAAAACACATATGACGCAGGTAATCATAGAATTGTCAATGTTGGTAAGCCAAATCAAAACGCTGATGCAATAAACAAAGGTTATTTATCATCAGAATTAAAAAATACGTTAAAATTCAATGGAAAAACGTATACTGCTGAAAATAAACGTATATCCAACGTAGATGACCCTAAAGATGCAAAAGACAGCGTAAATAGACGCTATTTACATTCATTAATACCTGAAAAGACAAAAGATGGTTTTTCTTTTTATAAATTTGTTATTAACGATATAGGTTATCCGAAAAATGAAAATGATGCTGTAAATTTAAAATATATAAAAGATCATTGTATTACACGTGATGTAGGAGTTATTGACTGTCTAGGTAATTGTTTAGCGAATGTTAAAGATGGTTCGGCACCATCAGATGGTGCAACAGTGGGTCAAATGAAGGAAACTTTAAAGCAAGAAACATCTGGATTTGTAAAACAGGATCAAGTAGTATCACGGTCGGGTGATGTGTTTGTACAAGGAAATGAAAAGTTTATTTTACTTGAACAAAAAAATAATGTTTGGGATTGCAAAGACATGAAATTATCAAATGCGCAATTAGCTACAGATGCTCATGATGTTCCGATTTTATCACAAGTTTTACATACTAATCCAAACAATTATCATAGAAGTTGGTTGGGTACAAATAGAAGAATAATTAACATATTTCCAGGTATCGATGATTACGATTGTGTTGTAGTAAAACAATCTTTAATATTAGACAAACCAGGAGGTAGTACTTTCAATGCGAAAAATAAGAAAATAGGTAATTTGGCACAAGGAACAGATCCAAAGGATGCTGCAACTGTAGGACAAACATTACAATATGATAGTGCAAATCAAGAGTTTATTTATAATACCAAAAGATTTAAATTAATGGATGTAAATGATTATCAAAATATATTAATTGCAGATCCAAATTAATTTAGCGGATTTAGAAAACTGTCTGGTGAGGAATTTATTCATAAAAATCATGTATTTAGAAATGAAGCAGACAGATCATTAATTAGTGCAGATTTAAAATATTTTAAATGTCCCGGGAATGATGCAAATGTAACTGATGAAGACTAAGAATTTGTATAAAAACTGATATGGGTTAGAAATCGGGACTAATATTATAAAAATGGGTTACACTCTAGAATGTTATTCAGTTGCACCATGAGTGTTGACAAGTTCGGACGGTATTCATCAGATGGATTATATTACTTTAATACTTTAAAAAGAGGTGTTGGATTACCACAAACACCTGATGGAGATTATGATATTAGTAATAAACGGTTAAAAAACATTAATGATCCCACAGATGAAAATGATGCAATAAATTTAAAAGTATTAAAAAAAGAGATAGTACCAACACTGAAATTAGATAAAAACACATATAACGCGGGTAATCATAGAATTTCCAACTTTGGTAAGCCAAATCAAAACGCTGATGCAATAAACAGAGGTTATTTATCATCGGAATTAAAGAATACGTTAAAATTTAATGGAAAAACGTATAATGCTGAAAATCGGCGTATATCCAACGTAGCAGACCCTGTAGATGAAAAAGACAGCATAAATAGACGCTATTTACATTCTATAATACCTGAAAAGACAAAAGATGGGTTTTCTTTTTATAAATTTGTTATTAACGATATAGGTTATCCAAAAAATGAAAATGATGCTGTAAATTTAAAATACATCAAAGATCATTGTATTACACGTGATGTAGGAGTTATTGACTGTCTTGGTAATTGTTTAGCGAATTTAAAAGATGGTTTTGCACCATCAGATGGTGCAACGGTGGGTCAAATGAAGGAAACTTTAAAACAAGAAACCTCCGGTTTTGTGAAACAAAACCAAGTAGTAACACGTCAAGGAGATGTATTTGTACAAGGAAATAAAAAGTTTACTTTGCTTGAAGAAAACAATTATGTTTGGGATGGTAAAGGAAAGTTATTGACAAATTTAGGTATTGGTGAAAAGCCTGGTGATGCTGTTACTTATGAACAGATAATACAATTAGAGCCAACTGGAAAAAAATGGTGGAATTGTGATAACAAACGATTAACAAATGTTGCAGACCCTGATTATGCCAATAACGCTGTAACTGTTAATTTTCTTGTTAAAGTAATAGGTAATTTATTATTTGATATGCATAATTATATTGTAGCAGGACAACATAAACCTATTGACGAAAAATGAGAAATACATGGATTAAACAAGAAATTCTTTATAAATATTTTTTTAATCATAACACAGAAAAGTTTAGATCATCAGATTGGGGTACTTTTGATATTTAATTAAATAACACCATATATTACATCATTTATGTGCAACCTGTCATAGAGGTAACACATGGGTTACGCTTTTCGAATATAAAAGACAATCATGGCGTTTCATTACACCAGTCCATATCGAGACACTATACGGAAAGGAGGCGGTATCACGTCCACAGCGGTTTCTCTGTTAAGTAAAGCTTTAAATCGTATTCCAGTAGGATCTATCGTAAACAGAGCAATAGACGCTTTACCATACGAATTTCACATACCGGGAGGTTATCAGTATTGCGGACCAGGAACTAAATTGAAAAAACGACTGGAAAGAGGTGATCCAGGCATAAATAAGTTAGATCAGGCTTGTAAAGAACACGATATCGCATATTCCACGTTTACCGATTCAAAAAATAGGTCAATCGCTGATAAAAAGCTAGCGAATATAGCTTGGCAACGAGTAAAGTCTAGTGACGCTAGTATTGCGGAAAAAGCAGCAGCTTTAGCGGTAACAGCAGGTATGAAGGCTAAAACAGCGGTAGGAGGTGGAAAAAGGAGGGGTAAGAATAAAAAAGGATCAACCAAGAGAAAACATGGTGGTAATATTAGACTAAAAAGACGTTCTCCGAGGAAAAATAATAAAAAACCGACAATATGGTCAATGGTAAAAAACGGGGCTGGTCTATACCTAAGACCGTATCGTGCATATTAAATAAAAGAAATCAATTGGTTATACCACATAAAGCGTTGACTAATGTTGAATTATTTAAATATATTTCCTGTTTAAAAATACCATTTTTCCGCGGAGTATTTATGAAAGACAGTTTACCAAAGAAAATATGGAAAAATGAGACTGGAATCGTAAATTTGGATAATACTGAAGGGTCCGGCACCCATTGGGTGTGTTATAAGAAACTAAATAGTAATGTATATTATTTTGATAGTTTTGGAAATTTGCCACCACCTAAAGAACTTGAACATTACTTTAAATCTGCTAAAAACATATATTACAACTATAAAAGAGAACAACCTGATAATACTTCAATATGCGGCCATTTATGTTTGGAATTCCTAGCTAAAAGTATCAGTCACTATTGAGATGTCTTCCTATACGGTATCATTAACAGGAAAATCGTCCACTTTACGAAGTATCCTTTTTCCAGCGTTACGCTTGCAAAAAGGAAGATTTTGGGAGGCAGCACTGTTGGATTTTACAACTTACAACTCTATTCCCAATGTTACGGAAGGTAAAAATAACTTATTGCATTATTATAAAGGAAAAGATGCCAGTGGGAAGTTTACAGACTTGGAAGTTTGCACTCTACCCACAGGTTCTTATGAAATTGATCATATTAATGAATTTTTGCAAAATAAAATGGGAAAAGACAATATAACGCTAAAAGGTAATAACAATACAATGAAAGCTGAGCTTACTTCAAAATATTATATAGATTTCAGTAAGTCAGACTCAATTGGTGATTTATTAGGATTTCCCAAAGATGGAGCGATTTTAGAACCAAATAAAACACATTCCGGTAAACAAACTGTAACAATATTAAAAGTCAATAGTATAGACATAACTTGTAATATTATACAAGGAGCTTACAGAGATGGAGCAAATACTCATATAATACATACTTTTTACCCCAGTGTACCACCTGGATTTAAAATTGTTGAAAAGCCGCAAAACCTGGTATATCTACCTTTGAACACCACTTTCATTTCAGACATCGTGTTGAACGTATTGGATCAAGACGGTAACTTGATAGATTTCCGAGAAGAGCCTATTACGGTTAGATTACATTTAAAATCAACACTTTAATACAAAATTATGGGTTTAACATTTAAAAGCGAACAACCTACAGGAATCCGCATTAGTAGCTCTTCAGCTGTGGAGGAGTTAACACGCGAGAACATTCGTTTCTTAGAGAGAATTGGATTAAAAGTAACCGATAATGGATATACTGGATATAGCTCAGGGTCCAACATTCGACGAAACCCTATGGGAAAAAGAATATCACACCCACAACCCTTACACTTCATCAAAATTAAACAATAACGATGAAATTCGTATTCCCATACAAAATCAAGACATTTACACACTACCATGTGAAAGTTACTTGTATATTGAAGGAAAAGTTACTAAAAAGGACGGTACTACTACTGGTACAACAGTTCCATTTATAAATAATCCCATGGCTTTCCTGTTTGATGAAATTAGATATGAAATATCAGGTGTAACAGTTGATTCTACTAAAAAAGTAGGTATTGCAACAACTTTAAAGGGATTAACATCTATATCACCTAATGAAACCAATTTAATACAACCTGCAGGATGGGTTTTACCTGCAAAAGACACAATCACTCCAGATACAAATGGAAATTTTGATTTTCATATTCCGTTACGTTTGTTGCTTGGTTTTGCTGAAGATTATAGGAAAATAATATTAAACGTTAAACAAGAATTAGTTTTGTTGAGATCTTCAAACGATAAAGATATTATTAAAGCTCCAGACGGTACAACAGATGCAACTTTAGAATGGAAATTAACATTAGACAAAATTGTATGGAGAGTTCCACATGTAAAATTAGCTGACGAGCATAGAATGCTACTATTAAGAAAGTTAAAGGCTGATCGTGATATTGTAATTCCTTTTAGAAGTTGGGAATTTCATGAACATCCCAGCTTGCCAACTACGGATCGACACACTTGGACAGTTAAAACATCTAATTATGTGGAACGAGCCAGGTATATTATATTTGGTTTACAAACAGGCAGAAGAGACACCATCACCAAACATGCAGGCCAATTTGATCATTGCAACTTGAAAAATATTAAAGTTTATTTAAATTCACAATTTTTTCCATACGATAATTTAAATGTGTCATTCGCTAATAAAAAGTACAGCATATTGTACGATATGTATGCAAGATTCCAAAGTTCATATTATGGTAAAACGAATGCACCTTTACTATCACCAGAAAAATACTTAGATGGTTACCCTATAGTTGTAATCGATTGTTCTAAACAAAATGAATCGGTAAAATCATCAAGTGTAGATATAAAAATAGAAATGGAATTCAACGCGCCTATATCGGCTAATACAACTGCATACTGTTTAATTCTACATGATAAAATCGTAACATACACACCTTTAACTGGAATTGTTAAAAATGTATTGTAAAAGACCGGTTTTCCTACATTCCAATGCATTCCGCGAGTATAAAAGCAGAGCGTTCAGCTCGCTCCTCATCAGTTTGTTGCCTGTTGTTGTATGGGTAGCATCTTATTCAATATGGCTTCTCCTAGTGGTACACAAGAAAATGTAGTAGATATTGAGAAGGAGATATCCGACTTTTTAGATCTTCAAGGTCAACCGGAGGGAGATGAACACAACGCTTGCGGACAACTCCACGCCAGTAATAATATTGAGGAAAAAGGTAAAAGAAGAAAGAACGCACACAAGAGGAAAAGGGATATTGAAGATAATATTTCTCCTAACATATTAAGTGAGGTATTCTTGCGAATATTTTACCCAATCTCTTCCAGTTTGGACAAAAGTGTTTTAATCGGTGTTATGAAATCTACAGATTATTCCCCTACTGTAATTTTAACTCATGGACCCAAAATGATTTTGTTTACGGACACTGCTTGGGAATCGTTTATGAAACACTTGCATCTGCTAGAATGCTATTTAAGTAGTAACATGTTTGGAAGAAAGACAAGAGTAGGCCTTTTGGATTCAAATGTGGAAATCGATATTGTTAAACATCGTGGTGATCATCAGTTGCGGTTTAGAGACACAACAAGACATGATAACAAGATTCAACTTAATCGAGAAGAGTTTTTTATTCTAACTTGTGCAACTGAACCAATAACGAGGTACTTGAGACAACTGGTGTTTTCAAGTTCAATTATTAAAGATTATCTGGAAGACACTTTGGACAAACAACCGGACGCACCTATATTGTACGGACCTGTAGATACTTCTATATTCAATAGGGTTCCTCATGAAGTACAAATGTGGAGACAATTGGAAAAGTACGCTCAACTACATAAGAAATCAGTAAAACGTGAAAAAGAGGAAGAAGAAGGAGGAGAAGAATCAAGTGTTAGTGATGAAAATGAAAACAAGGAAAATGTAAAGATGGAAACCTAAATGACAATTAACTACACAGCAATGGTTAATTTTTAAAACAATATCAAACACTTTGTGGGGTTAGGCCTACCGGGGACGGTGCCCACGTTAAATATACACCAACGCGCCAACAACTGTACGGCCGGGTATAAAAGTCGTACCTACCGTGGTGTGGAAATCAGTTGACCTTTGGACTTCGTCATGAGCAGACGAGTGATCTTCGCAATGGACAAGGAAGAAGAACAAGTAAAGTCCAAACCTGGTATAATTGAGTTCCAAGCGTTTCGGGGTAATGATGATAGATTTATCATAAAAGAACTTGTGTTTTTCGACATCAATACAAGTGTTCCTTATTCGTTTTTATTTAAACCACCATGTTCTTATTCATCTTTAACCAGTAAAGCCGCTACTACCAACAGATGGATTTCAAAACACTTCCATCATATCGATTGGTATGATGGTTTTACAAGTTACACGGACTTGTATCACATTATGCATCACTTTTCAGACAAGTTTACCAATATTTACACAAAGGGGCTGGAAAAGAAAAGATGGATCGAAGGATTTACTCATGTTCCGGTTAATGATGTGGATTTGGATAAAAACTACAAGTATACGATGGAAATGTTTGTATTTGTACTAAAAGTCCAGAACATGAAAAAGATAGACATTGCGCTTTAAAAAACGCCTATAAACTCGCATCTTACCTTCAAAGTGGGGAAATGGGGAGTGGTGGGGGTAACGGGGGTTATATAAGTGAGGAGCAGACCGGGACCTGGCATGAGTATTACTCGAGATTCCGAGACGACAACATCTCCCAGCAAGAAGACGAAGAAGACGATCTATAACTTGACCATGGCATCTCACCAGTTCCTGCAAACTTTGGTTGAGCAGTTCAATGCTCACTCCAAATCTACCATACTACCCTTCAAGAAGTGTTCCGAACTTAAAGACGAGAAGCACTACATTATCCACGCCATGAAGAAGATGGAGACTACAGTTGGAGAGGCCATCTGCTGCAGTCTTAGCGAGGCACCATTCACTCCGGGGGATGAGCCCAAGTTCCAAGTCTACCTGCCGAAACGGTTCGTCCATCTCCTCCAGAACGAGGATCTGCGCTCCATCCAACCCGGCTGTCTCTACCTGGTTTCCCACGGTTGCACGGGTAGCAATTCCACCGAGTTGACCATCCACATCGCCGACAAGCAGCAGTGTTAGATTTAAGTTTTACTGTTGTACATATGTTATTGTAATGTTTTATAAATAAATAAACCATAAAAGACAAAAAAAGAATACAAAAAGACGAAAAATGCAACATATCAATATGTGAAGTTTGTCACATATTGATATGTTGCATTTTTTTTTTTTTAAACTTCGCGGGTGACCTTGACCTTTGACCTTTGCATTTCACAGTTACCCCCACCACCACGCTACAAGTCAAACCTGCTTGAATGCAAAACACCCCCACCACTTTTTCATATACCTCCAAGTGCTGTGCCTCGTCTTCATTTCAACTCCAGCAGCCAACCGAACAACATCAGTATGTCTCTGAACGTAAGCTGTGCCAGCTATGAGGAGGTGACGATCAAAACGCAACAGGAGCTGAACGACTTGTACAAGGAGTTGCAGCTGATGGTGGCAAGAGGCTACCGTATAAACGTGCAAGTCTACGCTTGCAATATACGGAATCTTCGGCAGCCGAAGGAAGAGCCTGGACATTCCTCTTCAACGACAGCTTCCTCACCGGCGTCGATGAAGACCGAACCAGACAACTTGGATTACTTCAGCTGACTAGCGGTTGTCTTCCTTGTCCTTACAATTGTAGAATATGTTTATTTCTTTATTATATTAAAGAAGTAAAAAGAGCAAAGCCACCTATCTTGTTACTGACATATATGCTCAGTAACAAGATAGGGTTTTTTTAAAAACACAATTTGAATGACCTTGAAACTTCCCCCTCCACTGATTCGCTACCCCCACCACTTCACTGTTGATATACATGAGACAACATAATTAGATACCTCATTCCTTCTTCAACAGCCAAACCTACAACATCAACAATGGCTAACCTACCAACAGATGAAAGATGTCCTCACGCATGCTGTGACTTCGTACACGAGTTAGAGAAGAGGATGCAAGAGAGGGCGATAAGAAGAAAGCAGATCCACTCAGAAAATATCATGATAGTAAACGGCTATCTTTTGTTGTTCGGCCTTATCATGGTTGTACTGTTCATACTGTACGGCATAGTTACATGCGTCGGCAAGGTTGCAGAAGAAAACGCTCGCCACCATCAGTTGGAAGATTTCAATGTTACTTTCTAGGTTTTCCTTTTTTAAAACTCCATTTGGATGACCTTGAACTTTCCCCCTCCACTCCTTCCTTTTTTTAAAACCCAATTTAAATGACCTTGAAATTTCCCCCTCTACTTTTCAATAATGTTACAACTGACTGCAGCTCACATCATTCCTTGCTTGGCTGCCATGGCGGAAGGAACTCTTTCTCAAGTTGACTCCACTACGGACGAAGCATTTCCCTTGCGGTGGACTGTTCATTTACAGGATGCGACAGAAGTGGAAGTCTTGTATCAAAAATTACTCAATGTATTCAACGGGAACCCTGGACCTCTTGAATGTAGAATGGATTTGAATTTTGATGCAACCAGGGTCGGCACAGAACCTTCAACTTCAAGCCAGCCTCAGCAACGAGATTTTACACATTTATACACTCCAATATCACCGGAAGGTGTAACTGTCTGCGAGGCTGACTCAACTACACGTTATGTTCAGCCGAAGCCTTGGGTGTTGATTATTAACAATGTGTACAAAGTGGAATTGGTATGTAATAGATTAAAGGAGTTGATGGTACAAGATCCAGGCCTGCGCTTTCAAATAGATATACATTTCATCTGGAGAGCACCTGCGCGGGGCTCTTCGTCTGACAGCTCTCCAAGTACGACGGACGAGGAGGACGACTAGTCATCTTTTTTAAAACTCCGTTTGAATGACCTTGACCTTTCCCCCTCCACTGAGTTTATTTAAGGTGCACTCTCACTGACTACAGCATCATTTCATCGCGCACCTTCACCGCAGCAACATGGAGAGTCAACTCAACTACTGTTGCGAACAGAAATGTTTTTCATGGCCGAATGGCATTGATGTGGTGGATGGCCTGGCTTGTAGAACATGTGAAGCTTTTGGTCAGTGCATGTGTAAGTGCAAGTCTTGGAAGAAGCCGAAACCAAAGTTGAAGACATTCCATGTGTACCAAATGAGAGGGCATAAGTACACTTGTTGCCCTGAACGTTGCATTGAATTCAAACTAAAACAGCTAACTGGCTGCAAATTGTGCAACAATCATTTTGCAGGTTTTTGCAAACATTATTTAGGAGCGTGTCAATACAGATCAACTTGGCATACAGAAGCACTCACTATCAATGAAATCGCTATAGACTCACAAGAGTAGTCTTTCTACTCTTTGACTTTTTTAAAACTCCGTTTGAATGACCTTGAAATTTCCCCCACCACTTCCCCATATATCTAGAGTACGCAGGGCCCGGAGGTCAGTCGCTCGGCGGCTGTCGTAGTGTGCACATCCGTGTTGTGCAGTCTGCTGTGCAGTTTTGATTTTAACCAGTTCAAGGTCACCACACTTAAACTCTGGCAAAAACGTCAAGCTGTTAAAGACAATCCTAAGTCCCAGGTTCACAGTCAACCTCAAGGTCATCACACTTTAACATGTAAATTTAAGGTAGCACCAAAACGGTGCTATCTAGCTTGACATTTTCAAGTTTCCCGAGGTCATCACAGTTCCCCCACCACTTCCCATATACCTAGAGTGCGCGGGGCTGGACAGTCAGTCGCTCGGTGTCTGTCGTAGGGTGCGCATCGCGGTTACAGTAATGATGAAACGCGGGAGTTGTATCGGTTCAAGGTCACTCGAGCGGTGTCACATGACGGTTTAGGCAGAGTCACGTTGCAAACTTTGAGTTTCCTTGGCACTTTTGCTGTTTCTCGTCTAATTTCGCTCCAAGTCGTCAAGGTCATTGAAACCTGACTAAAACTCGGAGCGTAGTGCGAGAAACAGCAAAAGTGCCTAAAAATTTTAGGTTTCAGCGTGACCTTGACCTTTGTGACATCGATGACGTCATAATGGTGACGTAAGGGGTGATGACGTCATCGCCACGTCATTTCTGCAACGTCATGGGTGTGACGTCACAGAATGACGTAATTGGTGATGACGTCATCGATTGCGTCATCGATGACGTCATCGGTGGGGTCATTGACCTCGATGACGTCATCGCTCAGGTGACCTTGAACTGAGCCAGCTCCCGCGTTTCTCCACTACTTACTGACCATTAAAAAAGTAAAGGTGTGTTACACATATTGCATAATAATAAACACTTACACAGTTTTGCCTATTTTTTTGTTTGGAATATACTCTATCGCTTTCAGAAACAAAGATATATGGGTCCATCTTAAAAAATATATGTTAATGGTCTTTTCTTACAAACATCATAACTTGAAAATCATAAAGTCATGGACAGAAACCTGATAATAAGCATTTATTGTATTATTTTTTTGTGTAGTTTCATGACGAATAAAAAAAAACTTCACGTATTTCCTCGATAATGTGTTTGAGATTGTTTGTTGGAGTTTTGCTTAGCTACCTGTGGAACGTTCGAACATGGTACTAAACATTAACTTAGGTGTTATAATGTTTTAGAATCACCAACTTGTTACAACCCTGGGTAACATATTTGACAATGATGATTCCACAAATTCAGTAACAAGTATTGCGCTTTGCGCATCGTTAAATATGGGGGTATATTTCTAAAAATGATTCGTTTACGAAAATTCGAAAAATAGTGACTTACGTTTGCTCGAAAATATTAGATGTACTGTCTGTCATAACAAAGTAATAACGCTGTACCATGTACGTCATTTGTTATCCAGTCGCTATCCTTTTCCTGGGAACTATAAGCGGTGAAGACAGAAGCAGAAGGCCGATTAAGTCTTAAATATAATCAGATGTTTCCTCTAACTACATGAAATATTGGGGACCGTTCCACCTGAGAGCTTCCAGTGGCGCTGAATGTTATTAAACACTCTAATACGAGTAAGGTATATTTGTACGTGTGTGCGCACACGGATCTCGAAAACGGCTTTTCTACTTTCTTCGAACTTTGCAAATAACTTAGTTCTGGCATAAAAATAATATTCATATAGGTAGAAATGTTAATTTCGTTAATAATCTCCAATTAAATTTGTATATTTTGACAAGTGGTCTACTAGAATTTAAAATTAAAGCAAAAAAAAAAAAAAAAGAGTTGACTCAACTGTCAAAGTGATCTACAGACCACGTGTCCCAGTACAAACAAATGATTTTCATTGTATTTAGTTACTGAATCACTGGATAGTACTCTATTATTAATAATATAAAATTTCTTCAATCGTACTCCATATTGGTAATTATGAACGTTTTATAAATGAAAGCAAATTACAAGGATAAATACCTTAGGGAGTTTGTAAAATCGCAATTGAAATTAATAGCAAAAGAATTAGTAACAATGATGTAATGATCTGCTAAAAAAAATATAATTTACGTGATAGAGATTCAACATGTAGTTCAGCAAATATACACCACAGTCAGCACCAGTAGGCCTACATCAAAATAGTGTGAAAGGCTAGTGAGTGAAGTGAACGAGCCTGTGGTGAAATTGAGTGAGCGGAGCGAACGAAATCAACTTGAATAGAAACAAGCCTTTTTGTACACCGTCTGTTACTAATGTTCCCCGGTACCAACCATTATCTATATCCAGGGAATCCATACCCATGGTTCAGGGTTTTTTTTTAAGTTTGCTCATTTTATAAAAACCATCTTTTTAGAAGGTGACAATTATATTTGTTCCGCATCTACTTCAGCAATTTCTATTAAAACATTGAAAGTTTGTGTTAATTTAAAAATCATCAGTAAATAATTATAATATAAATCATAATATAATAGTCTGAATTATATGTAAACATTATGCAAAACCTTTATTTTAGTAATGGCCTTTTTTATAGCTAACTTCCCTTCTTTCAGTGTTTCCTATTCACAAGGGTTTGAAGACAAATGCATCGGTGAGGGGACTGTCGTCTGGCAATCCCCTCATTTCTCAGCAGCTAACATTGAAGACAAACCAAACTACTATGGATTGCACTGTAACGCGCAATACGGAGTGTATTTTAAGGTTATTTAACTTAAACGTTAGTTTTCTTCAGATAAAATGGATAGTGAAATGATGACTTTATGGACTTGTCGAAATTGGCACAGTTTAGAGGATTACTTACCGACATTAGTGAGGCCAATATCCCTTGTTTCTCCTGTTATAGTGTATAATGACGTTTAATACCTTTACTGAAATTTCGACCTAACTCAATAGGTAGTTTAAGGCCAAGTATGAATGAGAGATGAGTGTAAAATGATTGTGGCACGATATTACTAATATTAATATTAATATTAGTACTAATATTAATATTACTCATAATTATATTAGTGTTGTTACTGACTAAGGCCGACATTCTCCTTAGACAGGACTGTTAATTCATAGCCCAACAGCCAATGGTATTTAGGGATCTACAGTTTAACTTAGGATCCGAACCACAATTTTAACCTCATATACAGGGTGATTCAGACCACCCGTTCACTATTTATAGCAGGAGAACGGTTTGAGATAAAATCATGAAATAAAGTTTTTTCCCACTAAATCGCATATGGGCTTTCCAATAAAAATATTTTCATCAATGCCAGTATACAGGGTGTTCCAAAACTGGAGGTCACGGGTTCGAATCTCGAAATTTTCTGAAATAAACATGCAGATTTTTTTACATAATCTTAAACGTATTAGTCAAAGGAGCATTTTCGTGAAAACAGAATGACTTTATCTTTTTCCGTTTCAAAATGGCGGCCATTTTTGTAAGAAAAATCAACATTTACGGAATACCCTGTAATTCTTTTATTATTTGTCATAAATGACTCCTGATTCAATATCCTTATTTGAAATGAGCTAAGCTTTACAATGATATGTCACAAGACCACATTTATTAAAAAACTAAAAATTCCAAAACTTTATCATTTTGAAAATTTTAACTTAGACAAAACTCAAAAATTCTAAATGTAAACATATGTCACATTGTATATCATCTTAAAGCTCTCATTGAACTGAGCAACTTTGTAATATACACTATTACCGTATCTCTTAAGGTTTTGTAGTAATAACGTGAAAATACATTTTTTCCATATAACCTGCATGTTAATTCAATGTTATGGCAACAGTCAAAGGAGGACTTCTATACTACAAAGCCCTGAACAATTAACATGCAAATCATATGGGAAAATGACATTTTTATGTTATTACTACAAAACCACAAGAGATGCGGCAATAGTGTAAATTACAAAGTTGCTCAGTTCAATGAGAGCTGTTAATTAGTGAGGTGTAAATTGGATTAATTGAATTTTGGGGTTTGTTGGAAAAATTACCCTGGATTAATTTCTCGAGTAAAAATGATACTTTTGGAGACACAATTTGGTTATCTCGTTTGTAGGGTTCATGAAATAATTAGTTTAACATAAATGAGCTCATTTTTGGCACACTAAAATAAAAAGAGGGGGAAACTCACCCCGAGGTCCATATTTTCAGTGCTTGGAGAAGACACTGCCGGTGACGCCATCATGCCCTGGATTGATGGACGCCAAGGAAACGCCGCCACAAGGGACCACAGTGGTGATTGTCTCTCTGGTCGAAGTATGTCCTCACTCACGTTCACGCACACGGAAATCTTGCTAAGATCGAACGTGAAGCAAAGTTCATAATAGGCCTAATCTTGAAGTACGCGATCGCGGAAGCCCGATCCAAAATTGCACTTGACACTGCTGCAAAACACTTTACAAAGGGAATTATTTTACTGTTCAAATAGAGAGATATTTAGCGATACAATAATTTTAGAGAATAAAATGCTCACTAAAGAGTTCGAGAGAGAGAGATTTATAATTATTAGAACCCAAATAAGGGTATAAGAGGATAAAATCGGAAATACACCGACAACGGCACAGAGTCAACCGTGAGAGAGAGACGCCGGAGAAGGACTCCTCAAACAGTAACGTTTTTCCGTGAGGAGAGGGAAAACTATATTTGGCGAAAACCCACCAATAGGGAAGAGCGTCATGCCTGTCAGCTGGATCAAGGCGGCAGTGGTTTGAATTTGAATTGTAATGATTTTGTCTTACTTTATAATTGTTGCATACTTAACATACCGGGGACCTTGAATCATTATGGGATTCAACAAGAGTGAATACAAAGTGATGTGAATTGCTTAAAGCTAACTTACAACTACTATATACAAGAGATTGCAGTGTTTAACTGTTAATTAATCACACGGCAATGGGAACACTTTGTGCGCGGGCCGAGTGAGTGAGCCTTGAGCGGTCTTTAGTTGCACCACACGCACAATATTGTCTTTTCCGGGAGATACACCCACGATGCGGGCTAGTGGCCAGGTGAGGGGAGGTGTTGGTTGGTGTACGAGGA
Source organism: Neoaliturus tenellus (assembly GCA_030545055.2). Classification (NCBI taxonomy): domain Eukaryota; kingdom Metazoa; phylum Arthropoda; class Insecta; order Hemiptera; family Cicadellidae; genus Neoaliturus; species Neoaliturus tenellus. The sequence goes on along the minus strand of CM061532.1, from coordinate 76,215,878 downwards.
CTAAGTCCCCAACCTTTAAATTTTCGGAAGTAGAGCTCCACTTGATCCTCTGTTGTAGAGTGTGAAGGTATTCGAGATGCCAACGCCTCCAAATACGCTGGTTTAAAGACTGGACAAGGTGCCAGTGTTTCAGTCTGTTATCCGGAATGTTGTGAAGGTCGGCCTCAGGGACTGCTGCCAGGGGGGCTCCTATTAGAAAATGTCCGGGGGTTAATGCGCATAAATCAGCAGGATCGCTGGAAAGAGGGGTAAGAGGCCTCGAATTTAACATGGCCTCCACTTGAGCGGACAGAGTCATAAACTCTGATAGGGTTAAAATTGTATCACCCATCACACGTTTGAAATGATATTTAGCACTTTTCACAGCACTTTCCCATAATCCTCCTTGGTGAGGAGAAGCAGGAGGATTGAAATGAAAGTTAATTCCACGCTCCTGAGAAAATCTGTAGATTGCGTTTTTCGCAGCTGGAGACTTGATGTGTGACTCTACGAGGCTGCGTAAGACAGTGTTGGCGCCTACAAAGTTTGTCCCGCAGTCACAGAAAATATCTGTACAAAGACCACGACGCGACACAAATCGAGTTAGGGCGGCGATGAAACCGTCTGTAGTGAGGTCTGTTACCACTTCGAGGTGCACCGCTTTTGTCACCATGCATATGAACACACACAAATATACTTTCACGTGCTTCACCGAACGGAGGTTCAAATTCTTAATAGTGAAAGGGCCACAGTAGTCAACTCCTGTGGAGAGGAAAGGCCGTGCAGGAGTTACCCTTGAAGGCGGAAGATCTCCCATTAAGGGGGTCTTATTACGAGGTTTGTTCTTAAAACAAGTCACACACTTGAAAATGCGTGAGCGTATGACGCTGCGCGCACAGATGATCCACACTGATTGAGCCAAGAGTGATTGAGTCAGTTGAGGTCCGGCGTGGAGATGAGTGATGTGGGTGTGATCCACTAGAAGGTCCACTACATGGTGCTTTTTAGGCAGGAGCACTGGATGGCGGATGTCGTGAGATAGTGAGGTGCGGTCGAGGCGACCACCGACGCGCAGAAGACCGTCAGAGTCGAGGAATGGCTTTAATCGCTGGAGTTTTATTGAACAGTCCCGTTGCTTACGAAGAGCTTCGATTTCTTCAACAAACACAGAGCGTTGTACTAGACTGAAGATCTTGAGGCGAGCTCGGGCGATCTCGGAGGTAGTTAGTGGTCCTTTGAAGGGTTCGGATGAATTACAACAGTTGCGGATGAAACGCTGAACATAGGCAGTAACTGCTTGTAGACGTGTCCACGAGGAAAACTTGGTGAGTAGGTCCCATTCTTGATGCTGTACTGCAGTCAGTACGGTTAGAGGGGTTTGTTTGATTTCTTCGGTATTATTTAAATCTACCGGCGAAAATTTCGGAGTTGGCCAGTCAATTTTATTTAGATGAAGCCAAGAGGGGCCATTCCACCAGAGTGGGTGGTCGACAAGATCAGAGGCCAGAATTCCCCGAGAGGCACAATCAGCCGGGTTATGAGCACTTTGTACATGTCTCCAACAGTGCATTGGAATGAGTTCCTGAGTTTGTGAGACTCGGTTAGCCACAAACGTTTTTAGCCGGTATGGGGGAGTTTGCAGCCATGTTAGGACTACAGAGGAGTCACACCACAGATGAGTGGCTGAGAAGGTTGTACGATCTTTAAAAACTTCGAAAACGTGTGCTACCAATTGGGCTAATAGATGAGCTCCACATAGTTCTAGGCGGGGCAAAGTCACTCTTTTCAGGGGGGCAACTCTAGTTTTCGAAATCACTTGGCGGACTATCACCTCGCCATTTGAAAGATGGTTGCGGAAATACACCACTGCTGCGTATCCGCTCTCTGAGGCATCGGAAAAGCCGTGAACTTCAATGTTCTTCGAGGAGCTGAGCATAAAAGCTCGAGGAATCTTAATTTTAGAAATATGACTCACACTAGATGTAAAAATATTCCACTTATCAGCTAAGTCGGCGGGAAGAGGCTCATCCCATTTTAGACCAGTGGTCCATAAAAGCTGCATAAAACATTTTGCAGTCATGATACATGGGGCGAGAAACCCGCAGGGGTCATATATCTTGGCAATGGCACTCAGCACATTGCGCTTAGTGAGGGTACCATGAGGAATATTTACAGAGTATGTAAAGTAGTCATTTTCCGGGGACCAATGAAGGCCCAGGACAGCAAAATGAGGCATTTGATCCTCTTGTAAGAACACCGGGGTCTCCAGATGGTCTTGAGGTAGTGTTTGAAGAAGTGCTTGAGAATTTGAGGCCCACTTCCGCAATTCGAATCCACCTTTTCCTAGGAGCAATTTCAACTGTTCCTGTAGTTTAAGGGCTTCTTCTATGGTGTCTGCACCGGAAATTACATCATCGACATAAGTTTGTGATCGTACAACACCAGCAGCCTCCGGATACGCACTTCCCTCGTCATTAGCCAGCTGATGGAGAGTGCGTATGGCCAAATATGGCGAACTGTTTATTCCAAACGTGACCCGAGTTAGTTTGTAAACTGACATTGGTTCAGCAGGGTTTTCTCGCCATAGGACGAGCTGAAAATTCTGATGTTCGGCTTCTACGAAAATTTGCAAATACATTTGTCGGATATCACATGTAAAAACAAAACGATGTGATCGAAAGTGCATGAGGATATCACAAATGTCTGTTTGTAATTTACGACCGGTCATGAGAGTGTCATTGAGCGAGTTACCAGAACTAGTTTTACAGCTTGCATCATAGACTATTCTTAACTTGGTAGAGTTGCTGTTTTCTTTGAGTACCCCATGGTGAGGAAGAAAGTAGTGTGGCGAGGGGAGATTCGAATCGGTCACTTTGACCATGTGACCCTGGTCTATGTGCTCTCTCATCGCTTTCGAGTACAGCAACTTGAACTCAGGGTTTCGAGTGAATTTATTTTCAAGAGAATTGAACCGGCGTTCAGCAGCAACGAGTGAGTTACCAAGCTCAGGTTGACCTTCCTTAAAAGGAAGCTGTACAACGTACCGTCCGTCATTACGTCGGGAATGAGTGGAGTCAAAGTGCATGTCACACTGTTGTTCTTCGGTGGACTTTTTATTGGCTAATGGAGGTTCTTCCAATTGCCAAAATCTTTGGAGTGAGGCATGGAGTTCATCTGAGGTAGCAAGTAGAGAAACTGAGAAGTTACTTGCAGGTTGGTTATGATGGGCGGAAGGCGCCGAACCGATAATAACAAAGCCGAAGTGGGTCCCCATCACATGAGGCATATTGGGGCCCAATGATTGTGACTGATTTGTCAAGATCCGTGGCAAGAGAGAACCACCAATCAATAAGTCTATAGGCCCCGGAAGATGGAATGTGGGGTCTGCAAGGGTGTACGGCTTGACACGCTTTAACACATCTGCAGATATAGAAGTCCTAGGTAGGTCTACAGATATTTTTTCCAATACATGGACCTGATGCTGGGAGGCAATTTCCTTGCCTGAGAGAGTTCCTATATTGAGTATGACAGATCCTTTAGTGTGGGCTGCCATCTGGGAGAGTCCCACTACTTGGAGATTCGAATGAATGCGAGGGGCAAGCAAGAGTTGTGCTGCCTTTTCTGATATGAACTCGCACATGCTGCCGCTATCTAGCAGTGCTCGGAACACGTGCGTGACACCATTCTGGGCTGTCAACTTTACTAATGTAGTGCCAAGAAGTACGGTTGTTCTACCGCAATGAGAGGGAGGAAGAGTTTGAGCAGATGAAACAGAGATGGTTTCCTCATGTTGTGCGGAATCGTCTGTTTTAAGAGAGAGAGGGGCTTCATTTTGACGAGAAGCTTTCGGACTTTGAGATTTATTTTTTGATTTCTCGAAGTGGAGAGAGGAGTGATGTCGCCCACGACATGTTTGGCATGTTGCCTGAGATTTGCACTCCTGCAATGAATGATTTCCTAAACAGGAAGTGCATCGCTTGGCTTCTTTAACCAGTTTATAGCGTTGGTTAGGAGTCAAAGTAGAGTACTTTGGACAACCATATACTTTATGGGTCCCCTGTTTGCACACAAAACAAGAGTATGCCATAGATGGCGAATGAGAGCGGGGGGTGGATGTGGCCACCATAGAGACGGGATGAGAGGGGAAATGTACTCGCTTGCCCTGATTTGACTTTTGTTGAGCCGAGGTAGATCCTGAGTGTGGTTTATTAGTGGAAACCGAGAGATTGTGAAGACTAGCATCCTCCACATGGTTGCATTCTTCACTGAGAAATTTAATAATGTCGGCTACTTCCGGGAGAGTGTGAGGAGTATCGCCTTCTTCACGAGTAGATCGGTAAACTTCTAAGCGTTGCCTCAATGCATTATCCATTTTTCGGAGTATCAGGGCCGAGAGGAGAGGGTTTTGAGCAGTTATCTCACTATTAAGAGCCTTCAACGCCTGAGTATTTTCGTGATAGAGGTTCACGAAAGCCCTCATACTTTTGGGTGACGAAGCGGAGATATTCGGTAGGTCCAATACCTGGTTGAGGTGCAATGTGATTAGTTTCCTCGGTGAATGGTACCTATCTTGAAGCAGCTTGTAGGCAACAACATAATTAGCTGCTGAGAGTGTGAGTGACCTTATTAAATTTAAAGGCACGCCTGAGAGTACACTCAATAAGTATTGAAATTTAGCAACATTGCTGAGAGTAGGGTTGCTATGTATAGTCGAGTCAAAAAGATTTATAAATGAAATCCAAGACAATGGATCCCCTGAGAAGTGTTTCAATTCAAGCTTGGGTAGCCTTACACTCATGAGAGGTTGAGTGGCATGAGGTTCTAAAGAATGTACTGATGAGGGTGTTTGAGGCTCGGCCACTGGAGATAGAGCTTCGATCTTGCTCATAATAGTGGCGTAAAGGTCATTAATTGTATCCTGATCATTCGAGAGAACATCCATATCTGCATCCTCATTTTCTAAAACACGATGCACATTGCCGTCATAATCAGCCCGTTTTTGACTAAGTTCCTTACCAAAAGCGGATAAATTACGTAGCTGAGCCATTGTTGGCGGTTCGCCTTTTGCGGTGATTTCATCAACCGTTTCATTAATTTTCTTGAAACGATTCTTCGTTAATTCAGTACAACGAATGTAGGTAGTCCATTTTAAAACCTTAGCCATGATTACAAAATAAAATAGTCCAAAACAATACAAATTACGCAGCTACACGAATAATAACACCTTAGTTACCATTAAAAATTGAGTAACAACAGAGCTGAAGTGCTTAATTAGCCTACACATTTACTGAAAATGAGTATCAACACATCTTATCTTCATATAAAAATACAAATGGAAAATCAAAGAGAAAATGTAACATAAAGTGTCAAAAAAAGGAATTGTAACTGTAAAAATGAGTAGTAAACAATCTTTTATAAATACCAGATATTGATTATATTGAATAAAAGAGAATTTAAAACTGTGAACTAGCTAATTAGGATAAAATATAATCAATAAAACCCCTTAATTATAAATAATTGTTGGATACAATGAGCTAATTAATTAGCTAAATCTATCTGTGTATGGCCTAATTATTTTCAATTAAAAAATTGTCACATAAATACGATTGGCAACTAACAGAGAGACAATGAAAATATCTAATTATTATAACTCAAATATTGTTTAAGGAAAATATTCACATGTAATATTACATAATTATTTTAATTGCAAGTACAATGAGTCGTGAGAATAGTGTCAAGACTAAATATCAACTTCAAAATGTTTTAAAAGTAAAATAGGCTAACATTGCAACTATAAACAAGAGTGTGACACTTGACCAGAGAATGACAAACAAACTATCAGCTGGGTCGTGTTATTTTGGGGATCACAGCTGACAGGATATACGCAGAGTGCTGTTTTGCGACAATAATGGAAGCGTCGCATAAAAATGTTAGAGCGAGAGGGCATACAACAATGTTAGAGAGAGACAGCGCTCGTATACAGCGAGCGTCTTCGGGAAGTGGACGAGTCTATTTTGACCTATCTGTAAGGGGTGACCTATGCTCTGTAATGATTGAACACCTTACAAAAATGGCGGATAGTGACGCTAACTTTTACCGCCAATATTGCACATGGGAATATCCAGGGTGTTTGAACTGCTTGTTTTAAGGACTGGAATTCAATTAAATCCGGCTCGAAGGACCAAATGTTAATTAGTGAGGTGTAAATTGGATTAATTGAATTTTGGGGTTTGTTGGAAAAATTACCCTGGATTAATTTCTCGAGTAAAAATGATACTTTTGGAGACACAATTTGGTTATCTCGTTTGTAGGGTTCATGAAATAATTAGTTTAACATAAATGAGCTCATTTTTGGCACACTAAAATAAAAAGAGGGGGAAACTCACCCCGAGGTCCATATTTTCAGTGCTTGGAGAAGACACTGCCGGTGACGCCATCATGCCCTGGATTGATGGACGCCAAGGAAACGCCGCCACAAGGGACCACAGTGGTGATTGTCTCTCTGGTCGAAGTATGTCCTCACTCACGTTCACGCACACGGAAATCTTGCTAAGATCGAACGTGAAGCAAAGTTCATAATAGGCCTAATCTTGAAGTACGCGATCGCGGAAGCCCGATCCAAAATTGCACTTGACACTGCTGCAAAACACTTTACAAAGGGAATTATTTTACTGTTCAAATAGAGAGATATTTAGCGATACAATAATTTTAGAGAATAAAATGCTCACTAAAGAGTTCGAGAGAGAGAGATTTATAATTATTAGAACCCAAATAAGGGTATAAGAGGATAAAATCGGAAATACACCGACAACGGCACAGAGTCAACCGTGAGAGAGAGACGCCGGAGAAGGACTCCTCAAACAGTAACGTTTTTCCGTGAGGAGAGGGAAAACTATATTTGGCGAAAACCCACCAATAGGGAAGAGCGTCATGCCTGTCAGCTGGATCAAGGCGGCAGTGGTTTGAATTTGAATTGTAATGATTTTGTCTTACTTTATAATTGTTGCATACTTAACAAGAGCTTTAAGATGACATACAATATGACATATGTTTACTTTTAGAATTTTTGAGTTTTGTCTAAGTTAAAATTTTCAAAATGATAAAATTTTGGAATTTTTAGTTTTTTAATAAATGTGGTCTTGTGACATATCATTGTAAAGCTTAGCTCATTTCAAATAAGGATATTGAATCAGGAGTCATTAATGACAAATAATAAAAGAATTACAGGGTATTCCGTAAATGTTGATTTTTCTTACAAAAATGGCCGCCATTTTGAAACGAAAAAAGATAAATTCATTCTGTTTTCACGAAAATGCTCCTTTGACTAATACGTTTAAAATTATGTAAAAAAATTTGCATGTTTATTTCAGAAAATTTTAAGATTCGAACCCGTGACCTCCAGTTTTGGAACACCCTGTATACTGGCATTGATGAAAATATTTTTAATGGAAAGCCCATATGCGATTTAGTGGGAAAAAACTTTATTTCATGATTTTATCTCAAACCGTTCTCCTGCTATTAATAGTGGACGAGTGGTCTGAATCACCCTGTATAATGGTCTCATTATGAGGATGGTCTTTATGGATGAACTAGTATTCACTAGTGCGAACCGTAATACCCACCAGGGAACATCACATACACAAGCCATCGCTTATAACTATCCACAATTCGTAACCACCAAGTAGCAGGACATCCCCACCGTCCTAGCCTTTCTTCCTAGCTAGCATGTGTAGTTGTTTCAAAATGTTTCTCATGCAAATTTTACATAATTGTAAGTCCACCAAATAATTCTATACTTGTTAAAACAACTGATAAATTTCCTTAGTGTTCCTGATTGCTAAATACAAGAATTAGCTGTATTTTTGCAATGCCTTAAATGTAACATTTTCGTGTGTCCCAACAGTACATTAAGAGATACATTACAATAAATCTATTGATAGTTTCATAGAGCATGGGCTAAGTAGTTAAGTAGGACAATTCATTAAAACAATAGTATGCCTATAGTCCGCACATTTTATAATGGATTTCATTATTTAAACTACTGGTGAACAACTAAAATGCTTAACATGTAAAATATTAAAAATATACATATACAACATATAACTAAACAAAATGTTTAATAAAAAGTTTTAATTTGAAAAATATATATTCGAGTGCTGCCATACGGAATTTTTAAGATTTGGACAATTTGAAATAGTATAGTTGTAATTTTTACACAAATTTTCATTATTTTTCACTTAAATGTTAAACTTGAAGCTTTAGAAACATTAAAAATGTTTTGCTGAACGTACCAAATAATAAAGCGCCATTGAATAATTAAATCAATGGTGCCAACCTTCAATGTTTATCATAAAAAATCTTTCTTTTGAAAGTTTGGGATTTTGTAGCTTATGTTCAGTATTTTGTTCTAATTTTTGGAGACTTATAAATTCAAAACACATGACGATAACTTTACAAAACCTTATTTAAATACATCCTGGATTTCATCGCCAGGGCCGGTCTTGTCGTCCTCAACCAGTGCGACACACCTACTTTTCGGCGCCCCGGGCAGAGAAGCACGATCCCCGATGTCACCTTTGCGTCTGAGTCGCTCCTTCCGAGGATCTCTGGCTGGAAGGGTTATGGAGGACTACACGGGTAGCGACCACCAATACATCGTGTTTGACCTGCATGATCAGGCAAATCGTCGAGTTTCCGCATCTCGGGAAGGGCCACGCCGGTGGAACACCAACAAACTGGAGTTCACCGAAGTCATCTCTCGGGGAGCGCAGGGGAATGCTGGCGAGGCTTTGGCCGAGGCACTAGTAACATCCACGATGGAACTGATCGTCTCGGCCTGCGACCAGTCTATGCCGCGAAGGAAACCCCGACGCGACAAACAACCCGTTTACTGGTGGACTGAAGAGATTGCGGAATTCAGAAGAACATGTTTAAGAACTAGACGAGCCGCCACAAGAGCGAGAATCCCCGCAGACAGAGTTCGTAAGTCGGAGGCCTATAAAGCTGCGAGAAAATCTCTCCGCCAGGCGATCAACAGGAGCAAGGCGAATAGCTGGAGGAGACTTCGTGATGACGTTGATTCCGGCCCCTGGGGCCTGGGTTACAAACTTGTAACACAGAAACTCGGCGCCCGCTCTCCACCTTCCATCATGGAGGGCGCCACCATGGGGAGGATCGTCGCTGCGTTGTTTCCTGAACATCCACAGCGACCGCCGGTTGACTTCGGACGGGTAGAGGACGTTCCACTCTTCACTTTCGAGGAGCTGGAAACCTCCGTTCTCTCCCTGAAGAGCAACAAGGCTCCTGGCCCGGATGGGATTCCCAGTGAGGCTTTAAAGAAAGTATTTTCAATCAACGCTGACTTGTTGTTGAGAATGTACAATGCCTGTTTGGTAGAAGGGATGTTTCCGGCTCCCTAGAAAACAGCCAGGCTTGTACTGATCAGCAAGGGCAAAGGTGATCCCGAGCTGCCGTCGTCCCACAGGCCTCTCTCCATGTTGGACACGGCTGGAAAGCTGTTCGAGAAGCTGATCCGTTCCCGCCTGACTTCTGCCGTGGAAGCTGCCGGGGACTTATGCCCCCGTCAGTACGGCTTCAGAAAGGGACGGTCAACGATCGACGCTGTCACCGAAGTTCAGAGAGCTGTGGAGAGAGCCGAGAGCCACAACCATTTCTCCCGCCAAGTAGTGCTTCTTGTTACGCTTGATGTCAAGAATGCCTTCAACTCGGCGAGGTGGGTCGATATGCTGGATGCGCTTCGCAACACCTTTCGTATTCCTGCATATCTGTTTCGGCTCATCTAGGATTATCTACGCTCTCGAAGCCTGATTTATGACACGAGGGACGGAACGCGGACGATGGAAGTCACTTCTGGTGCCGCACAAGGTTCAATACTCGGCCCGGATCTCTGGAACGTTGCCTATGACAGCCTCCTGAGGTCCGAGATGCCTGAAGAAACCGTTTTGGTTGGGTACGCCGATGACGTCGCAGCTCTCATTGCTGCACGCAACGTTGAGCTGGCCCAACTGAAGTTGAACCGAGTTATGCGGGTGGTCAACAACTGGATGTCCGATCACGGTCTCTCACTTGCTCTCAGTAAGACGGAGATCGTGATTCTCACGAAGAAGAGGATCGACACCGTCGTCCCGTTTCGATTGGGAAGGGAGGTGGTCACATCAACTCGTGCCGCCAAATACCTCGGGGTTATGGTGGACACAAAGTTAAGCTGGAGGGATCAGATCTTCCGTACGGCGGACATCTTCCGCTAAGGTAGTGACTTACCTTAGTAGGCTGATGGCCAATGTCGGGGGTCCCCGATCCAGCAGAAGACGTCTGTTGATGTCCGCGGTCCAGTCCGTGCTTCTTTACGGGGCAGAGGTGTGGGCAGGCGCTCTAGATAAGGAGTGCTACAGGTTGCGACTCGCCCGGGTTCAGCGTCAAGCTGCGCTCCGGGTGTGTTCCGCCTACCGGACAGTGTCCGAGCCTGCCATCCTGGTGGTCACCGGAGTCATTTCTTTTAAGCTCTTGGCAGGGGAGAGGAAAGCAATTTATCAGAGACAAGGCGAGATCGGCAAGGACACGGCAAGAACAGAAGAGCGCTCCCGAACCTTCCAGCAGTGGCAACACAGCTGGGAGCACGACACCCGAGGACGATGGACTGCGCGACTTATTAAGCAGGTTCAACCATGGGTGGAACGGCGGCATGGGGAGGTGGACTACTACCTGACCCAATTTTTTACAGGTCACGGCTATTTTCGGTCGTACCTGAACCGGATGGGAAAGACCGGTTCACCGGACTGCATTTATTGCCCGGGTGTTCCCGACGATGCGGAACACACATTCTTCCGCTGTCCCCGTTGGGAAGGGCCCCGCCTGGAGGCCACTCAAATCTTTGGTGCATTTTCGGTGGACTCGGTCTGCCAAAAGATTTTGGAGGATGAGGGCAAATGGGATTGTTTGTCACAGTTCGTCCGGAGCATCCTCCTGGAAAAGAAAACCGATCTGGACGGCGAAGTGGCCCAGACCCCTTGATCGAGCGGCTGGATAAGGAGCGAGCCCCACGGGCGTAAGCCAAACTTAGGCCTAGCCTGACGTAATGTGATAAACAATTCCAGGTTAGTTCCTAACGAGTAGAGGAGGTTTTTTAGTGGGTAAACCCGTTTTTTAGGGGAGCCCCACACTACAGGCTGGCCACCTGTGTGCGTAATGCATTTTTCCGCCTCTCCCTCAAAAAAAAAAAAAAAAAAAAAAAAGTTACTGACCAAGGCCGACATTCTCCTTAGACAGGACTGTTAATTCATAGCCCAACAGCCAATGGTATTTAGGGATCTACAGTTTAACTTGGGATCCAAACCACAATTTTAACCTCATATGTAATGGTCTAATTATGAGGATGGTCTTTATGGATGAACTAGTATTCACTAGTGCGGACCGTAATACCCACCAGGGAACATCACATACACAAGCCATCGCTTATAACTATCCACAATTCGTAACCTCCAAGTAGCTGGATTACAGGACATCCCCACCGTCCTAGTCTTTCTTCCTAGCTAGCATGTGTAGTTGTTTCAAAATGTTTCTTATGCAAATTTTACATAATTGTAAGTCCACCAAATAATTCTATACTTGTTAAAACAACTGATAAATTTCCTTAGTGTTCCTGATTGCTAAATACAAGAATTAGCTGTATTTTTGCAATGCCTTAAATGTAACATTTTCGTGTGTCCCAACAGTACATTAAGAGATACATTACAATAAATCTATTGATAGTTTCATAGAGCATGGGCTAAGTAGTTAAGTAGGACAATTCATTAAAACAATAGTAGGCCTATAGTCCGCACATTTTATAATGGATTTCATTATTTAAACTACTGGTGAGCAACTAAAATGCTTAACATGTAAAATATTAAAAATATACATATACAACATATAACTAAACAAAATGTTTAATAAAAAGTTTTAATTTAAAAAAAATATACATTCGAGTGCTGCCATACGGAATTTTTAAGATTTGGTTGATTTGAAATAGTATAGTTGTAAGTTTTACACAGATTTTCATTATTTTTCACTTAAATGTTAAACTTGAATCTTTAGAAACATTAAAAATGTTTTACTAAACGTACCAAATAATAAAGCGCCATTGAATAATTAAATCAATGGTGCCAACCTTTAATGTTTATCATAAAAAATCTTTCTTTTGAAAGTTTGGGATTTTATAGCTTATATTCAGTATTTTGTTCTACTTTTTGGAGACTTATAACTTCAAAACACATGACGATAACTTTACAAAACCTTATTTAAATTTACAAATTACATATTAATAATAGATATTGTCTTAAAAAATATAATAAAGTTCATTTTTTCAATCACTTTATTTTTCGAATAAACTAAAAAATATACATATGTAGCAGGTGCTTAAATACTTGAAGAAAAGCATAAGATATTCGATATGGAAAATCTCATTTACAAAATGCAATGAAAGTGAAGTGTTGAGGATGGCTCGTTGTGTCGCCGGCACGTGACTCGCCCCCTGATGGCAGTGCGATATCAGGTGGGGGACAACCCCCACTGCTTAGTAAGTTTATACAAACATCGTATAACTTATTTACTTGTACTCATGATGTTATTTACTTTATTTTATAAAAGTGATATTTTTCAGCAGATGATTAGATATGGTAATTTGTCTAATTTTAATTTTAAAAATGCATATAGTCAACAGTAAAAGACAAGTTGTTAGTTTAAATTTTCACTCGTTGTCGTTTAACAATTTTTACTAATATTACGTTCCAACACTCAACATGCACTTATTGTTGGGCAATCGATTTCGTTGATCTATGCCGCCGATCTGGTCATATCTGCCACCCAGATCTGGGTACATCTGGTTATATCTGCCACCCAGATCTGGGTACCTCTGGCTATATCTGCCACCCAGATCTGGGTACATCTGGTTATATCTGGCACCCAGATCTGGGTACATCTGGTTACATCTGGCACCCAGATCTGGGTACATCTGGTTACATCTGGCACCCAGATCTGGGTACATCTGGTTATATCTGGCCAGGTGCGGCATCCCAGATCTGGAATATAACTAGACCTGGTTGGCGTATCTGGATTGATGTTCTTAAAAATTAAGTTTTATTTCATTTAATTGGGTAAAGTTTAACGAATTTATTTTTAGATGTAACAGTTTCAGTTCTATAGAACACATCACACTCCCTAATCTTTCTTTTTTACAAATTTAATATAGCAATTATGTTATTTAACTGCGTATTTTTTGTGGTGAATAAATCACTCAACATATATTAGACTAAAATCCACAAATTATTCATTGCCATAGCAAAGTTTCATGGGATAATCATTTAATATCCGTATACATAAAAAATCAACTTTCTATAACGGAACCAGAACTGGGTTCCAAGCCTTGAAAAATTATTAATGTAGTTATAAATAATAAAATTTATTGTTGGTAGTACCTTACAAAGTTGAGAGTAAAATTCCACAAAAGGGCAAATTTTAAATTCTTACAAATATAAGTTTAATTTTAAGCCTCATTTATTACTACATTTTATACAGAGGTGACACCTGGGGCTAACTATAGGTAGGTCTACAAATTCGAATTCTATACACATAAACACACCAGTGTGTGTGTGTTTTTTTTCAGCTTCGTTATTCCACCATTAGCCGTTTTGTGTTAATAAAAAATTATTTGGATTCTGTAAAAAGTTTTTGTATTGTGTTGATTTTTTGCATGAATCATTGTAATATAAATGCCTATTTACACAAAATTTTTTCCCCGTTTAGGATTTTTTAATGGGGTCCGTTTTTACTTTTAAAACCAAATATCTCAAAAACAGTAAATTTTAACAATATAGAAAAAGGTTGGCAAATTAAATTATCTAAACAACAATACGAAGATCATGGAATATCAAACAACCTATAACGGATTAAATGCCATTTATGTAAATACGAATTCGCCTCAAAATCATTGAAAGTTGTGACGTAGTTATAAGTAAAATCGTACGGTATTTACACAGATATTTGGTGTTCGAACTTTATGATCTTATTGGTTTCGATATGTACATAAATCAATCAACCTACTTTACTAACAAAATGAAGAAAAAACTTAAAATATGTTTATAACAAAATAAACAGTTAAAATGAGTTTTACTAATATCAATTAACGATCTTCCTTAGACATTTTATATTGATGGTATAAAACTTATATATCTATATAATTCATTGGCTTTGTTTTATTAGTTTGCTTCGGTAAATATATTTATTTAAAATTAAACTTAAATTTAAATATTGGAAAATTAATATTTCAACAGATGGTTATTTTATGAAATGCACGGACATATAACTTCCACCAAAGGCTGAAATATCTCCAACTGTGTTATTCCAGGAATAGCACGTTCAAAATGGATAATAAATTCTTTCTTGAAATATATCCGAGTATCCTGATATGTGAATACGTGTTTTATTGGAAATTTTATCACTCTTTTCCTTTGTAATCATTGCAAAGTTAAAATAAAATATCGAACAAAAAATAACAAAAGAGAATCACAATAGCAATATAATTTATTATTAAAGAAAAAAAATCCAGTTTATATAATTTTAGAAAAATAACGAAGACTTTAAATAGGTATTTCCAGAAGCAGTTTAATAAAACCTAATTTTGTTTCATAAAACTCATAACTTTAAAAACTTCAATAAAACAACTGCAAACTTTATTTCATAATCATGCAAAAACTAATTATTTAGTATTGTAATTATCAAAAGGGAATTTTAAGGAACATGTCCAAGTCTTATATATTTTTATTTTGAACATTGAAACGGATAGCGAATGAGAGGATAAATTAAATGTTTTTGGCAAATTTAATAATTTGATGTAGGCCTATAGAACAATTAGAAAATTATTGATTTATTTTGCTAATGCCTTGTGAACTATCTTTTTAATGTTTCTTTTTGTGGTATGTATTTGTCGTGATGGTGCAATCATACAGGGTGTTCGGAAAAAACATTTCAGGAATTCAGGAGGTTATTTCCCACATCAAAATAAGCAAAAAAGTTCCTGTAAACATATGTTCTAAAATGCTTCGTTAACCTGCTAGCCGCCATTTTGTTTTTTACACTAAATAATTTTTATTTCCGTAATGGATCATTGTATAAAGTTAATATTTGGCATGAACCTTCATCATAGCAATACCCATTTTCAAGAAAAAAGTTATTTTTTTCCAATGTGTATTTTCAAAATGGCGGCCATTTTGAAATTTTAAACTAAAATATCTCAAAACCGATAAATTTTATACAAATTTTACAAGACACAAAAAAGTTGACAAATTTATTTATCTAACCAATGGTACCAGATATGTAAGGATTTGACAACAAATAACGGAGTTGTTGAGATTTTACAATTAAAATTACCTTAATTTGCTTTAATTACAATGCAAAATCAATGTTTTTATGCAGAAAAATCTCAATAACTCCCTTATTTGTTGTCAAATCTTTACAAACTTGCTACCATTGGTTAGATAATTAAATTCGTAAACTTTTTTGTGTCTAATAAAATTTTCATAAAATTTACCGGTTTTGAGATATTTTAGATTAAAATTTTAAAATGGCCGCCATTTTAAAAATGTGACGTGTCAAAATTATGGGGGGTGTAAAACCTAACATTTAAACCTATCTTACCTTTTGCACACTTAGGCCTAGTGGGGTGAGGGTGAAGGTGATAAACCTTGGAGCTTGGGTGTATCTCTTGGCCTAGGCCTAAAGTAAACTTAACCTCAAAACATCACGTCACTTTACACTTCACACTAGGAACTCTAGCCTAAATCCTGTGCTATAGAGAGGTGAGATAACACTTGGAATAATGCAGTGGTGACATAGAACCCTGTATTAGTCGCCGACCAACACTTGGTCGCTAACCCCGAACGCTACGTCTGTCTAGGCCCAGCAACCCTAGTCGTGACTTTATTACACTTTCGTAATTACGAACCGACAGGGTGAAGGGATATCACGATAGTCGTAGATAAACTTGGGGAGATGGTTAGTATTAGTTTTGTGGCGATACTTAGTTGATCGGTCAGGCAAACCGCGGAACAAAACAACATAACCTCGCGATGTTGTTGACATTGCGGACATTGCGGTGAAAGACCAAGGCGATGACGTAACGTCCTGGACGTCGGCTGGACAACCGATCAGCTGTTATCCCCACCACAGGTGATCCCCGAGAGGGGAGGAAAAGGAGGGGTGAAACGAGGAAAGACGAGGGAGTCTTTGTGGTGATAACCAGCAATTTGAGAAGTTGAGTTTTGAGGAGTTTTAGTGTTCTTACTTGGGATTACCGATTCGACGCCTTGTGAGTACAGGGATTAGTGCGTTTGCGCTTAGATTAGAATAGGATACTAGTAATAAGTTGTTAAAACTTATTAGTATAATTGGTTATTTGGCATTTTAATTTAGCCTAGTAGATAAATTGTTGGTTTGTCTTTTGTCTGAACCCTGAGCCGACACGATCGTTGCTGGGGGTGTTGGCAGTTAATTAGATATAAATTGCCTCTAGCAAAGTAAATTGATATTTGATTGATACGGATAGCGAAGTGATAAAACCCATCCCGGTGTGGGTGAATCATAGCGTTAACCGTAGTTGTTAAAACTAGCTGAGTCAAACCCGTGCAGCTGGCAGGTCGGCACACGACTGCGGGTGCAGGTCGTGATCTGTCCGTTGGCGACCGGAAAGCTAGGGTGGAAATTAAACCCGGGTTTGAATCACCAATTGGCAATAAAATTAGTAATTCTGAATCACTTTTCAAAATTCAAAATTATATTAGTAATTGGTTTTATCCCAGGTGTGAGCGATGATGAAGGTACAGTAGCGTTGAGTCCTACCGGGTACTGAGCACGCACCTGTTACACTTATTGCATTGTTTGTACAAATCTGTACCACACAAAATTGATAGGATCTTGGAACCCTGGAGTAAACCCAGCTAAAAGACTGGAGTGAATCCGTGAGGTGAAAATTTGGTCTGCGGTGACTTCTCTCGAGTAGTTAAAATTTATTTTTTAGCTTTAATTATTTTTCCTTTTCGAGAAAGTCATCACAAAAATACACATTGGAAAAAAATAAATTTTTTCTTGGAAATGGGTATTGCTATGATGAAGGTGCATGCCAAATATTAATTTAATACAATGATTCATTACGGAAATAAAAAATATTTAGTTTAAAAACAAAATGGCGGCTAGCTGGTTAACGAAGCATTTTAGGACATATGTTTACAGGAACTTTTTTGCTTATTTTGATGTGGGCAATAACCTACTGAATTCCTGAAACGTTTTTTCCGAATACCCTGTATATTAATTTAGTTGGTTACTAATCACAAAAAAAATTAGGAAGTTGTATATTTTGGCTTAATGTGTAAATTAAGATATATATATATTTTTATATATTAATTTGCTACCAATTTATAGACTTTAATTCTATGAATTCATATATAATAAATATTAGGAATTAATAAACAAGTTTGTGTGTTGATGGAACACTGTTTAACTCAGTTATAAAACAAAACAACAAATTATCAACACTTTATTAGCGTATTACTGTATTTAAATGGTACACCTGTACGAGGAAGTCTAATCAAATCAAATACAATTTAATCAACCTAAAATCATTCCCCATTGTTCATAATTGATATTGATTAATTTAGCTACAGACTCATCACTTTGATAATATCCTTTACAAAAACTTCAAAAGTGATTTGGTATATTTAAATTATAACTACTTATCTTGTTATCGGGCACTCGAACAGCTATAATATTAAATAATTTGTAGTTATAATAAAATACATGCAATTGATAACTTTTATTCTATTAAAAAGTAAATTTAATAATTACACAAAAAACTTAGTATATAAATAGATATTAACTATATCTTACTATTAAATAGTATCTATTATTGAAATATTTTACTACTTATTTCACTAGTAATATTTCGCTCAATTTATGTAAAATTTCAAACAAATTTAATTTTTTACAGAATTATGTTGGCAAGACTTGGCAAAAACAATTTCCGGACAAGTAACATGGAAACTATATGAATGTTGGACATAAAAAAAATATTGAGATTTTATCTACTTTTATATAATTCTGTAATAAAAAACTTTAAACGGAAAAATCTAAAGTTCAACTGGACCAATTTTATTACTTAATATGTCGTTTTAGTTTTTGTTAAGATTAACAATGAAAAAAGGAAGAAATCCTGTTTTACATCGGAAATACATTGAAAACGGGGTTTTCATGTCTTTTATTTGGAGAAAAACTTCAGTTGCCTTGATTGAGTATTATAAAGAAATTCATAAATGTAGATTGTAGAAATTGTTATCAACTTTCAGTATAACACCATCTACTTTAGAACATTTCCTCACCATTAGATGGCTATTCGCAAAAATCAAAGCAAACTTCCAATTCATAGTGAATGATTAATAATATAAAAACTATATGAGTGTCGAACAAAGCTATTGAACTATTATTTATATACACTTATATAATTTACTTTAAAAAATCTACAGACAGAAAAATTTAAATCACTCCACTGTTAACTAACTTATTTAACTCCTTTTCCACCGCTCCTCTGATCGCATATGGAATATTCCTAGCCTTACAAAATACTGGTTTTGTATCTTCCTTGAGGACAAGATCCACCTCAACTCCCTTAATAGTTCCAATCCCTGTTCAAATACTGGAGCAAAATTTTATTTTAATTCCTTAACAGTAGAATTAATTGGAAAATTCCTACCGTTTACAGTTCCAACGACGTTCCCTTCGTCCACATGCCTCTCAGGTACTTCAACCTTGACGAGATTCTTCCAATCCAGCTTCACTTCGGTAAGCCAATTGCGTCCCAGTAGAACAGGTTGATCTGGTACCTCCCCCTAGATTACCTCCATCGGAAGGATCCGCGTTAACTGGCCAGATGTGACTCTAGCCTGAAACTCACCTACTATGTGGATACGCTGACCCGTATACGTTTTGAGACAAATATTACTTTTTGTTAAAGCGGGCTTTGAATTCTTTAAAATTAAAAAAAAAAACATCATCAGGCATAATACTCACTACTGCCCCAGTATCAACAGTCATTTTCACAGGGATATCATTGATTATTAATTCAGTAACAAACGAATTGCTAACCTTACCTTTACTGCCCGTGTAGGCTAGGCCTATATTGTACAGCTCGTAGCCTGCAGCTTGGTCTGCACTGTCATCAGTGCTACCATCACTTTCTTCGCAGAGGTTTACCTTTCCATTAACGGGTTTGCCAGGCGAGCTTCGACACATTTTCGACAAATGTCCCTTTTCTTACAAATATGACATGCATACTCCTTATAGGGACAATTTCTAAAATAATGGTTCTTACCACAGCAAGTACAAGATTTGTGATTAAAATTCCTATAACCTACATCCTTATTTTGAGCATTGAAGCCCTTCGAGTCATACTTTGGCCTATTGCCTTTCACAAAATCAATTTCTGCTACATTACCGGTACCAGTACGTTCAAAGTCTGGGTGTAAGCTTTTAACACTACGAGATGCATCCTCTAAAACTAAGGCTAACTGTAACGCTTTATTGAAGGTTAGTGTGTCATCCTCTGAGAAGAGCCTACTCTGAATACTGTCAGAACGTAGGCCACATAAAAATCTGTCCCTGAGGGCATCATCTAGGAAATCTTTGAAATCACAGGTGGATGCTAACTTCTTTAAATGAACAGCAAATTCTGAAACTGTCTCCCCATCCTTCTGAGAGTATTTGTTAAAAATAAAACGCTCATATGCTTTGTTTTTCTGAGGTACAAAATGTGCAGTTAATGTTTTAACTATAGTTTTAAAATCTACCTCCCCAGGCTTCTTAGGCAACAAAAGATTTTTTAAAGTACTGTACAACTCTGGTCCCATGAGGGAAATGAACAAAGGAACTTTTGCAGTGTCCTTAATAGAATTAACAGTAAAGAAAAATTGCAGCCGTTCAATGTAATTTTCAAAGGACTCTTGATCCTTGTTGAATTCTTGAATCTTACCTATTATCTGTTTGGAGGCCATTGGTTTATTTCAGACAAAATTACACTAAAACAAATTGTGCAACTTACAGTAGAAAGTAGTATTCATTGTATGGACTCCCAGACTGAGGTTAGGGTTTGAAGATATACCATAGGCTAACTTACGTCCCCCGATGTTAAATGTTTAAAATAGCCTAATATTCTCCTTGTTGATATAGTTTTACAAGGATAGGCCTATATTGAGGGCTTCTTATTTGCTGTCTGGAGTTACTGTAATTACACCTTGGGTTTAAAACCTTAATTTTTAATTCCGACCACGCTATTTCTGCCAATTTTCCTGTCTGAACAAAGTTCCAAGTTCCTAGGCCTATTGGGTGCCAGTTTTGTAAAACTCAATTTTACCACAGTTTTCGATAAAAATCGGAAGAAAACTTTTATTAACTTTGTTAAACACGCACAAGAAAATTAATACTTCACTTTATTCTCGTCGCCAATATTCTACTGTGAAGTAAACTGTAAGATTAGAGTAAGAATTTACAGAGCGACCATACTCACAACTTGGCATTTTCAAGACAGCCTCTCGTTCCGGGTTTGGCGCTTCAATCCATCCAGTGCCTGCATGATCTTTCTTCTGAGTATATAAATTAGCTACTATATTTAATGTCCATATATTGTCCGATATAATTAACATAAAACTTCTTTTCACTTTATAATACTTTACCCAAGGAATTTTATTTTAATATTCATGCATTTTTTTATTTTCAAATTATTTTTAATCTTATATAATTTAATATTGATGTTAATTTTACTACATGTCGATCCTTAACCTGATTAAGAATATGTGTGCACTAAAGTATAGAAATGTAGGAAAGTTCAGAATTGAGTTACAAATAAAAAAGCTATTCTACAAATCAAAAATCTTTTACTAGAAAACAAATATTTTGATCTTTCTATGAAAGCAATCGTTTTTCATAATCTTGATAGTTATTGTTACGATAAAAATGAAATTTTGTGTATTCTAAGTGTAAAATAAGTGTGCCCACAAGCGATATATAAAAATTCAGTAGAGTAGTTTTTATAAAAGGCAATTTACATAAGCGAAAAAATGCCTGACATGACGCATCTATATTTTCATTTGTAGTGGTGTTAGACCTAGACCTAAAAATATAAGTAGACTATATTTAATCACGAGTTCACAATAATTTTAAATTCAATTTAACGCTTAAATGCAAAAACCATTAATATACTGATTACTTAAGCGATCCAAGTTTCATAGGATATGTAACGAACATTTAGAGCAATTTTGTTATTTCCGGAGCGAGACGAATAACATCCTGCTCGGATGCAACTGACATCTCAACGTTTCCGGAGTCTAAATCACATTCACGAATGTTTAAGTATGTTTAAAGGTAGGTAATAGATTAAAGCATAATAGACTATAATAGACTAAGCGCTAGTATTTTACAATACTTTTTCATCATGCTGCACGCAGAATAGCCGTTTTCTGGTCTGTATTTAGTATACAAAAATGATCTTTTCTATAAGCTTTTTACAAGTGCACCGAAAAAATATCTGTTAATTTTTCCGTTATTTTTTTCCGTGTTTGAGGCTCTAGCCTCAAAAGTTGTTTTTTCTTGACCAACAATCATACTTAAGTAAAACAAATAAGACGAATGTAAACATAAAACGACTTACAGACTAAAATTTTAATGCAAGATTTTGATAATTCTTTAATTATTGTGTATATCAGCTGTTTGTAAGGAATATTTAAATTGAGATGGGAAGTCAACTGCTAAACGCAGACAATGAACTTTTAATTAATTTACTTTTAAATGATTCATCCATTTCATATTTCTACAGTATGATAAAAAACGTTGTTTATCACGGAAAATGTTTTTCTGTGCTTCATCCCAATTTGCTTTATAACGCGATTGCGCAGAGGAAAAAAACTTTCCGTCCTAGTGATGAAAACTACTATTACGGATGGGGGAGTTGAAAATTATCGAAACGATTTGATTTGCAAATTAATCATTTTGATAGAAACTCAAAACTCATAGGATTCCATTTACAGTTAAAACCCACTTTTTCCCATTGTTCCTGCGTGTCCAATAAGAAGGGGGTCGGCCCAATAGGAGTCAGAGAAAAATCTTAAATGTAAGCATAGGTTGAAATGTACATAAAAATTAAAGGTGTCACCTAATATAGAGTTACGACGTAAACCTAACCAAAAATGGATAACTGAGACTTAAATAGCAGACAATCACATTTCTCATTAATACCATATTGCTGAAATAAAAAATCTATACTCGTGGAATAGCTTTCCATGAAGGAAGTCTTTATAGAAAAATCATCGGAACCAGAAAATATTGTCTATAGTTGTAAGGTCTTTACAATAATAAGCAACAAACCTGACCTCAGAGGGTCAATTATGTTTAAAGTTATTGGACTTTATAGTTTCAGCATCATTATTTTAATTGACTTTTTGCCGTTTAAAGCTGGCTTATAAAATTTAAGTCTGGTTTCATAGCCTTCAGACCCCCATCAAACTTGTACACTCAATTGTAATGTAAAATATAGGTTATTTGACCTTAATAGAATCCCAGATTTTATTTAGCTTGTACCTTGATAAAAAAAATCTAAATGTTCAGCACTCGTGTATATATATATATATATATATATATATATATATATATATACTGTAATATAAATAAATATATATAATATATTTCTTTGCATGTATATAAAACAAAAGATGAAGGCATAAGGTGTTGTGTTTCTTAAAAATAGTTCTTAAATTAAAAGGTAACACTTTTCTACTATAGAAGCGGGAAATGACCTTAGTTTGTATATAGGACCTAAGTTAGTGTTGCTGAAAGTATTGTTTTTTTATAACATATTTTATTTGTTAAATAAGGTAATGCATTTAATAATGTATTGAATAATGCATGCGATTTTCTTTAGGGTAACTTTATATGATGAGACAATTTTTTAATTTGCTAAGGGAAACAATTAATTCATAAATCCACGTGTGACTTGGCATATCAAATACATAGCCATAGTCATAGTCATATTCATAGTCATTTAGATAGTCATTTACATAGCAACATAAATAAATAAAATCGAACTAAATTTAAACGGGATAGTTTTATTAATTGGGATTGTACCTGATACCTGATAGGCCTACCTGATGTCTTCATCTTTTATCCACGGCGTGGGATTGATGGCGTCAAAACATTCAATTTACAAAACATACATTTACTATTCACTGCACACTATAAATATAACTTAAACATAAACTTAATATGAACTTGAAACTTCCGGCTGGATACAACTGGCTAAATAACTGTCAGATCATCCTCAAGAAATTCATTTAGGCTATTGTGTGCCCTAATCTTGAGGAAGTTTGATAGGACCTTATTAAAAGTGTCTAGGTCCAGCTGCATAATTCTGAGGGGCAGTTTGTTGAAGAGGGAGATGGACAACACACAATAGCTATTCTGAGATCTGGCAAGCCGCACCCTTGGGATGTTAAGCTGGGCACTATGTCGCGTATTGTGGGGATCCACATTCTGTCGGGTGGTAAAACCATTAATGTTTCTCCTAACGTGCAACAAGCAGAGCAAGATGTACTGGCCGACAACAGTGAAAAGTCCAAGCCGTGCAAACAAAGGCTTACAATGGGCACGGTGCTCACTTCTTGTGATTATTCTTACGGCACGCTTCTGGAGCTTGAGCACATCCTGGACCTTCCGTGAATGCCCCCACAGCAGCAAACCATATGACACATCTCAGTGAAAAAGAGCATGGTAAACCATGACTAAATATGACTCGGTCACACAGTTCCTCAGCTTGAGTAGGAGGAAACAGATCCGTGACAGCCTATTGGTCGTCTGGTCAATATGGTTAGCCCAACTAAGTTTACTGTCTAGCACAAACCCAAGCAACTTGATGGGACCCTGGTTTTCCAGCTGGTTCCTCGAGAGACTGTAGGTGATATGCTGCGTTTTATCCCCATTTAAGCAAAAACGGTTTTCTTGAAACCATGCAGTTACAGCCTCAAGACGCTGTGTTGAAGTTTGCAGATCCTGGTCAAGGTCGTTGCCAGTTATCAGCAGATAGGTGTCAGAAAGATGTAAAAAAATGAAAGTTGTAAAAAGATGTTCTATAAAGATACTTTAAGCCATAACACTGTTGTATGCATAGACTGATTGTGACTCCAGCTCATTTATTTTGTTTTCTCTCTAGGCCCTGGTATGATGGACTTATGTACGAATAATAAATGATTCGTACATGCCGTTTGGGAGGCGAGCGTCCATTTTCTGTGGGCTATTGATTGCAGGACGGGAGTGATGCGTTGAAACTATTGTTGGTAAATGCTAATTGTTTTGCTAATGGGAAAATCATTTAAGTCAATTAACAACATTCTTGATTAATAAATAGTATTAGGCTAAAATATTTTTATACACATATTTTTTTATTTCGTTTATTGTTTGAAACATACAATTATTATTTAATTCAATAAAGAAAATGTGAAGTTAAATAGTAATTTAATAACAATAATCTACATATAAAACCTTTTATTTGCATGGAACAACCAATTTTATTCATTTCCTTATCTCTTCAATTAAAACTTAGCTCGACCGGAATCAAGGAAATAACTGCGGATTTCTTTGTTTTTTTTTTAATGTTTTCCACAATGGATTTGTTTTGTTGTAAGAGTTTACTGTTATGATAGCCACCAAGATAATGTAAACTGAAGTCAAACAGCAGTGTATTTAGTTTGTACCGCAATGCAAATTTTTCAAATAAACAATTGGGGTGAATTAATAATCATAAAGAGTGCTGATAAAAAATAATATTAAATACAATGTAGAAAGACATGTTTTACTCATTCCATCTGTTAATGGATAAAAAATGTGTTGTTGTTTCTTCTGTCAAAACAAAATAGTTACCACAAAAATGAAATTAACCTCAATATCCTGCAATATTTCTTTAATTTATTTTCATGTATGCACGTTTTATGATGTTTATGTTACATGAATATTTTTAAAATGTTTTATTCTTTTATTTTTTATTTTGTGTTTATCTACGCCAGTGGCATTTTTTAACGTTTTTACGGGGAACGGTCCAAAAAATGTTACTGTTGAGTGTAACCGAATTGTGCGGAGCTACAAGTTGTCATACATTTCTAAATCTACTTTCCTACTAACTAACCAAATCTTAATATCTAAATGTTAAGAATTGTATTAGTTTTGTAGAACCGTCTTCCTGATTTTGGAAATAGCATTACCAAAGAAGAAATGCACCGAATGAAGAAGCTGCAAAGCACTGAGGTGCGGTTAGTTTATTAGACCTGAACCCGTGTCCCCCGTTCTTGATGCTGCTGGCCTTTTGCCTCCAGCTGTTGTTTGTGAAATGCAAACTTTTCCATAACAGGAGCAGCAGTACCTTATTTGACAAGCTTGGATCTTGGAGACAGGGTACTATGCGTAACGTTTTCCAAAAGTCAGGTTGAAAGACGGTAGTAAATCATTTATTATTTTGACCAGCTGTTTTCATTGACGTTTGTTATTGGTCTTCATATTTTAACATGTTCGCTACCAGCCACCGCATATATGCGGCGTTCAGGCCAATCCCACAGCCCACCAAAAAAATCATCGACTTCCCTGTAGACCGGCCCTAGTGGTTGTTGACTTATGCCACAGACCACGAATAGAAATCGTCCAAAATTAGTTTTTACACTTCAAAATATCTTAATTTCATTAAATAAAAATATATAGGGGTCTATACAATTCCCTCTTCATTTTTGTTAATTTTTTGAGCTCCGCACATTTGCGGCGCATGGTCCATCAGATTACAGGTAACATGTTTTCACTTCAGAGACTAAGTGACGCATGTTAGCGTCGGCACTAATACAACCTTATTTTTATTCATAGCCTTTGAAAAAAAAAAACGGAAAATAAAATACGGCTTATACATAAAAACATTGTATTGAAATATTTAGTTTATAAAAAGAGTTGCTTACAATTCATTTACGGAGTATAATTATGATGTTTTACAAGTTTACAAAATGCAAATGTTTATACCTTTTTCTTACACAAATAATTTTTTCAGTGTGTCATATAAGAGATTTCATGAATATTTGAGTAAAGATATATCTTACATACTTTAAAAGATGTTAATTTCAAAAATACATTAAAACAAAATGTACCTAAAAACATTTCAGTGACGTCAGTGAACGTTTTAGCCTCAGAACAAGTGCCGCACATATACGCGGCGGACTATCCCGTAGAACGTGAATAACTGTCTAACCATTAGAATAAACCGCACCAAAGAAATTTCGTATTTAGTATCATGGAACCATCGCCGCAGATCTGCGGCGGCAGTCTATTTTAATGAGCCCAGCCGCCGCAGATCTGCGGCGGTGGGCTCTGGGTGGAACTCGCCCTCCGCAAAATTGAGGCGGCGGTCTGTGGTTACGATTTTTTTAACATTGTGGTAGCGAACGTGTTGGTGTCCGAATAGATAAATAAATTATTGTCTTTCAATTTGTATAATAATCTAAATATTGCTTAAATATTATTTTTCCAAATAATTTTGTCATGAATTATTTTGTAAATCAGAATGTACAAGCAGTTGCTAGTAAATGAAGCCATTTTTATTAATTAATTTTTTATAACTGATAAAAGGTACTAACTACTTTCTTACATCCAAATAAAATTCTTGGAAATAATCACTTTGAAAACCGTACTCGTACTTTGCCAAATAGTTAATAAACTGGTTATTAGGTTTAATAAAAAACATAGGCAATCAAATTTTAATTTTCTTAAATCACGAAAAATAAAAATATATGCTAAAATTCTAAATTTAGTCTATCCAAAAATTAGGTAGGCATATATAAAAATTTTTGTTTATTCATATTATTCAAGTAAACTTTCTTTAATTTAAAAAATGCCATGTTTCCTATTTGCAATTATCTTACACATTTGTTCATATAAAGAGTTAAAATACAATTATAACATGTTAAAAATGAGTATTTGAAATTGTCAAATTAAGACAGTTTTAATGTAGAGATTCTAAGGGACACAAACAACGCATCTACCAATCACAACTAACTACGAACTACGACCGGACTTGGCGGTGACCCCTCGTTAGAACAGGGCTGACAAGTCAAAGCTTGGCCTGCAACCCCGGAAGTCTGATCCAGAATAGTAAACTGTAACTCTTTATAGTCCGTAACAACACATATACATACATAATATTATTTATTATTATTAAATATAACATTTAGAGCAAAAAATATTTCAATAGACGAAAGTAAGAAAATTCATGGAGATTTGCTTATTTATTTCCTCTACTTAGTGATACTATGTCTTAAGCTATCCGATGGGGAACCGCTAGGAACGTATCATATTATAATAAAAAATCCATAAATATATTTGATTCAATAGTTTTGGACTAAAAATACTGGTTTAGCTAAATCAGTCAGAAGGTTAAAAAAATTATTTGAATTTCATATTGGTCTTAATTAAAAAATCAATTGTTAGGATTTAAAAGAGCTTTCACAATATAAGGTGGTTCAGAAAATGGCAGCCATACAAATGTTGAATCAAAATAATGTACAATGAAAGCTTTTAAATTCAATATCATCTGACCATTTGGCCTTTTACCACTTGACATTTTGAGGCCCGATCTCTTTCGTGTTATTAACTGTTCAAAATGCTTAAAACGAAGCAAAACTATCGACTTATAAATTCTAATACAGATAAAGATTTATTTTAATTCGATGTAATAAGAATAATGTACAATGAAAGCTTTTAAATTCAATATCATCTGACCATTTGGCCTTTTACCACTTGACATTTTGAGGCCCGATCTCTTTCGTGTTATTAACTGTTCAAAATGCTTAAAACGAAGCAAAACTATCGGTTTATAAATTCTAATACAGATAAAGATTTATTTTAATTCGATGTAATAAGCTTATGTCACACCACATAATTATAATAGTTTTGCCACATAATTCGTGCTCAACAATCAAATAGTCTTAAAATATAAAACTTTGAAATTATTTATTTTATATTTTAGATTAAATATATCAGGGAACATTTCTATGGAAGGTCAGATCATCAAATAGTATATGCAATCGAAAAACATTTGTTTTACCACCCGGATTTATCTTCAATTTATGTGTATCATTAAAAGTCTCTGCCACTAACATACTGCCAACGCCAATACATCACAAAATGCTACGCTACTGCCCAATGAAAATATGTTTCTTTCCAATAAGCATACAAAAAGCCGTGAACTAGAAAGCAGTTGTTTTTTAAATATGTGATTTTACTGGTGTCAAAGCTCTCTGGCGATGAAAATAGTAATAACAGAGTGACTAACAGACGTGTCTACTCCAAAAAAATAATGTTACAGAACTTTCATTTCCCTAGTTATTCCCAACGAAGAATATATTCTCTGATCATGTTACTTGGACGGGTCAATGGAATGTCATACGGAATGACCCATCATATTGATAAATATATGATAAGAAGCACATTATGATAGCATTGCATTTTATTCTTGAACAGTATATATATTTTGTCAGCAAGTGAAGACAAATTCTTCTGAGTCAATCTCAATAGAAACAAGGGTATCAGATTGGGAAAGGCTAGCTCCCTTCTGAGGTAATTATCAATGATTGAAGACAGGCATGTGAAACTAATTGTGCCCTATAGTATAATATGACAATTATTATTGGTAAGCCTAAATCATTGTCATTATCACGTACAATAACCTGTATTAGAAGGTGATAATCCTATGTTTTTCGCTCCTGAGAAATAAATAAACAAATACCCGAACATTGTGTACATACTTTAGTCGTGAAAAATAATAGACTACTATATATATTTCAAGAATATTAACTAAATTATGTCTTTATTATTCATTAATTTTAGTATTACACAAAAAACAACCAACATTTTTTCAACAGTCATGAAAGTAGAGAATTTTAATATATTTTTAGTTTTACCTTTAGAACATGAGATCGATTGCATGAACATTGTGTTTTAGCGAATTTCAATTTATAGAATACGCTGATACAGTAGTAGTCACGGTAAGACGTAATCCCGCGAAAATGATACTTTTTTGTTTTGACGTCCCCAGAAGCAAAAAAAAAAAAAAAAAAAAAATCGTTCAATTTTGTAAATTTAGTATATGTGACCGAACCCTTAAGTAGGCGCGCCCCTATTTGTAACGTAAGTGGGCGCGCGGGGTCATCTAGGCCCCCAACATAAAAAACATTGTAAATAGCCCACTATTACTTGAAAAATGTTTATGGTTCGTATTGTTATTGTTAAATAGATGTTTAATAACAACAATCTGCCTTTTTCATCATTATTCATATTTTATAATAATATTTAAATTATTTTTTGTTTTATAAAATCTTATTGAAACTAAAACTTCATTTTTATTTTAAGTACTAAAATGCAATTGTGTCATAATTTGTCACTTTACATATATAATATATGTATATATATCATTTATATACTGAAGTAATTTATATAAGACACTCTACGTAGTCGTAAACTAGATCTTACCTACATCCTTGATTGATAAAGGCAAACAACACTTACGAAATAAAAGGTATTCTTTTTATTCACACAGTAACTGGTAATGTATTGCTAAAAAATATAAGTAAAAAATGTAAAGACAATTTTAAATTGTCAAATATATCATCGTCTTCTTCGGCTTCAAGTAAAAACCGTCTAATTCGAGCAGTTTTGTGGGTCTTCTGAACTCATCACGCACTATACTTGAACTGCCTCACAATAAAATAAAACTCAATAAAGCACACATAAAACAGAAGTGGGCCCGTGTGGGTATAGATGACCCGACCATGCAAAGTCGGTAGGTAGCGGGAGTGCGCGCGTGGGGGTATAGATGACCCGACCATGCAAAGTCAGTAGGTAGCGGGACTGCGCGCGCGGGGGTAAAAGCGACCCGGGAGTGACAGAGTTTTATTTGAACGGACTGTACACGACATTGTCGAAGGTCAGCGCCGAACTGATCGTTGCGATCGATAAATCATAGACGTGCCGAAAGGTACCTAGGCGCTCTGCAGTGTTTTCAACCTGAAAAAAAATTTACAGGCATTTAAATTTGCGTGGGGTCGTTTAGGCCCCCGCGCGCGCACTTAAGGGTTAACGCGATAACTCTCGAATTAAAACCTCTGATGTCTTTTAAAGTATATTATGTATAATATATATTCAATATTTAATATATATTAAATTATTTAATATATTATTACTTAATATATATTAAATAATTTAATATATAGATATATAATTACTATACTATGTAATAATATTTTACTAATTAATGATATTTATTAAGTAATTTAATGTATTATGAATTTGGTACAGAGGTGTAGGGCAGCATTCTTCAAGTTAAGTTTGAAAACCAGCGTAATCGGGCAGTGGGAAAGGGGTTTTATGGGGTTTCAAAAGGGTAAAAAATGGGTTTTTGATTGTCATCAACAAATCCCTCTACCTCAGTTATATATTTACATAACTTGAAACATTTGGTACGTAGACAGTATCTTTTATTTTCTTACAACACTTTTATATTTGCAAACTTACATACTCAACCCCATTAGGTTATAGGGGAGAAAATACCATGTTGGTACACTTTAGCATGTATATGTACTGGGAAGGCAGTATGGACTACTTCCTAACGACACCCCCATGGCAGCAAACCTTCATCTTTGTTCCCATGGTGTGTATGGGGAATATATAAAAATACCCAGATTCCATTGAGTACGAAGGTCTGCTGCAACGAGGGTATTATTGCAAGTAAACAACAAAACAACAACCTAAGTCCCATAGCAATTGAGAATCACCGTAAGACTGTGTGGTGGGGCCACACAACGGATGGGGTTAAATAGATAAATGATCCCTGCCGTTTATATAACTTGCTTAATTTAATCGTGTATAATCTAATTTATAAATGCTACTTATGGTAAATAGAACACAACTGTCTTACTTAGCTACAATTCCTTCGAAAATTTATTTAATTTTCAGCTATAAAGCCAATAGCTTGAAGAGTAATTTGGTTGTAATTTAAATACTCAATACAAATAAAAGAAGACACAGTTCGTGTAAGAAAACTAACGTACATTGAAACAAAAAATATACTATTAAAATAGGTATAGTATTTCTTAATTCTTGATTTATGTAAATTTAATGTACATTTATTCTTACATTAAATGTAAACATTTAACAATATGTTGATAAAGTAAAGTCGTTGTTTACATAAAATAATAGAACAAACGCTTTTGTGGATACGGATTCCCCAAGAAACTTGCTTCCTTGGTACATCATGTTTACCTTGCTTTTTTGCTTAAATGTATACTCTACAGAATTTTGTTTAAATTTTTAATTTATAAATGCTAATGGGTTTGGTTTAAGGTTTTAGTCATTGAAATACAAGGATAGCGTACACATGTATAAAAGCTATTGCAAGAAAAGCACATATTCGTATTTAAAATGGCTTAAAGATGATTAGTTTGATTATTCAAAATAGTGAAGTGCGATTATGTATTGCACTTACCATATTGCATGTGTCAATTCATCCAATGGTTCATATTCATATAATTCATGAACTTTAACAAAAAAGAAAGGGGTTTTTGGTTTTGTAAATCATGTCCATGTGACAGGAAGGTTACAGCTCTTCAATGTAGGACAAACTTACTGATGCCTTCAAAGTACGTTGAAGTGAGTAAAATCTGTTGTCATATTTTGATTCAGAGAATGATGATAACTATATTAAAACTTGATTACAGTTTTTTATAAAAGTACTTAATATCTTATGA
The DNA here is from genome assembly GCA_030545055.2 of Neoaliturus tenellus. Taxonomy (NCBI): domain Eukaryota; kingdom Metazoa; phylum Arthropoda; class Insecta; order Hemiptera; family Cicadellidae; genus Neoaliturus; species Neoaliturus tenellus. The sequence goes on along the minus strand of CM061532.1, from coordinate 76,183,992 downwards.
TGAAGCTTGAATTTTGAATAGAGCCATTTGAAGCAAAGACAACAGAATTTGCAAAACATTTTAAATTTATTTTGTCGACATTCACTTAACTGCACCTAGCTGTATTGCACAATAGCTACGTTTAGTGAAAATGAAGTGAAGAATTATTCCAAAATCACATATTCATCGATAGTTTATTAGTATATTACTTACTTCATTGGTATTTTATTTTCCTTGAGAGGTTACGTAAAGGGTATAAGTGTATCCGAAATTTTACACAATGTAAATAGTTATGGAGTTTATTAGGAAATCATTGTGCATAGCATATATTCCCATCATTCCTATTCCTGCCATAGCTGTAGATAGATGAATATTGATATGTTTAAAGACGACTTACCGCAGCAACTATAGGACGGCGGTCGACCGCAACGCAGCACCGCAGCCGCACTCTGGGGAAGAGCTTCCTGTTGTATCATTGATCAGTCCATCGTCATCACCATCAGTCGAGGGACTTGGTTACTCAGGGGACACGAGCTACATGGATACTGCATCGCTTCTAATAAGCACATTAAATTCCTTGTCAACTGGTGGTATAATCTAACTGAAAATTTAGCTTTGGTTTCTTGCAATAATTAATCAAACTGTAGCACAACAGCTCAAATAAATGGAAGTCATATGTCAATATTTATAAAGGCTAAAGTATAATTACTTATAAATTTATGATTCAATCAATAATTAATTTTAATAATACTTAATACTGAGTAACGTAATACTGTAACGTAATACTTAATACTGAGTTTATATGAAGCTGAAAAAATTACATGTGAGTGTTAGGGTGTTACTATTATTGTTGGTATTTTTGTTTGCAAAAATACAATAAAGTATTTTATTTTTTAACATAGAACAAAATTTTTATCAACAAAGGTTAGAAAACTGTTATATCTGAATTTAATTTTTTAAACATCTTAAATATAAAATATTTTATTTTATTTAAAAGCTGGTTACCAATTTTAATTTTCCAAAGAAATATAGCAATGCTGTATGTATTAAAGGAAAGATCGGTAGGTTAAAGTTCAAACAGCTAAGTTAGAATATATAAAATATATATCAATTTGAATCTAAAATAAAAATTTTAATGGTGGTAAAGAGCTATGATAAAACCCTATTACACACAAATGTTTTATTTAAATCAAAAAAGGATATTAGTAAAACAACATAAAGACATGATTTTATCGTAGGATTTATTTTGAAAAGGAAAAGAACCGCCATTACTGTTTTTGTCGCTATTCTTTTGGGAAAGATTTTATAATATAACTTGTAAATTAATAATTAATGGCATGCTTACTAATAAAAATAAAATACCTAAAAATACATTATGTATGTTAAAAACATATTTTGTATCAATTAATTTTTCTAGTAAAATTTAATGATCAATATTTCTAGTTAGGGCCTAAATAAAATTGATCAATAACTTGTTTATCGCACAACACGTTTACAAAAAACAAAATTAGTTAGTTCATGACCTTAAATGAACTTAGTTCATAAAACTAAGTGTAAATGAGAGGTGTCAGTGCATATAAATACCAAATACTAGAAAACAAGTACTCTTAAAAAAAAAAATGATATTAAGAATCTTCATGTAAACAAATATAAGGACAACGATTCTCACCAAACATACAGCAAACATTTTTTAGTTCACATGAGTTATTCCATAAATGTAATTAAACGCATGGGAAGGAGCAAAAGTTACCTTAGGAGCACTTTTTAAAGTTTTAAATCGATACAAACAAATTACAGACTTAAAGACTTTGTCTATCCCGGACTTCCACTGCCACTCCGGTCGGACAAGAACAACCCGTCGGTCCCAGAGCAATTAAGAATAGAACTGAGTATGTGGTGACGCACACAATGACGGGGGTTTGAGCTTAATAAATGACATCATGCGTTGTCTATTCATATACAGTATAAACTCGTTTTAAGAAAGTTTCAAAATGTAAATCAAAAATATAAGAAAATCTAGTCATGAAAATGTACGATATGTGACTTAGGTATTCAAAAAGATTTAAATGAAATACGTTATGCGTATTGTAAAATATAATTTTTTAGCTCTATAATCATCCTTTACCACAGAACACACACACGGAAAAATACTTCAAAGTTACTACAAAGTAATTATAACTTGACGAGTCAGTTTGGAACCCGTTTACGAACCCATTGGATTATCTCATTCACTGCGCTCAATCGCCCTTAGAATTATCTCTCGTTCATTACGCTCACCCACCTCCAGGATTATCTCTCGTTTATTACGCTCACCCACCTCCAGGATTATCTATCGTTCATTACTCTCACCTACCTCCAGGATTATCTCTCGTTCATTACGCTCACCCACCTCCAGGATTATCTCTCTTTCATTACGCTCACTCATCTCCAGGATTATCTCTTGTTCATTACGCTCACCCACCTCCAGGATTATCTCTCGGTCATTACGCTCACCCACCTCCAGGATTATCTCTCGTTCATTACTCTTACCTACCTCCAGGATTATCTCTCGTTCATTACGCTCACCCACCTCCAGGATTATCTCTCGTTCATTACGCTCATTTACCTCCAGGATTATCTCTCGTTCATTACGCTCACCTACCTCCAGGATTATCTCTCGTTCATTACGCTCACCCACCTCCAGGATTATCTCTCGTTCATTACGCTCATTTACCTCCAGGATTATCTCTCGTTCACTACGCTCACCCACCTCCAGGATTATCTCTCGTTCATTACGCTCACCCACCTCCAGGATTATCTCTCGTTCATTACGCTCACCCACCTCCGGGATTATCTCTCGTTCATTACGCTCACCTACCTCCAAGATTATCTCTCGTTAACTACGCTCACCTACCTCCAGGATTATCTCTCGCTCACTACGCTCACCCACCTCCAGGATTATCTCTCGTTCATTACGCTCACCCACCTCCAGGATTATCTCTCGTTCATTACGCTCACCTACCTCCAGGATTATCTCTCGTTCATTACGCTCACCCACCTCCAGGATTATCTCTCGTTCATTATTCTCACGTACCTCCAGGATTATCTCTCGTTCATTACGCTCACCCACCTCCAGGATTATCTCTCGTTCATTACGCTCATCCACCTCCAGTATTATCTCTCGTTCATTACGCTCACCTACCTCCAGGATCATCTCTTGTTCATTACGCTCACCCACCTCCAGGATTATCTCTCGTTCATTACGCTCACCTACCTCCAGGAATATCTCTCGTTCATTACGCTCACCTACCTCCAGGATTATCCCTCGTTCACTACGCTCACCTACCTCCAGGATTATCTCTCGTTCACTACGCTCACCCACCTCCAGGACTATCTCTCGTTCATTACGCTCACCCACCTCCAGGATTATCTCTCGTTCATTACGTTCACCCACCCACCTCCAGGATTATCTCTCGTTCATTACGCTCACTCACCTCCAGGATTATTTCTCGTTCACTACGCTCACCCACCTCCAGGATTATCTCTCGTTCATTACGTTCACATGCCTCCTGAATTACCTTTTGTTCACTTCGCTCAATTACCTCCAGGATTATTTCAATTTCATTAATCTCACCCGGATCTCAGAATTGAAATTTCAATACCTAATTCAAAACTTATGCACTCTTTTCAACACGTTGATTTTGTAAACCAACGATTAATGACAAACTCTTAAAAAAAATTTATAATACATCTCATATTCAAATTATTTATATTCATTTGAAAATATATTTAGTCTTTTAAAACCTATCAATTCACCCTTCTTTAAAAAAAAAAACAAAAAACAAACAAACAAAAACCTGTTCTCAGCAAATACTTATATAAAGAGAAACTTATATAAAGAAAAGCCCCAAGGTGTAAGCCTCATTATATCCATAATAGGTATTAAAAAATTTTTGTGTTTAAAAATTTTAATTTAATTTCCCCATCCAAATAGTTGTTTAAATCTTCTTATTCCTTTAACGTGTTTTATATTAAGTTAGTTTTAACGTGTATATATTAACGTGTTTATATTAAGTTTAACGTTTATATTAATATAAACGTTAAACTTGATATAACGTGTTTATATTAAGTTTTTAGTTTTTGTAAAAATATAACAATAACTTTTTATCTAATTAAAATGATAGACTAATGATGTGATTGTGTTAAAAATTTATGCGAAACATGTGTACAAAAGTTATCAGTGAAGCTTGATCAGAATGCTAGGTCACGGGCGGATGTAGACACACAGATTACCATAATACACAGCTCTGTATGAAGCGCCCACCGCTACACTCTCTTACCAACTGAAAGTGACTTGGTCTGACCTTATATAAAGTGATTAAAAATGTTTATACCATTCCGTGATTGTGTTGACAGTTAGAAATACACTAATTATAAATTAATACGAACTAATATTTTAAATTGAAAAATACTACTAACATAGATATGCCTACCTATTGAAAACTATTCATCCCGTACTGCTTTTATTAATAATAAAATGAATAAACAAAATAAAAATATTCATGGATAATAGTATTAAATTCTTTTAACATTGATGAGGCCTGAGTAACAAAACTGGGTAATTTCCGTAACAGGACGAGCTCTTTTAATTAAATGAGAAGAATGCGTCTTTAACCAGTCTTTTATTTCTGGACAATGATATGTATATTGCAGTTTCAAGAAGTTTCTGACCACCAACAACTATACTCCTACTCTAACCCTGTCCTTTGATTCATTAGGCAGCGGCTTGCGGGACATAGCTTTGGTTTGTTTGCGTTTAACATTCACTTGGTTCAACATGTTTTATTTCCCATTGTAATAAACATGTTTTCTAACATTATCTCTAACCATATTTGTTTATGTTTTTCTATCATTCAGAAATTTCTAGTTACGGCAGTTTTTTTTTCAATGCGATGTAAAAAAAAAAATTGCTCAAACAAAGACAACATTAATCCACCAATTTCAACTATCCTATACTGACTACCAACTTAAATGTACTTTTTTTTACATTGAATGATGTGTGCCACTAATGCTACATTTGCACTTATTGTAAAAAAATGTACCTATTGATAAATATTGATATTGAGAACAAACCAAAGAAAAGGATTGAAAAAATTAATAGATTGTATTGTTTTATATCCCAGAGTTTTAATTTGCTCATTGCTTTAATGAAAGTTCTATTACGGTTCATTTTTTTAGTAATACAACACATAAATAATCACACACAATGTTTATGTAATTCATTTTTGCAGTTTTCATAAATCGAAAATAAACCATAACAATTTACAGTATTCTAACATTTGTATAAAAACGGTTAAAACACAAAAGAGTTGTACCAGAGGTGATTCACCATTTACGTGTCCGGGGAAATTGACTTCAACAGTGTGTTAAGCCAAACTGTCGATTACCGCATCATTTGGCCGAAACAACACGTCAGTGTCGGTGTGCTGATCTAGTAAAAGCAATTTATTGGATGCAAAAACCTCGACCAAACTGGATTTTTACTTTTATTTAGAATCTTATTTGTTTGGGTTGGGTTGTAAATCCACACCCACAGAGTTCCATAAATTTGTTGAACTCACCGTCATTGTTAAGATTTTTAACGATGGGTTTCGAATGAGTATTATTATTTTTACCTGTCTTCAATAATAAAACTAATAATATCACATTGTTATCAAGATACTTTTTTAAGTTCGACAGCACTTATCAAAATACTAAGTATTGAAAAAGAAGTGATATAGTTCCTACTTCAATTAGTTACCATTGAAACAATTTTGCCTAGATGCATTAATAACGTACAAACAGCCAGAGAGTTTGCATCCAGCAGTGGCTAAGTGTAAATTCTGCAACCTTAATATCAAATATAAACATTACACCAACTCTAACCCTCAATAGATCAAATCCCTGGCAACCTTATAAACAAACGCTGTAATTACTAACCTGAAGTCTCATCAGCTGTCGGTGAATATAATTGCATCAGCCTTTATTTTTTCTTTATGGGCAGTTTTCGGAACTTATGATTTTTTTAACAGTCTGCTTTCTCATTTTGTTCATCTTTTGAACTATACATATAAGTTATATTGAAATTAATAATGAAACTAGTTTTTTTTTATTTTGAAATTTGTGTTTGATACTAATCTTTGAGATTTATTTAATATACAGATTTTTTAACCGAGGACACTAGTTACTTTCGTTTTATTCCTAAGTTCACCAATATATTTTCCTCTTAGTATAAGTTTGTTTCTAGAGTTTAAAGCAATATAGTTAAACTCAAGTAAATTTTACTATTCTAAGGGTTGCTCAGTTTTTAATTCAAATTGTTTACATTAATTTATCCAAAATCAAAATATTATTGTTCAGTTTGTTGGAAACGTCTATTAGTGTTGGGGGAGAGAGGTTTTACAGAAAATTTCATCCACTGATTAACCTCCATCTCATTCCAACCCGTAACTTAAAAACTTCAAATATAAACCTCCAATTTACATCAATTTTTTAGTTGTGTACGCAATTTAAAGACTTATTTTAATTATACGGTATTTTCTCTAAACTTAACGGTTCTACAAGCAAATTAATTTCATTTTTAGTCCCATAAGAATAAAATTGGGCAAATTTTAATTGTCAATATGATCGTATCCATTCCCTAAAAAAAAAAAAAAAAAATACTTGGAAAAATCTTAAAATAATGTTTCAAGAACATTTTACTCATAATTATTACCATTTACTTATAAATGAACTTTTCTATATGATGGACTGATAATATATTTTTTTTTTAAATTTTATTATAAAATAAACGTTCTTTAAACATAATTTAAGACACTTTCATTCATAATTATTTTTTTTATTTTAACTTACAATTTGAGTTAACTAAGTTAACTAAAACAAAATCTTAAAAGAAGTTCAAGGTCATTCAGAACTCCAGACAAAGTAGAAGGAGTGAACCAAGACCCTTATAATATTCATGCAGAATTATTTAAGTAGAATAATTTAATTAGTAATAAGTAGTAGTAATTTAATAAGTAAGTTTCAAGGATCAAACTATAAAATAATCTTACATTTTATTTTAATGAATAATGAATGAATAATGATTTATTTCCTCTTCTGAATTACAAAAGTTACAAACAAAATCTAAACTTAGGACAGCTGGTCACAATGTCCTGTATGCGTGACCATGTATACATAACACAGGAAAAACAAAAAAAATTCTTCTAAAAATATGAGTTCAGTTCCACACATTTCTACACTTATGCCGACACTCCTGCAGCTATTTATATAAAAAAGTGATACATATATAAAAAAAATTACTGTACAAAGATGATTGGATAAATCCCAGACACCATGACATTGTAAGACACAAACTTATATAATTATTTCACCAAGAAAGCCAACATCTCTAGTTGCAAACAACCATAATCTAAGATCTCTACAAAACTGTTTAGTAGTGTTACACATTTTTATGCTGATCGGGAGTTTATTAAAAAAAGCAGGCCCTAAATAAACAAAAGACTTCCTGAAGTAAGATTTATTAACTTTTGGCGTTCGAAATTTTCGTGAATTTACACTTCTCATTGAGTAAAACAGATTCTCCGTTCCGATATTACCACTCCTTTCGTAAAAAAGCCTAAGTACTTTAAAAATGAATAAATGTTGGACAGGTAAAACATTTAATTGTTTATATAACGGAAACTATGATTCCCTTTTACTCTTTTTTAAAATAATTCTAATAAAATGATTTGGTGTAACTCGAATTCTTTCAATATATGTCTTATTTGCACCCCCCAACAAGTTATAGCATACTGGATTCTAGAGTGTATAAGCCCAAAATAAATAGAACGTAATAAATTTGTTCACAAAAATTTCGTAAAAAATAAATTTTTCTTACAGAGCTGTTCAAAACATTTTGTAGTGCATTTACGTGCAATTCCCAATTTAATTTTTCATCTAAAACGAGACCTAAGTACTTAAAATTGTTTACCTTTTCAATTTCTGGGCAGACATTGCAATGTCTTACTACACAATTAGATTCATGATAAACATGAGGGAATTGGAAATCAAAACCTCTGTGATCAAAATTTATATACTTAGTTTTGCTGACGTTTACCTTCATTTTGTTAGTATTACACCACTTTCGTAAAGCACAGAGATCATTGCCCATTTCTTCCCATAATTTTTGAACGCTTTTACTTGCATAAAAAATCCAATGTCATCAGCAAAAGCATAAATCTTACCATTAAAATTTAATTGTAACAAATCATTAATAAAAATCAAAAACAAGGTCGCTGACGTCACTGAGCCTTGTGGAACCCCGACCCTCACCGGCAGCGGGGAGCTGAGGTTTTCCCCGACTCGCACTATTTGCAATCTGCCCGTGACAAAACTTCTGAACCAGTCATTCGCAACACCTCTAATTCCAACCGAGTAAAGTATTTTATAACGTAGTATTAAGTGTTAGGAAGTATTATAAAATACATAGTATTCAATTATTATAAAACATAGTATTGAGTATTATCATTGACGATAGGTACACTAACGTGAATAGACTTCTCATCCAATGCTTTTTTTGTTTTATATCAAAATTTGGAAAGTTCGTGTACGCAGTGTCAGATTATTAGATGATTACGATGCAATCGATGTTATTATCCAGCTGGATTCACAGTGCTGCAAAAACACTTTACTATAACGTGAATATAAACCTAAGTTATAAAATGTTTTATCCTTGGTTGAGAAGAGTGGTAATACTGATTTATCTATTATATGTCACGTGTACTTCATGTACGCCGCAGAAGATCGCACCACCGTCAAAAAGTTTCAAACACGAATATGTTATGAGAAGTCTATTCACCTTAGTGTATATAGTCAAAGGTATTATTAAGTATTGAGTATTATTGCGATAAAAGGAAATCAACCATTTTTCTAACGCAGTCTCAAAACGTTTTTTAGGAACCAAAGCATGAATATTCATGCTGGTTACGAAGTTAAGTTAAATGTATTTTAAAGTAAAATAACATGGTTTTCTGATGGCAATTGTTTAACAAATTAATTATAGGCTACTAGTAAAGGTTCATATTGTCATTTGAAGTAATAGGCAATCTTAAGGCAACCCTCTTACAAGCGATCAGTGGGGGCAGGGGGTGTTGAATTACCCCCAATCCCCAACGAATTACATTTCACACCTATTTGTTCCACTACATTTGTTGGCTTTCTACTACCCCGTTTATTTTAATCAATATTATGCACCAGGCAATTGAAATATGCAAAACAACATTGAATACCATTATGTTATAAATAATATTAGTTTATTGGCTGTACCTCGCTATGACATAGTTTCAAGAATAAAAACATTTTTTATGAATACATAACATTATTACCTATTTATTTTCGTATTACATTAGTTTTTGTTAATATTATGGATTTGATTTTTTTTCGCCCCTCTACTCAATTATAATCCTTATTGTTGTAGAAATATTTTCTGAAAAAATCCTATCTCACAATATTTTTTACCGGTAACCAATGTGAAGTTATAAAACGAAATAACAAAACTTCACATAGTTGACTAGTAATAGCTGATGAAGCTGTTGCGTTCAACATCGAACGCTACTTAGGTACGGTAGCAACGAAATCCCGGCTTGAAATAAGTAACGTTATAGTATTACAACCTATCTAATGTCAAATATTTTTATTAAGTGCCAGATAGGCGTGGATCTTTCGGGAGTGTTGAGGTAGGAAAAATCCCATAAATTTAATGTCTTGAATAAAAATTACCAATATACGTATTGAAACTCAATATACGTGTCAAACTCTTCCGTAATTAATGGTGATGATTATGAAAAATTATCATTATCATAAATATTATCATTAATAATATAAAACATAATATAACAATATGCATTATTTGCGCACGATTTCCCTACCCATACGGTAATTGTGCGCATGTGGTTGGGCAATGGTGCGCAGGGATGTTTGGGTTGAAATAATTAGAATAAATTTGTTTCATTAATAAAAAATCAATATCAATAGAACATACGGAATGTCTTAAAGCTAAACAATACTTTCTTTGAGCTTTACAATATACTGTACTTAACTAAAGTTTTGATTACAAATTACAAAATTGCTCAAGGGTTAATGCAAAATTAGCACACGTAGGCTTAGGCTAATTTTCTGCTGTGTCTGCACCTGAGCGCTCTGCATGACTCCAGGACGAACAGTTAATGAGCATATGTAAACAAGAATGTAAAAAGAGGAAGTAATTTTTTTCTTACCTATAACTACTTGGGTGGGAATCGTGTGCACCGCCGCGCACCATTACCCGTATTTTATTTTCCTACTACCTTAAGAAGGGATGAAACCATAAATTAATTGGTTTAAACGATAAAGCAAACTCTACCATTAATTGTAATACTAAATAAGTATTAAGTTAGCTAAAGATCTGTCCTAACCATACTATTTTCTTAGGAGCAAAAATAACATGACACACAAGACTTTTAAGTTTTGGCCTCACATAACCTCCAAAGTTTCAGTGGCGTAAATCACGAGATCGCGTATTAGTTGTTGAGTCCCCCGCTAGGCTGCAGCACATACTGGAGCTTTTTAACTTATTTCATTCTCAAAAAACGTCGATGTGTACCATTACCCGCTGCGCACGATTACCCTACTCTCCATACTCTAGAATGTGATCACTTAGTATGTATTTTTAGTGAATTAGAGTAAAAATGTCTTAATCTTTGTTATATGATCCTGTTAATACATACTGCAATCCCGGGATCAGAACTTTGTTAGGGGATTCGCCCTTTTAGATCCAACATTTTCACTATATTGCTACATATGATATATCTTAAGATTCCTTATAATAATGCCTCTAACAAAGGTGCAACAAAGAAAATCGTTAAGGCACCTGTCGGATATCTGTTTGCATACATACACACTTGCAAATTTACCTTACTCGTAATGGAGAACAGGAACAGTTTGCAAATAGAATGTGATTTCGATTGATAGGCCTAGTGATAAAATTTTGATGTATAACTTGTAATTTATAATGTCTATAATCATTGGTTTTCATGTTTTCAAATGTTTAGGCTAATTTTGTGACATTAAAAAGTTGAATTGATATGTAAGTAGTAATAGCACAGTGATAATCATTTGATTTATCATCAACAAGCCGGGCGGGGGTTAACACATGGCCCGCGATGAAATGATCCATAAGCTTTTGCAATGGTTTTGGTCAAATTAGTAAGTACTTACGCATCATAAAAAGTTCACGCACAAAAATTGTCCATTTGTATTTGTATAGTTGGAAATTTTTTTAGGACTCTACCGCCAATTTTAATTTGTTTTAAGCGCATCTATATATATATAATTCTGTAAGCCGAATTTCTTGAGCAAAATTGTGAGCGTTGTCCAAATCACAGAAAGATGGGAGGGGTCTCAAATTAAAGGCCTCAGTCCCATACACAAGGGAAAACTATCGGTGTGTCCATAGTGTTAATAGGAAATGAGAAATCACGTAAAACGTCCTCCATAAGAATAGCATGGGGAGTCGAAAAACGTCTGTTTTGTATACATTGAAACATGTGTTAGGTTTGATTTTAAAACGAGACACAGATGATAACAGTGAGTGAAGATGATAAAATAATTCACACTAGGAAAAGCAATATATATATATAATTCTGTAAGCGAAATTTCTTGAGCAAAATTGTGGGCGTCTTACAAATCGCACGAAGATGGTAGGGGTCTCAAATTAAAGGTCTCGGTCCCATGCACGAGGGAAAACTATTGGCGTGTCCTTAATGTTGCCAGGAAATGAGGAATAATGTAAAATGTTTTCCATAAGAATAGCATGGGATTCTAAAAACGTCTGCTTTGTTTACATTAGAACATGTGGTTATTTTAATTTTAAAGAGAGCCACCTGGAAGACAATGAGTAAAGAAGATCTTATACTAATCACCTAAAATAGCAATACTATAATAAAATGTTTTCTTTTCGTCGAATGACTACAAAATCCACTATAGGAGTGTTACTAATCTTACAAATCATTAAAAATTCACAGCTAAATTTAAATCATAATTTAAATTAAAGTAAACTTTAAAATATAGCGTATGTATGCAAATAAACAATAAAAAAATTTATCATGGGACGGGGCAAAGAGCAATCATGTATGGTGCATGAAAATAGTGTGAAAAGTTTCTTTTTTTTACATTTTAAAGAATGTGTTTAAGTTTGATTTTAAAAATGAAAATTAAATAATTCAAAAGTATAGTGTAACAGCAAATAACGTGTTGGTAGGGTATTCTGAAAAATTACCTAAGATAACTTTTGGGTCTTTAAAAATTGTAGAATGTTAGGATTGACAGATTTTAAATTAATGGTGTTTGATCTAAAGACTAGGAAAAAGAACAACATGCCGAAAACTTTCAAAGTAAATTAGAAAGAACGGGGAAAATACACCATAAAACTTATATGGTTTCATAATGTTTACTTTGTTTTTACAAACAATAAGTAACGCTTTTTTATTAGATGAGTCGAATATTGACAGTGAGTAGCAAACTACTTTGATGTGATGTGTTAGAATTTTTTTGACGCTAAAATATAAGAAAATTTGTGGGGAGAAAAAATACTATTTTAACTTATGAAAAAATATAATAAAGTGGTTGAAAACGATGGTATCAGATTGAACGTGTATTAAGAGTCATCTTCACCCCTGGGCCATTAGGCCATTGTTGCGCAGTCGGCAATGTTAATCATACGGCTTTTATGCTAAAACATGGTATTGTATTCCCCTGTTTCGGACGCCATTTTTCAACCGATTTTCTTGAAACTTGGCAAGTGTTTAGTTGAATAGTTATATTAGGTTTCTCATACCTCAAAATTTTGAAAATTTTACTAAATTTTGAAATATTACTAAGGAAAATCGAGTTACTTTGCGACGTCACAGAGAGTAATATTTGTTAATTTTCAAAATTTCGAGGTATGAGAAACCTAATATAACTATTCAACTAAACACTTACCAAGTTTCAAGAAGATCGGTTGAAAAACGGCGTCCGAAACAGGGGAATACAAGACCATGTTTTAGCATAAAAGCCATATGATTAACATTGCCGACTGCGCAACAATGGTCTACTATCCCAGGGGTGAAGATGACTCTTAATACTGATATGGGTGCTGAGCATCCGTCCCGTTTTTTCTCATTGCAACTTTTCTACACTATGTTCATTATTTGTTTTATTAGCTCAAGATCTATTTCTTTAAGAACCCATTTTTAAAATCGATATAGGTTTTACTAACAATTGACAAAATTGAACATTCATTCATGACGTGTGTCTCAAGATTGTAAAGAGTGCTTTGGAAGCGGATGGTCTATGCAAACGATATTGCTAAAATATTATTGACAAAAATCAAATTTTCTAGAAACTTTCTTAGTAAAGTAATGGTTATATACAAAGGTCTATATATTTTTATTTTTTGATTAGGGGCTTTTGCCCCTATAAGCCACTAGTATAAACTATAGTGCAACGGTTGCTTGTAGAAAAAATATTATTTCATAAATGCTACCCTTTGTTATAGTAATATTGTAAATATTATAGGTATTTTGTCAAAAAGTTAACAAAATTAAGCTACATTTATTAAAAATATTTTATCTTTAAAACACTCATTTATAGTAATTAAATCATCTAGAATTATAGTAACTAATATAAGGTGTAAAATAAAAATTACAAAATTAAATACACAAAACTATTAAAAACACAATTTTCTTTTAAAACTTCTAGCATAAAAATACTGAGCTGAAACTGCAGAAATGCCAAGTATTCCGGCAATTTTATACTTTTAATTGAACCTTCCACCGAACCAACCTGTTTCCTGATAGCAGCCTTCCTTCGTTGTGTTGTGATGTGCGGGGTAACTATTTTATACTGATATGCAACAAAAAATTACACATTGAACGTTTTCTTCTGTTTTTAATAAATGAAAAGGCCTTATAATAATGTTACAACAAAAGAATGTATTTTAAACTAGAAACTGTAATTTCAGAATTTTATTATGCTGTAATCTCATAATGTTCTATAGAGTACTACAAGTGTGATAGCAGTATAACATTAATGGGATTTTTATAAATTCTGTTCTATTACTAAATGTATAGGCAGTTCGAAAATAGTCATTAATAGCCTAGTTAATATGCTTACTTCAACGGGAAAAATTCTTAACTTTTAATTTTATTCTATTAATAACTATAAGGAACATTAACACTGTAAAATTAAAGGACTACAAGTGTAGTAGCAGTATATGTAATAATTATAAATGTTTTTTTTCATAAATTCTATTCTATTACAAAATTTATTGGCATTTCGAAAATTGAAATTAATAGTTCAAATAATATGCTTACTTCGATGGGAAAACACTTTTTAACTTTCAATTTTATTTTATTAACAATAACTATAATGGACATTATAACAATAAACATTTCTTTGACATAATATATATATCAGACGTAAACAACGTCAACTAGTTCGTACGTTGGAGTTACATGAAATATTGTGTATTCAAACAGAAAATCGGTTGCATGTTTCATCCTTCACGTTTCTATAAGATTTTCAGTTAGACACATCATTTTACGGCAAATAATACTATTTAATTTTAGCACGAGTTGACGAGATTTAAAGCTTGTATTGTTAATAAAAATAATGAATTGATGATTTCAAGTAAAATTGTTTTGATAAACCTTTCATGAACCAAGCATTTTTTGGATTAAAACAGAATAATATAAATTATTTTTGTAAGTTTAATAGATACTTTACCCTTCATAAAATACTCCTCAATCTAAGCACCAAATGTTCCTATTAATAGTTTTAAAATAGATCTACACTTTTTAGAAATTATATATTATTATAAAAGTAAATTCGAGTTAGTTTTAAACAGACTTTTATCCGTAATGTCCTAAATCGTTATGATCAGCGACCATTAAAATAAATGAAAATGAATTCCTAGGAAATTTCAGAGTATAATCTTACTCGACCTCTTTGAACAATTTCAAAGCAAAATGGCTTTTCTTAGTAGATATTTCCGTGGTATTAGTAGTATAAGAGAAGGGAACATTAAGTCTAAAGTTGCAGTCGACCATCACGTGGCCCCGAGACAGTCAGCACATTCCTGGCACGTACCTGGCCCGGTCACCGCCGGCATTGGCACTGCGGGTAATGTGGAGGCTAATGCCCGGTAATGCGATCACCGCCAATAACCTACTACTTATGGAACAAAATTCATATTTATACCTCAACAAAATAAACGTACTAAAAAAGAAAGCAACTAATGTTTAGTTTCTTGTTTTCTAGCTTAAACAACTAATGATTTCAACTAATCAGTAACATAAAAACAAACTAAAAGAATGTTTATGGTTTGGTTTTAGAGGTAGGGCGATTCACTGGATTATTATTCTACAACAAGTCATAATTTCGGCTTTGTAATAGCGATTGAGTGGGTTCCGGTCCATTTTATAGGTTTTTTTTCAATATTATTTACATCTTCTGCAGCAGCTATTCCTTCACTTTGCTGAATAAGTCCTACGGACAAACTTACCACCCATGTGGATTTGTTAATTAATTAATAGTAACAAAGTAATTAGAAAAATGCTATCGATCTTTAAAAAATATATAAACATATAACTATAAGACGCAAATATTTTAAACTATTTATGAATTTATATTTTTACAAGGATTGTGATTATTTTAATAAAGCTGCAACATTTTGTAAAAACACAAAAAGTTTTAATGGAGATGCAGACCAATTTCATTTTTAATTAGTCAATCTTTTCCCCGAAATCCAGTGAGGAAAATTGGGTCCAAAGAGAATTTACCGTGAGAAGGAGTTATCACACAGCAGGGACCTCAATGTTTAGGTGATTACTTGCCAAATTACAAACTAGGAAATGGAGTGGTAATAAGCTATGTCAAAGTACCAAACATAAGTAGTACAAAATCTTGTTGTATCTAATTCGTGTGATTTATTCCATTAGTTTGAATTTGTTCGTTAAGATTGCCTAGTATATTTAACAGTTTAATTGTTAAAATGATAAATTAAAACTTCTAGAGTATAATATGTGACCACATAAGTATCAGACGTTTCCTAATATTTCTACTTTGATTTATACTCTTTCGTCAAATAAAGTTATCAACTTAATTAAGGACGAGTTATAATTGATAACTTTAAAATGAAACTTTAAATTGGTAAATACATTTACCTAAGGTTTATTTTAGGAAATTCATATGTTAACAGGAACAAAGCTCCAAAGCATTGATATAAAAAGTGATTATTTTGTAAGATCATTATCAAAATCACCAAACTCAGGTTAAGCTTACCGTTACCTCAGTATGGAATTAATTTAAATATGCACTTTATTTTGAATTCAAAAAGTAGTTTTGCTTAGAATGAAAATAGGAAGCAAATTTATTTCAACCTGCAAGCAGATAAAAAATAAAATAAAAACATTTATTTTTCTACTCATATAAAACACTGAGGAAAATAAATTTTTTGACTCTTACTTTTTAAATAAATATTGCCAACACCCAATAAAAAAATTAGAATAATTTCTATGTTAAACATTTCATTAGTGCATAACAACCCATTTCTTTATTTTCCTTATCTCTTCAATTAAAGCTTTGCGCTTCCGGAATCAAGGAAACAACCGCGATATTCTTTGTTTTTTCTTCAAACATTTCCCCCAATATGTGATTGTTTTGTTGTAAAATCTAATATTGTTGAGATGGTCATGAACAGAACATAATTGGAGCTGTTATTAATTATTATTCTTATTATATAAAAAATATTAGATTAACTAAATGTATTAAATTAAAGAAATTAAATATTTAAATGTAAACAAAGTAGACGTTCTTGGAATCCCCTCGTTTTCTTAATTAGTGCGATTTTTTCATATCTATCAATTTCTTTTGAACGTTTTGGATACGTCGCTATGTGTTCCTAGACCCTGAATTATAGACCTTTAATTTTAGGACTCTCAAAATTGTGCACTTGTTATATGATCAAAGTCTTACCCCACATATTTTGTTTTCATGTAGATCGTTAACAAGTGTATCCTGTTTTCTGAGTTTTAACCTAACGTCTTTGGTATAAATTGATGGGTTCTCTTGTTGGTATTCCGTATTTCCTGTTTGAGATATTCCTCTTGAAAACAATAAGATTCCTTGGCTATGTTAATGAAATGTCGAAATATCAAACTTCAAGAACTTATAGGTCACTTTTGTTTGGATGGTTATTTACCAGTTTACTTTAGAGACAACTTCCCGCCGAGCCCTATCCTCTGACGTAAAATCGTTAAAAATTGATTAATAGCTATAATAGGAGTTCTTTATTAAAATAGTGTCGTTTATGAAACACTTACAAACTTAATAAAAGACTAAACAATTTTTTAATATCAATAATAAATAACATGAAATTTTTAAAGTAAACCCAAGTGTTACATAGTTTTTACTCTGCGATTCAAAATGCATAAAATGTAACCAATTTTTTTAACAAGTGGTAAAAAATTCAAAAACCTAGTTTCCAAAACCTTATCCTAAAACATTCTTAAGTGAAGAGAATGATAATTTTATAGGGGCAGTTGCATGAAGAAATGAACGAGTTGGTATTGAAATCAAACAATACTTTTAGTGTTCTACAATTCAACTCACAATACTGAAATTATTACAACAAAAGTGTTGTTAAATGGTTACCAAGCAAGTGCTCTGTTAAAACTTTACATGTTTGTTAATGATGTTAAATTTTCAAGTAAAAATATCTATAATAGAACTATTAATGTGTTTATTTTTTTCGTTTTTTTTCATTAGTAAGTGTCTTTATATTTTTATACAAAGACATCTTTAAATATCTTGAACTAGTTTTTTGAGAGGTTCATTTACACTGTTAGTTTATAGTTTATTGTAAGTTTTCATGCACTTTTACCCCACTATTCATTTAAAATAACAAAATATTCTATTTATAAAAGGATTCAATTTTATGAAAATATTATAAAACACCCTTACACTGTCAGGTGTTAGGGTGACAATATAGTAATTGAAATAAGAATAAGAATGAAAAATTATTAACTTAGAGTGTCCTAACTAATTTGTAGTTTGCGTTTCCATAAAGTATAACAACATGCATTTTACTTTTCTATTAGATGTGGGATGGAAACAATAAAATTTATAGAGTTTGACTACCAACTCTGTGTATTTGGGAAAGCGATCCTGAAAAAAAAACAACTTTAAAATCAAAACAATGCTTCTAACAATGTAAACTAATTCTAGTCTTTGTGATAGTTCATCGTTTGTCCAGTTCTAACTACTCAAAGCCTAGACCAAAATTCTGGAAGTGGATTTACACTAGTAAACTTCAACCCGTAGTACATTTCATTTGATGTGGAGTTAACAACTCTCAGAAACAAAATAAACTATAAAAAGCAAAAAGTATATTTTTGAAACTTGAATGTTCAAAAATAACTTCATCTACTATATATTTGTCAAATACCACTCACTCACGTATCAGAGTATCTCCAAAACTATAAGGCCTTAAGGGTTAAAACTTGGCATGTACGTTCATCTTTGCTCAAAAACGCTCACTAAGAAACGGTTTTGCAAAATTCCGTCAGGGCTCCGCCCCACACGACTTGAAAATTCCGTTACAATGTTATTCTTATGGGGGATTTTTAATATAAATCAAAGCAACAAAGAATCTCCAAAACTAGACAATCCTGAAGGGTTGAAATTTGGTATAGACGTTCCTTTCTACCCATTGATGCTCACTAAGAAACGGTTTTACGAAATTCCTGTAGGGCTTCGCCCCACACGACTTCGAAATTTCGTTACAATGTTATTCTTATGGAACACTTAACATACGAATCTAGGAAACAACGAATCTCCAAAACTATAGGACCTACAGGGTTGAAATTTGGGATGGAAGTTCCTCTTTGCCTATAGGTGCTCACTAAGAAACGGTTTTGCGAAATTCCTTCAGGGACTTCAAAGATTTGATGTAATTAGCTGTTGGTGTTGAAGATTCAAAGCTATCAGCTGTTAGTAAAATAATACATTTAAAGGATGACATAACCATATGACAATATTTTTATCTTTGTAAACAATTTAACTGGTGTAAAAATGTTTAGAGTTAGAGTTAAGGTTAGGTTCGGTTTAATCTACTTTGTCAAATACCACTCACTCAGTATCATCGAATCTTTACAACCATAGGGTATAGGGGGTTGAAATTAGCCATGGATGTTCCTCTGTGTTAAAAAATGCTCACTAAGAAACGGTTTTACAAAATTCTGTCAGGTCTCTACCCCTCAGGACTTCAAATTTCCATTTAATATTATTCTTTTGGCCAATATTTTATACAAATCAAGGCCACAACGAATCTGAAAAACTATAGGACGGTTTTTTGCGGACTAGGTTTTTTGCATTTTGTTTAGGAATATGATGGGTGGGATTAGTTTGGGTGGGTGTTAGAGTTGCGTTTCTGCATTAGCTGTTCCAGTTTCCCTGAAATTAATGGTTACGCTTTGATGCGGACGGGACGTTACGCTTTGATGCGGACGGACCAGGGCCTCCCTGCTGTTCCAGTTTCCCTGAAATTAATGGTTACGCTTTGATGCGGACGGGACGTTACGCTTTGATGCGGACGGCCCAGGGACCTCCCTTGCAGAACGTAACTAGTGGGTTGGGAGTGGGAACCGCTAGGCAAACAGGGTGGTGGGAACAGTATTACTGTTCCCATCACCTTGGATCATTATAAATCTTGAATGACCTTGACCCACTTTCGGAAGGGTCAATGACCCCCCCCCCCCTCCCCCCCCCTCCCCCCCTCCCCCCCCTCCCCCCCCTTCCCCCCCGAAAAAATTGAGTTGATTTCCCCCCCCCTCCCCCCCCCGAAAAAATGGAGTCGATTCCCCCCCCTCCCCTTCCCCCACTCCTACCCCCACTCCTTCCCCCACTACGGGTGAATGACCGGTCATGACCTGAAAAATTAAAATGGCTATAACTTGATAACGGATTGACGGATTTGGACAAGCGATACATCATTGAAAAGGTCTATGTAAGACAAACATTTTGGTAAAAGAAGAATTTGGTTATCTTATTTTAGTCAAAAGTTATGCGAATTATTTTAAATAAATACCTTCTCTTTCCCCTTTTCCCCCACCTCCCAGGTCAATAATCAGTCTCGGCCAGCTGCTACCCCTCTCATTTGCATATTGTTATAAAAGACGCACCGACTGCGGCTAACATTTCATTCTGATTCCAGACGTTACGCTGCGAACTTGGAGCCACAACCATGTTATCTCTGCCAACTACAACTTCTACTTTAACTTCTACTTCGACTTCTATTTCTACTACGGCTGTTCCTGCACCTAAGAAAACTCTTCGCCTCAAAAACCTTCCTGATTGCTACAAGAATCGACTTGCATCTCAACCTTCAACTTCTGGAGCTATTCTTCCGCCAACTAACACTTCTAGACTTCGTAGTATTTTTTCACCGCCTTCGCCTTCAAAGGACTCCGCACCACCATCAACTACTATGCCGCCACCGCAGAAGCCAGTTCACCACCATCCTAATACCCCTTCCGTTGAAACCATTGTTCATCGTCTTAGCACACCCATTATCCCACTATCACCATTGCCTCCTACCCCACCACTTACTACACCTGAAGATCATACCTATCACAAAACTGAATCCTCTCAACCTGCTACTAAATCATCTCCTAAATCAGCTCCTAAACCAGCTTCTAAACCAGCTCCTAAACTTACTCCTAAACCTACTCCTAAACCCGCTCCTTCAGAGCAATTTCAATTATTACAAGAACAGCGTCGTAGGGCATTTAGCCGTCCCACTACTTGCCCTGAAATGCTTACTAGGGGAATTAAGAAAGGATCACCTTGTGGGAGGAAATGTGTAAAAAACGAAAGTTTTTGCCGTGTACATGTCGTAAAACACATTTCTGAACTACAAGTGACAGAAACCCCCACTGTTGAATACCAATCCAAAATTATTGGTGTGAAAGGAAATAGGCTTAAGAGAGGTTGTGTCTATTTTTTTGAAAGTGTTATTGACAACGAACACATTTTGGCAACTTGTAACGGCGTAAGATATAATATTAAAGTGATTGAATCCTTGCGCAAAGAGAAATCCGTTTATGAGTTAGACTCTAAAGACTATCTCCTCAGACACAAACTGGATGGTATTACAAGGTGGGGGCGTAGCAAGTAAATTCACATAGCTTTTTCCAAATTATTGCTTAGAAAAATACTGGGGGAGAAACACAACGCGTTATAGCGTTGTGTTTCTCCCCCATTATTTTTTAACACTCTAAGTCTCGTGACCTACTAACCTACTTCCATCCAAGTAGTAAGACAAGTACTTCCCCCACTCCTTTGGGTCGATGACTGGTCATGGTCAGCACCTACCCCTCATTTGCATACTATTATAAAAGCGGAGCGAGCGTTGGTCACCCCTTCATTTTTCTTTTACACGCCGCTCTTGTCGTTTCGTCTCTGCTGTTTACAATATTTCTTGCTTCAAAATGCCTCCTCATCTGAATGAAAATTTTAATTTTTCTGAAATTTCTGATGTTTTTGAACAATCTGAAGACACTTTAAGTAACGACAGTGAAAGTGAAGATGATGAGGACGATGATGATTATACTGTTGAACTTAGTGAAGAACGTAAAGTCATAGCAATTGATCCACAATTTCCATTTGATACAATAGAAAAGTTTATGGCTGAAGCTAATAAATGGTTGGACTCAGGATGTTATGTACGAATTGACTCTTTTATATTGTATGGTGATAGTCATTCTTTCCTTGTCACACCAAATGACAGAGACCGCATGTTGCAGTGGGCACAATCTATGATGGAGTGCTACGAACAAGGTGTGGACACTGGCGGCTATTTTCTTGCACAACTAGTGTAATAACAAATTACCCTTCCCCCACGTAGTGAAGAAGGAAAAGAAATATTAGGAATCTAATTATAATACTTCCTTCCACATATAAAGAAGAAGGGGAAAGGAGTGGGGATTATAAAGTGGTGGGGGAATGTGTATAAATGCAGGTTGTTTCAAGAGACTTTTATTATTATTGTGGCTTTAGCAGAAACAACATGGAGTTTAAATCTTCAGCAAAAATAAGGAATAATATAATAAAGAAAGAAATTCGCAAGAAAGAAAAGATTGAACTTATAAAATTACAACTTATAATACCTTCCATTGAAATTGGATGTAGCAAACTAAAGACTTTGGTGAAAACTAACGAATATTTGTTACAATTGCTAAAAACAATCGAAGAGTTGAAGAGAAAGAATGGACATTCTACATAGTAAAATTTGAACATTTTAATATAAATAAGTAAACTGAAAAAAGTAGATGTAGAATAGAGAGCGAGGAATAGATCACTTTGTGGTAATGGACTAACATGCCACTTAGTGCTCTATTCCTCGTTCTCGCGTTAAATTGGATTACCTTGACCTATTTGTTTGACTGTTAGAATTTGGTTAACACTGTTGAATTTCAGTTTTGAACTAATGTTTATTTTTATTCAACTGTTAGAGTTTTTTAACACTGTCGAATTTTAGTTTTGAACTAACTTTTAATTTATGCAAATTTTCAGTTAAACTCTAGTTAATTTATGCGCAAATTTAGTTCAACCAAGTGCCTGTGCTCTAGCCATTTCCACTCCAACATTTGTTCTTTTAACATCTGTCCCATAACATCTGTCCTAACAGATGTTAAAAGAAAGTTTGTTAAAGTTTGAATATAAAGAAGTATATACTAAAACTCTAATGGGAATAAAGAACACGAATGAACAATTAGTTTGTAGAAGGTTAATATTTTGTTGAAAATGTTTGATTTCCTAGGATAGTGAAGAGGATGAAATAGTGGTGGGGGAACCATTATAATAGGAGGAACGTGAGAGCCCACTTCATTTCTTGGTGAAATTTCGAAGAGTAAACATCTCAACATGTATCGTTGCGATAAATGTTCGGAATCGTTTCACGATGAAATTCTATTAGACTGTCATAAAGAACTAATTCACAACAACCCAGAAGAAAAACAAGAACAACAAGAACAACAAGAACAAGAAGAACAATATGAACAAGAAGAACAAGAAGAACAAGAAGAACAATATGAAATAACAGCAACATCTTCAACTACTTTACCAAATCTACAAGTATTTGCATTACCTGGTAAAGTAGTAATGCATCATAAGATTCAAAATGAAAACTTGAAGCTAGAAGAATTTATTAGAGAAGCAAAACCAATTGTAAGTAAAACTTTAAAAGAAGAATTAAAAAGATTGAACTTTCTTAAATTTGGTTTACTACTAGAAGCTATGTTTATAAATGTACAAGAAGAATTATCACCAAGAGGATTCATAACAAAAAACCGAACCATTATGGAAAGTTCAAACATTGATTCAATAGTAGAGAACTGTATAGAAGAAATATTAACAAAAATTCAGGAACACGAAGGAAGAGGATCCGGATGGAGTCTTACAAGTATTGAAGTATTAGATATAAGAGTTCACAAACATGGATATGGACTAATGGGATCAAGTTACATTCCTCTGCCAAAAAGAATTGAAGATACAAAATCTTGTATTAATGTTAAAAATGAAGACAATGAATGTTTTCGTTATGCAATGACAACTAAATTTGTACCACATCATGTGAATAGACCTGACCAAGAATATGAAAATCAAAGATTTAGATACAATTTTCAAGGAATCACTTATCCTGTATCACTGAAAGATATATCAAAATTTGAGAAGAAAAATCCCGGTACGTCTATCAATGTTTTTGCATTAGATAGTTCAAACAAAGTGTATCCTTTACGTATTGCAAAAGAAGAGCTACCAGATCATACGGATTTACTACTACTAACGCGAGGAGATGTGTCTCACTATGTGTACATAAAGCAATTTGATCGTCTTGTTAACAAGCAACTTTCAAAAAATAGAAACAAAAAGATAATTTGCAAGAGATGTTTTAATTTTCAACGAGAAGGAAGAGAAGGAAGAGAATGGTTACAAGAGCACAAAAGACTATGTAACAATAATTATGAAGCAAAGATTAATTTACCTGCGGAAAACAGAGCATTCGTTAAATTTGAAAAGGTTCATCATCAATACCGTATCCCTATAGTTGTATATGCGGACTTTGAATCAACACTAATTCCTATAGAAGATGAAAATTGTGAAGCTAGAAAAAGTGTCAAATATCAAATGCACAAACCAAATAGTTTTTGTTTAATGGTTAAATCAACATTATCAGAAGAACATTTAAACAGATATGGATTAACTTCAGAACCTCTAGTATATCGTGGTAAAAATGTAGAAAAAATATTTCTTGATCACTTATATTCAATAGCTGGAAATGCACAAAGATTATATACAAATATTGTACCAATGAAACCGATGGAGGAAGAAGAAGAAATTCAACATGAAAATGCAACTCTATGTTTCTTATGCAAAAATGATTTTACTATTGAGAATTATAAAGTTAAAGATCACGATCACCTCACAGGTTATTACAGGGGTGCTGCTTGTAATAAATGCAACTTGAGCTATCGTTTACCACTATTTATTCCTGTGGTTCTGCATAACCTCAGTGGGTACGATGCTCATTTTATAATACCTGAACTAGGAAGAGATGATGGTAAAATCGATGTGTTAGCTGAAACTTCAGAGAAGTTTATAAGTTTTTCCAAAGAAGTTGGAAACATAAAACTAAGATTCTTGGACTCCTACAGATTTATACCGTCGAGTTTGTCCAAACTTTCAGAAAATTTAAGGAAACAAGATTTCATCGAAACAAAGAAGATTGTAAATAACGACAAACTGGATTTGGTACTTCGGAAAGGTGTGTTTCCATATGATTACATAGACAGTTTAGAAAGATTTAATGAAACATCACTTCCGGCTAAAGAAGAATTCAAAAGTAAACTTTATGACATGGACATATCTCAAGAGGACTATGATCATGCATGTAAAGTATGGAACGATTTAGGATTTAGAACATTGGGAGAATATTCAGATTTTTATGTTAAATTGGATGTAACTTTACTATGTGATATAATGGAAGAATTTAGAAATACATGTTTTGCGGCATATGGATTGGACCCTCTTCATTCGTACACTTCACCTGGATTAGCATGGCAAGCTATGTTGAAAGAAACAAATTGTAAAATACAACTTCTTACTGATATAGATATGGTTATGATGTTAGAGTCAGGAGTTCGAGGGGGATTGACGCAAAGCGTTACACGACATTTCAAGGCGAACAACAAGTATCTGCCCGATTATGATGTATCAAAACCAACAACATTCCTGGGTTATTTTGATGCAAATAACTTATACGGATGGGCAATGTCGAATCCCCTTCCATATGATAATTTTAAATGGATAGATCCAGAATCGATTGGAAACATAATGGATATACCGAAGCATGGTGAAACTGGTTACATTTTTGATGTTAATTTTGAATATCCTGAACATCTTCATGATCAACATTATGATTTACCACTTCTTCCGAAGACTGAAATTTCCCCTACTGGAAGATGGCCAAAATTAATGATGACTTTAACCGACAAGTCTCGATATGTTGGACACTACTGGATGATACAACAAGCTTTAGACTTAGGATTGAGAATTACAAAAATTAATCGAGTACTACAATTTTCTCAATCTTGTTGGTTAAAACCTTACATCGACAACAACACAAGAAGAAGAGCCACCGCTACATCAAGTTTTCAAAAAGATTTTTTCAAATTAATGAATAACGCAATATTTGGCAAGACTTTGGAAAACAAAAGGAAACATAAGGATATCAAATTGGTAACTGATCCAGTAAAATTACAGAAATTGGTGCAACAACCAAACTTTGGTTCATCTATAATTATTAATGAAAATCTAGTTGTTATTTCCATGAACAAGAAGTCAGTTACAATGGATCGTCCTTTGTATCTTGGAATGTTAATCTTGGATATTTCAAAAACACATATGTACGAGTTTCATTATAAGAAGATGGTTAACTATTATGGAAGAGAGAACATTGGTATTGCATATATGGACATGGATGCACTAATTTACTGGATTAAAACAAATGATATGTATGAAGATCTACGCACCTTTATATATAAAGATGATTTCGACTTTTCCGATTATCCTAAGGATCATCCAAATTACGACTATGACAGAAATAAGAAAGTATTGGGAAAATTTAAAGATGAAACAAATGGTGTGCCGATGATGGAAATTGTAGCATTAATGTCCAAACTGTATTCATTTCAACTGTACATAAACGAGAGGAACGAACATCAAGTCACGAAGAAGGCCAAAGGAATAAAAACTTCTTTCCTGAAGAAGAACGTACAGTTTGAACATTATAAAAGATGTTTGTTTGAAAATGTTGAAACAACTGCAACGTTCAACACTATTAGAAGTTATAATCATCAACTTTTTAGTGTCAAACAAACAAAGTGGGCATTAAGCTACAAAGATGACAAGCGCCATATTTTAGAAGATAAAATTAATACTTTACCATTCGGCCACTACTCTCTAAACCCTATCGACCAGTAAACCTATTCTTCGTCCTCTACCTTCTTCCTTTTTCCTTTCCGTAAAGAAGAGGGGACATGGCAAGCCCAATGCCATGTTCCCTCTTTTTTACACTAATATGAAATGGCCTTGACCTATATTCAAACTATATAAATGAGAATAAACTATTCTATGGATCAGTATTTTTACATGCAGTGTACAAGCAACATCTGAAGATGGAAAGTGTGAAGGACAAGATTGTAAATGAACTACATAAACCAGCAAGAAGAAGATTTCCAAGAAGAAGTACAATCATTAAAGGAATGAATGATCTTTATCAAGCTGATCTCATTGAAATGATACCGCACAGTAAATTAAATAAAGGATTTAAATATATTTTAACAATTATAGACTGTTTTACTAAAATAGCTGACGCTTTACCAATGAAGGATAAGACTGGTAAAAGTGTTACAAAAGCTATGGAAACCACAATACAAAGAAATAAATTTAAAATTAAACATCTACAGACCGATGATGGAAAAGAATATTTTAATAAAGACTTTGGAGCTTTGATGAAGAAATATCAAATAAATCATTATTCTACAAATTCTGAAGTTAAAGCTTCAATAATTGAAAGATTCAATAGAACATTAAAAGGTGCGATGTATAAACAATTTTCAAAAAGAGGATCATACGTGTGGTATGACATATTACCACAACTTATAAAAGAGTATAACAACAAATATCATCGTACCATTGGAATGAAACCTATCCAGGTAAATAGTGCTAATGCCAAAATTGTATTACAACGCATTAAAAATAATACAACACCGAAATTGGAAAAATTGCAACCAAAGAAGTTCAAGGTCAACGATAAAGTTCGTATAAGCAAATACAAAGGTGTATTTAGTAAAAGATATCTACCAAATTGGACTAATGAAGTATTTACAATTTATAAAGTGCAACCAACTATACCTGAAACCTATTTATTAAAGGATAACAAGGGTGAATTACTTCAAGGTGGATTTTACGGACACGAATTGTTGAAATCAACAGTCGGTGATGTATATCTTGTCGAGAAGATTTTACAAAGGAAAAAGGATATGGTTAAAGTCCGGTGGTTAGGGTTTGATAAAAGTGAAGACTCTTGGATTCCTTCAAAAGACTTAGTATAGTTGTTTAATAGCTCATTGTGTGTTTAACCTTTATACAAGATGGAGATTGTACAACAAAAAGACCGATTTAATATCAATAACATTGATGAATTGACAGTTGACAATGATAAGTTAAATCATGGAAAACATGGTGAATTACTACCAAATACGATAAGATGTCTAATAACTGGTCCTTCAAATTGTGGAAAAACTAATGTTGTTTTTAACCTTATAACTAATCCTAAAGGATTGCGTTTTAATAATATATACATTTTTTCAAAATCATTGCAACAACCAAAATATCAATTATTGGATAAAGTACTTGCAAGTGTACCTGAAGTGAATTTTTACAAGTTTAATGCCAGTGAAACAATTATGCAACCAAATGAAGCAAAACCATTTTCTATTTTTATATTTGACGATGTTTCTTGTGAAAATCATGACACAATAAGGAATTATTTTGCTATGGGAAGACATCATAATATTGATAGCATTTATATTGGTCAAACATACAGTAAAATTCCAAAACAACTTATAAGAGACAATGCAAATATGTTGATCATCTTCAAGCAAGATGAAACAAATTTAAAGCATATATATAATGATCATGTAAATGCGGATATGCCATTTGAAAAATTTAAAGAGATGTGTGGCAAAGCATGGAATGAGAAATATAGCTTTCTCGTTATTATGAAGGAAGAAGATATTAAAAATGGTAGATATCGTATAGGGTTGGATAAATTTGTATTTATGCGTTGAACTACCGATGCTACATCTAGTTACACGTTGAACTTCACAGTGTAAACATGGTGAATCAAGAAAAACTATTGAAAGAAATAAAATCACTCAGTGATTCTATTAGGATGAAGAATCGTGCATTGAGGATGGGTTTAAGTGAAAGAGAAGAATTTCTAGAGACTACATTTAAACCTATTACGGAACCTTTAAAACAGATATCGGAAACTATTGGTAAACCTCGTTATGAAGGAGATGTTTTACTACCAGTTTCTAAACAAGAAGTACAAGCATTAAAAAAAGAAGAAGATGATGATTCATATACAAGTGCTAGTGAGCAAGAAGAAACAAAAGAAGAAGAAGAACCAATTGTTGAAAAGGAAGAAGAACAGCCAATACCTGAAGCTGAACAATCTATTCCAAATTTAACTCAATTGAGTAGCGATATATTACAACATGGACCTCTTGGAAGAAAATATATAATGAAAATGCTACATGATATGAAATCAAACCCGAATTTGAGTAGATCACACGTATACGGAGCAAGAATTGATGGGAATGAATTGAAGATTGGCGATTCAAAGCTTGAAATAACACAAGACGATTACATCATTATTGGTGAGCATAGATATAAAGGAACAAAAGGATTATATGAATTAATTTTTAAAAACATACCACTAAGATATTCATCCAAAGATTTAAGTGTTTTTAAGGAGATTCTACAAAATACTAACGCTCATAAAAGAAACTACTTAAAGGATGGAATGATTAATCGTTCACGTGCAACAAAATATAACATCGTTATAAAAAAGTTGTTTCCTCCACGAAAATTGCCAACATTACGTACTGCACCAGCGGTAAGACAACCACTGAAAAGAAAATCTTTATCACTTATGGATTTATCACTTCTTGAACAACATGGTAAAAAGAGTAAAGGAGATACTTCAACATCTGGTAAAGGATTGATGAAAAATCTATACAATACAAATGTGATTTACTACAATGACATCAATAAATTGATTGATAGAATGAGACTATTGCATGAAGCCATGGAAGCTGGTCATACAGGTTTAAATAATGAATGGGTAGCTCTGATTGATGAACTCAGGAATCGCGACATAATTGTATAATTGTCCGCGGATATATAAGAGTTGCAGGTGTATAATGTGTCAGTTCTAACATGAGCGTCGACAAGTTCGGACGCTACTCCGCGTTAGGAGTGCAAGTTGGAGAAAACAGAAAAAGAAGTGGATTACCGCAAACACCCGAAGGTGACTATAACATAAATAATAAACGTTTAAAGTTTGTTAAAGATCCAGAAGAAGATGGAGATGCAACAAATTTAAAGACAGTAAAGGAGGAAACATCTACAAGTTTAAAACTCGACAACAACCAACTGTATGATGCAAAATCTCACAGGGTTATTAACGTTGCAAAACCAGTCAACAATGGAGATGTTGTTAATAAAGGCTATTTTCTATCTGCGATGGAATATGCTTTACTGTTGGAAAAGACTAAAAGTGGAAAAAAGTACAATGCTTTCAATTATAAAATAACTAATGTGGCAGATCCAACCGAGGATACAGATACAATTAATAAGCGTTATTTGCACTCTGTAATACCAGAAAAGAAAAAAGATGGATTTTCCTTCTATAAATATACTATAAACGATATTGGATATCCTAAAGAAGAAAGTGATGGTGTTAATATAAAATACATTAAAGATAATTGTATTTTATATAATAGTGCTGTTATTGATTGTCATGGAAAAGTGTTGTCCAATCTGGAAGATGGTTCAACTCCATCTGATGCTGCTACCGTGAGACAAATGAATGAAAGCTTGAAAAAAGGAACATCCGCTTTTGTTAAACAGAATCAGGTGGTGTCAAAGAAAGGTGATGAGTTTATGCAAGGCAGTGAAAAGTTTACCTTACTACAACTAAAAAATGACAAGTGGGATGGAAAAAATAAAAGATTGTCAAATATAAGTTTAGGCACGGAAGAACATGATGCTGTTATTTTAACACAAGTACCACAACTATCAGCTACTGGTGTTAATTTTATATGTAAATGTAGACGATTAACCCAAGTTAAATCTGGTAAAGATGATCAGGATTGTGTTGTTGTAAAACAAACTATAGTTTTAGATAAAATAAATAACGTATATGATGGAAAAAATAAAAGAATATCTAACATATCAGCAGGAATAGCTCCGAATGATGTTGCTACTATTAATCAAGTTATAGCAACCTCTAATAACGATCCATCTGCGTATACATGTAATGGTAAACGTATCACATATCTTGATAATCCTACACGTAACAAAGATGCTACTAATGTAGAGTATGTAATGAATCTTGTAGGTAATGTAGTTATTGATATGCATAATCATTTGATTAATGCATCGATGAAACACAATAAAATCGAAGATTCTCAGAGAAACCAATGGATTAAAGATGAAATCATTGATAGATACTAGTAAAACTTATGAATATTTAAGTATGGAATATACAAAAAAGGATTCATTATCATAAAGTATTTCATAGAGTGAAGACGTTGGTTACATAAAACAGCATAATGAAGACCGTATCGCTCAGTCGTCGTCAAGACAGCGGCAAGAGAGGACGTGGTTTAACATCAGCTGCATTATCCCTGCTCAGACGGATTCCAATTGGTGCTGTTGTGAATCGAGCGATAGACGCTTTACCATACGAATTACATCTGCCCGGAGGTTATCAATATTGTGGACCTGGAACTAAGTTGGCAAAACGTTTAGCAAGAGGAGATCCTGGAATTAATAAATTAGATCAAGCTTGCAAAGAACACGATATAGCATATTCAAAGTATAAAGATTCAACAAATAGATCAATAGCAGATAAAATTCTAGCAGAAAAAGCTTGGCAAAGAGTAAAATCAAGTGACGCAAGTATTGCAGAAAAAGCAGCGGCTTGGGCAGTAACTACAGCCATGAAGACGAAAGCAAAGTTAGGTGGTGGAAAACGTCGCAGAGGAAGACCTGCAAAGAGAGGCACACCCAAAAGAGGTGGAAACATTAAAAAAGGACGTCGTAGAACTCATAAAGCAAGTATAAAGAAGACTTCTGTTTGGCAAATGGTAAAAAACGGAGCAGGTTTATACCTAAGACCATACCGTGTGTACTAAATAAGAAGAATCAATTAATAATTCCAAATAAAGCCTTAACAAATCATCAGTTAAATGATTATGTAAAATGTTTGAAAATACCATTCTTTCGAGGAGTTTTTATGAAAGATGCATTACCAACTAAAATATGGAAAAATGAAACTGGAATAGTAAATTTGGATTCCACCTATGGTCCAGGTACTCATTGGGTATGCTATAAAAAGCTCGGACAAACCATTTACTACTTTGACAGTTTTGGCAATCTACCACCGCCAAAAGAACTTCAACATTATTTTCGAAACTCAAAAAACATTTTTTACAATTACAAAAGAGAACAACCTAACAATACTGAAATATGTGGGCATTTATGTTTGGAGTTTCTAGCGAAAAGTGTCAGTCAGCTTTAAGATGTCATCGTATACAGTGTCATTGAGTGGAAATTCATCCACATTAAAAAGTACGCTGTTCCCAGCATTGCGTCTATCCAAGGAACGATTATGGGAAGCGGCATTACTTGATTTGACTACCTACAACTCAATTCCCAATGTTACGGAAGGGAAGAACAATTTACTACATTATTATGAAACTAAGGATGCTGCAGGAAAATACTCAGAATTGAAAATAATTACATTTCCTACTGGAGCTTATGAAATTGATGATATAAACCAATTATTACAGAAACAACTCGGAGAAGACAATATCACCGTTAAAGGAAACAATAATACTTTAAAAGCAGAAATAACTTCAAAATATTATATTGATGTCAGCTTGGAACAGTCGATTGGCAGTTTACTTGGATTTACAGATACAAAAAAGAAAATCTTAACTCCTGGAACTACTCATTCAGGTGATTCAACTGTAACAATATTGAAAGTAAATAGTATTGATGTCACGTGCAACATTATTCACGGATCGTATAGAGATGGAGTTAATCAACATATTTTACATACATTTTATCCAACAGTGGCTCCCGGTTTTAAAATTGTTGAGAAGCCACAAAACTTGATATACCTACCGTTAAACACCAGTTTCATTTCAGACATCGTACTGAACATATTGGATCAAGACGGTCATAGTGTTGACTTTAGAGGAGAAACAATTACTATACGGATACACATCAGAGCAGCAACATAAAAGTCAACATGGGATTATCATTTAAACCGCAACGGAAGAGTCGGGAGCTCAGTAGCTCCTCGACATTGGAAGAGTTAACATCGGAAAACATTCGTTTTCTACAGAAGATTGGATTGAAACTTAACAGCGATGGATATCCTGGATATATCTCAAGGACCAACGTTCGACGAAACACTATGGGAGAAGGAATATCACACGCACAACCCTTACACTTCATCAAAATTAAACAATAACGATGAAATAAGGATCCCCATTCAACAACAAGATATTTACACTTTACCGTGTGAAAGTTACTTGTACATTGAAGGACGGGTATTAAAATTGGATGGAAAAACTGCTTCAACAGTTCCTTTTATAAATAACCCGATGGCATATCTTTTTGATGAAATAAGATATGAAATATCAGGGGTGACGGTTGATTCAACAAAAAAGGTTGGTTTAACAACGACATTGAAAGGATTAACATCATTAACACCGCATGAGAAGAATTCAATAGTCACTGCCGGATGGGTTGCCCCCGATAAAGACACTATAACACCAGCTTCCAACGGTCACTTTGATTTTCATGTACCTTTACGATTGCTTTTGGGATTCGCTGAAGATTACAAACGGGTAATAATAAATGTCAAACAAGAATTAGTATTACTCAGATCTTCAACTAATAAGGACTTGATACTTGCAGACCCTGCAACTACGGAAGATAAACTGGAATGGCAACTACAGTTGGATAAAGTTGTTTGGAGAGTACCTCATGTAAGATTGGCTGATGAACATAGAATCCTATTATTGAGAAAGTTGAAATCTGACCGTGATATTGTGATGCCATTCCGAAGTTGGGAATTTCATGAATACCCTACACTACCTCAGACAGAACGACAAACATGGACCGTCAAGACATCAACTTACTTGGAACGAGCAAGGTACATAATACTCGGTTTTCAAACTAAGCGAAAAGATGTTATCACTGCAAATGCTGGTCAATTTGATCACTGTAAAATAAAGAATTGTAAAGTTTTCCTAAACTCTCAATTCTTTCCCTATGACAATTTGAATGTCATGTTCAGCAAAAAACGTTTTTCCATTTTATACGATATGTATGCAAGATTTCAATCATCATATTATGGAAAGACTAATACACCACTATTATCACCTGACCAGTATTATTCCAAGGCTCCAATAATTGTAATCGATTGTTCAAAACAAAATGAATCGGTAAAATCATCAAGTGTGGATATAAAAATTGAAATGGAATTTGAAGAACCAGTAGCGGATGGAACTTCGGCATACTGTCTAATTCTACATGATAAAATAGTTACTTACACACCGCTGACCGGAATTGTGAAGAATGTACTTTAAGAAGAATTGTACAACAACTGCAAATTTTTGAGGTTAGAATTATCTGCTTTAATTTTTGAGGTTAGAATTTCATTTGTGAAAGACAAGTTGAAAACAAACAATTATGTATTGTATAAATTTCAAGGATTTTACGAAAAATATAAAAGCGAGAAAATAATTAGTAGAAACTTCATTCTATCTTCAACCTTCGTATGGGAAACATCATTCGCAAGATGAATTTTACTAACGGAGAAGAAAATACACCTCTAATGGATGATAATAGTTCAGATATAGAAAAAAAAGTTGAACGAGAAATGGACGAGTTCCTAAAATTCAACAAACATAAGAAGAGAGAAGAAGAAAAAGCTGAAAAAGAAGTAAAAAGGAAGAAGGTTGAAGTTAACATTACAACCAATATTTTAACAGAAGTATTTCTTCGGATTATCTACCCAATTTCTTCATGCATGACAAAAAGTATATCAGTTGGAATTTTAAAATCAATGGATTATTCACCAATTGTTATTTTAAATCATGGAAACAAAATGGTTACTTTCAGTGAAACTACTTGGGAATCTCTCATGAAACATTTACATCTTTTGGAGTGCTATTTAAGTAACAACACATTTGGAAGAAGAACAAGATTAAGTTTATTGGAATCAAATATTGAAGTTGATATAGTAAAACATCGTGGAGGACAAATTGTTCGCTTCAGAGATTTAACTACACATAATGTTAAATTATATTTCACTAAAGAAGAATTTAACACTTTAAGTTGTACTACCGGCCCCGTCACCAGATATTTGAAACAACTAATATTTTCAAGTGCAATAATTAAAGACTATCTAATTGATACATTGGACAAAAAACCTTTTGTTCCAATTTTATACGGTCCCGTGGATACTTCAATCTTTAATAGAATACCTCAAGAAGTTGAAATGTGGAGACAATTAAACAACTATCACACCAATTTTAATATTGATGAAGTGGCACAAGAAGTGAAAGAAGAAGAACAATCCTGTCTGTTATAAACATCGGCTCATTCAATTTTTAAGTCAGTTGTTAGTAAGACTTCATCATGAATAAACGGGTTTCGTTTTCTAATGCGCCACATATAATGGAAGTTAAAAGAGGTATAATTGAATTTCAAGCTTTCCGAGGAAATGATGGTAATTTTATTATTAAATAATTAGTAATCTTGGACATGAACACATCAGTAGTTTATCATTATTTGTTCAAACCTCCAGTACCATTTAATAGACTAACAACTAAAGCGAAAGTTACAAACAAATGGTTGAACAAACATTTTCACAACTTAAGATGGGATGAAGGTTTCATTAATTATAACATGATGCCGCACATTATGAATCATTATTGCAAAGAGTTTAAAATTATCTACACAAGGGGATTAGAAAAAGCAAATTGGATACAATCATTTACAAGCAACGAAGTGATTAATGCAATAATTGATAAAGATTTCCAATGCTACTTCAACGAACTTTGTATTTCATCAAAAAGTTTTAAACATCGAAGGTCGCAGTGCGCTTTAAAGAATGCCTACCGCTTGAACAATTTCCTTCAACAAAGTGGTGGGTGTAGTGTCAGTAGTGGGGGTAGTGTCGATTATAAAAGCGAGAGCGCTACCATGACGCAGCATGAGTATTACTCTAACCTCCGAAGAGACAACATCTCCGACGGACATTCTTATTAACAAGAAGATTAACAACAACATCAAGATGGCATCACAGAACTTACTTCAAAGTTTAGTTGATCAGTTCAACGCTCATTCTAAATCATCAATTCTACCTACGAAGAAATGTTCTGAACTAAAAGAAGAAAAACACTACATCATTCATACTATTAAGAAAATGGAAACTTCAGTAGGTGATGCTATAAATTGCACTTTGAGCGAGGCACCTTATACAATTGGTGATGAAGCAAAATTTCAGATCTTCTTACCAAAGCGCTTCGTACAACTACTTCAAAATGAAGATCTTCGTATAATTCAACCCGGCGCACTCTATTTGGTATCACATGGACCCAGTGGAAACAACTCTACTGAACTTACAATTCATGTAACACCTACTACTGATTAATTTGTACATAACATTGTAAATATTTCTTTGTATTTGTTTTTTCAATAAATATGATATAAAACAAAAAAAATAAAAATAAAAAAGCAACATATTGTAATGTCTTTGTACATTACAATATGTTGCTTTTTTTAAAAATTCCACAGGATGACCTTGACCCAATTCTGTATAATTATAAAAGGGGAAATGTACTTGCAAAATTCATCAGTCTACTGCTACCTTTCATACCGTACACATCTCGCTCTTAATCCCTGAATATAAAACTGCAACATGTCCCTAAAGGTCAAGTGTGCATCTTACGATACTAACACCATAACAACTTTTGAACAACTCGAAGATTTAACCAACGAAATGCGAGTTTTACTTACCGGTGGTTATCACTTAACTGTTGATGTTAGTGCTACTAATACAAGGATGTTCACTAAAACAAAATATTGCGATGATGAAATATTTATTTCTACACAACCTACAACTTCTTCATCGCCAACTGGTCAACATAACATCAAGTTCCAAAAGTATTACCAATGTTGAATAACTTTTGACAGACAAAGCTACAACTAAAGAATCACGTGATCAATGTGAGTTTATAAAAAGGATGTGATACTTGTATAAATAATCATTCGCTTCTTAGCTCTCACCACGACAAGACCTATTTAAGAAAATGTTGTACAGAATGATGATTCAACTTGATGGAAAAATCTATGGAAAAGATTACAACACTGTTGAACAAATGACTAAAGATATAGATGTATTAGCTAAAGAAGGATACCAAGCTAAATTAATTTTAAAATTTCCTGAAGTACATCCACTATCAATAGAAGAACTAGTTGCTATGGCTAAAGCTGAGAGAGATAAAAAGTCTGAAGAAAACAAAGAGAAACAAACTTCCTAAATTTTAATAATCCTTACACTTGTAAGGTATAATTTTTTAAAACTCCATTTGGATGACCTTGAAATTACCCCCACCACTTTTCACAGTACATAAAACTCGCTATTTAACACTATACACTCTTATTCTTTCACTGGACTCCGCAGCGTCAACATGGAAGAGCAAAAATACAAGTACAAACCTCGTTACTGTTGTGAACAACAATGTACAGATTTAGGGCCAATGATGATGGATGGGTTAGCTTGTACTAAATGCGAATTCTTCGGATCTTGTTACTGCAAATGCAAAACAAAACAACTACCGCCACCGGAATTGCGAACTTTGAAACTTTACAAATCAAGATATTTTCATACATGTTGTCCTCAAAGATGTTTCAAATTTCACCCTCTCGATCTTGCTCATTGTCAACGCACCAATTCTCATCAAGATGATTTTTGTACACATATGATAAAAAGATGTAAATACAGGTCAGATTGGTATTCCGATCCTGTAGAACCATCAAATGTGTAATTTTAGTTTTACACTCTTTTTTAAAACTTCATTTGGATGACCTTGAGATTTCCCCCACCACTAGTTCTAATTTTTATATAATATTAAATCATTCCACTTCCAACACTCTAACTAACAACATGGAAAACAAATTTATCAAATTTGAACATATAATAACTGACAGGGAGGAGATGGAAGAATTGTTTCAAAACTTACTTTCTGTCATTGACGAATATCCTATAAGGTGGTTCAGAATTGTAGTTCAATATTTAAATCCTGGTGAATTGTTTTCTTCATCAAGTGAAGAAGATGAAACAACTACTTCGGTTCAAATAATTGAATTAAAAGACGAAGAAGAAGAAGAACTAAACGTTTTATTCAATCATAAGCTCAAGGTTCCCTATATAAAAGCCCCCTCCCTAGACAGCCCCCCTCCCTAGACGCCTGCTCAAGGTCACCATTATATAAGCCCCCACCCTATGCGCCGATCCTCATTCCATCACCGACTCTCCAATAATGAACAACTCTCCATTGGCCCGAATGAATTCTAGTTTTGAAATAAACTCTAAAGAAGAGTTACAAGACATTTTTAATATTTTACAAGAACTTGTAGATAATTTTACAACCATCAAAATGAATTTGGAAATAACATACGATTGTCCTATTTGTGATAAGGTTGAAAGTTTGGACAAAGACAGTTTACTAAATCTAACTCCTGCACCATCTGACACTACTGATGGTAATAATGAAGAGCAACGTCTTTCCCCCACCACTTCTTTGTAATTCATCCTTCCCCCCACCACTTCTTTATTTAACTAACATTTCTCCCTTTCACTTCTCATTCCATCTTCGACTTCTGAACTATCAACATCACTTGTTTTAAAATTTCAAACACTAACACAATCATGATGGATATGATGGATGAAGTTCCCTTCATAACTAGAATGGAAGAGGATAAATTGAAATTGGAAATTAAACGATTGGAAATGGAACGGGAAAACCAATTCGAAATGTTACGTTTGTTCAAGCTTTTCAAATACATCATCTGGGGACTCTGCGTTTACCTTCTCATCGTCGTTGGTGTTTGCATTTACAACTCTGTAGTTCATCACAAAAGTTCAACTTGTTTAAACTCTGCTGTTGCACATTAATTGTATGTTCACAAATAAAATTCAAAAGTTACTTCAACCTATCCCACTATCACCAACTAGTTCAACTTTCAACTATTTCTGGTGGTAGTTGGATAGGCTTTTTTAAAACTTACTCTGGATGACCTTGACATACTTTCCAAGCCCCAGTTATAACTGTTAAATTTCAGTTTTAAATTAACTCTTAATTCATGCCCAATTCTACTTCAAATTCAGGGCATATGCTCTCGCCATCTGCACCCCAGCATCTGACGCCATCTGCTCGAGCAGCTGCTCGGGCAGATGGCACGACTTCCGGCGCAGAAGTAACCAAAACACACTACTGACTTTGATCATTTAGTTGACTTGGACTTTGATCTTTATTCTGTAAAAATAAGTGTAGTTTTATTATATTATATATTCTTTTTGTTCTCTGTATGTGTTTAATTTAGTTTTACCTTTGAATTCTGGTTTAAAACATATAAGGGGATTGAAGGGAAACTATTGGATATTTAAAAGCAAAAACATAATTAAAATATTTATTAGTAAACTTTATTTTTCATTTTTCTCCAAAAACCGTTTTTGTGACTATGATCGTTTTCCCCCTGTACCCTTCAATTGAATCATCAAAAAATTCACTGTCACATGTATTGGTCATACACAATTTAAATTAAGAACAAGTTTACGTCACTATCTGACACAAAGAATCAGTGTTTTATTCAAGCAAGCGTGGTAGCATGCAGTGGACACTAAAGTATCATGGTACAAATCTCCAATTACCAAAGACAAATTTAATTTATCATCACTATCACTAAAAAATCTTCTATAACTAACTTCGTATTTAAGACATTGAAAAATAAATAAACAAATATTTAGTAACAATTACGTATTTTATTTGAGTTATTTCTCAACCGTAAAATTATTAAGTTCGTCCTTATTTTTAACAATGATTATTGAAATAGTATTAATAGTTTTAATAACAACCCTTTTTGCTCATTTTAACAGTTTATTATTTTTATTTTTAGTTTTTTTCGTTTACAAATAGTTAATTAATGAACTAAACTTTCTCTGCTACATGTTATGTACAAAACCAATATTATCGTATGAAAATCGTCAAACAACAAATTCATGTGGGTTGAAAATGTAGTACCTGTTACGAATGAAATTAAATTTCCTATAAATAATTTTTCATTCATCCTCATACGGCAAGATGAGTGATTATTCAAGACATTTGCATGGCCAAGTCATATAGGGAGACCCGGTCATAAATATTCTTATTAAGTGACAGAACTGTAATTAGTGTTTAGTGTGAACTTACTTTGCCCAATAAATAAAATTGAAATTCCAACAATTTAATTGAGCCATACGTCTAAAGAAGCAACATAAAAGTAATACACTAATTGATCACTAACTTTTGTTTTGGACAACACGTTTACAAACTAATGTTCATACCTTTGTATAGAAGGTAAAGCATAAAACTAAGTATAAACTAGAGGTGACAATGCTAATAAATAAGGCTGTTCCATAAGTTTAGGCTCAGGTGGTGGTAAGCATAAAAAAGGTTGGTGATAATTAATCGTGAAAACATAAATAAAAAATAAAAAAACTTGTACTAGTAAACAAAATTGAAGCAAATTTCATGTA
Organism: Neoaliturus tenellus; assembly: GCA_030545055.2. NCBI lineage: Eukaryota > Metazoa > Arthropoda > Insecta > Hemiptera > Cicadellidae > Neoaliturus > Neoaliturus tenellus. The sequence continues at coordinate 76,143,698 of CM061532.1, read as the reverse complement.
ATATTAAAAATTATATTGACAATCTTGGTGAAAGTATATAAATCTTATACCAATGATACTGCAAAAACTGTTTAATTTTCATGAGTTATACCATTAAACGCATTAGAAGGAGCAGAAGTTACTTTAGGGGCCTCTTTTAAAGTTTGAAATGGGTACTTACAATTGGAAGACTTAAAGACTTTGTTTACCCCAAACTTCCACTGCCACTCCGGTTGGACGACAGAACAATTCCTGGGTCCCAAGGCAATTAAGAACAAACGTAGGACTGACTATGTGGGGGTGTCACACAATAACGTGGGTTTGAGATTGATAAATGACATTCTCTGCGTTTATTCGTATATAAATTCATTTTACGAGAAGGTTGAAATGAAAGAAAATAATCTAGCCATAAAAGGTAGAATATACAAGTTAGGTCTTAAGTAAGATTTATATATAAACTATATATTTAGTATAAACGTACTGTGAAATATAATTCATAAGCTCACCCACCTTCAGGATTATCTCTCGTTCATTACGCTCACTAACACTCACACAACTCCAGGATTATCTTACGTTCATTTACTCTCCTCCAGGATTACCTCTCGATCATTTACCCGTCTCCAGGATTATCTCAAGTTCATTTACCCGCCTTCAAGATTATCTCATGTTCATTATGCTCACACACCTCCAGGATTATCTTACGTTCATTAACTCGCCTCCAGGATTATATCACATTCATTATGCTTACTTGCCTCAAAGATTATCTCTCGTTCATCATGCTCTCGCAGCACCAGGGTTATCTCATTTTGATTTACCATCCTCCAGCATTATCTCACGTTCATTTTGCTCACACACTTCCAGGATTATAAATTGTTTCTTTCATTCCTCCCCCCCCCTTCAGGATTATCTCACCTTTATTTTGCTCCCACAATTTAAGGATTATCTCTCGTTCATTACGCTCGCACACCTCCTGGATTATCTCCCGTTCATTACCCCCACTCGCCTAAAGGATTATTTAAATTTTATTACACTAACCATTTAATTTTTTAAGTTTAAAAAAGTGTTTCAATGTTCTTAATCCCTTGTCTTTAAAATGTTTATATTCCATTTTTAGTTTTTGGAAAAATACAACTATAATCTTCATCTAAATAAACGTTAAAATTCATGATTTAATTTTGTTCAAGATTTATGAGAAACAAGTATACAAATGTTATCAGTGAAGCCTTATCAGCATGCGAGGTCACGGGCGGATGTAGACACACAGATTACCATTATACACAGCTCTGTATGCCGCACCCACAGCTAGACTATCTTACCAACTGAAACTGACTGGGTTTGGCCTTAAATGAAGTACTTGAAGTAAGTTAGGTTTGTTATAAAAAATTCCGTGTTTTTGTTGTCAGTTAAAAATACATCAACTGAAATTAATCTAAATCCCATACCGCTTAATAGTAAAAATAATATGAAAATATTAGATAAAAATACTAGTAATATTAATATTAAATTATTTTTATTATTAATGTAGCCTGAGTAACAAAATAGGGTGATTTCTGTAACAGAACGAGCTATTTAAATAAAATGAGAAGGATATGACATTAACTACTCAATTTCCTCCAGACTATAATAGATATACATATATTACTTTTATAAATAAGGGAAAACTATAATTTTATATTAATAAATTACTTAAATTAAACTTTATTAACAACCCGAATAAGATATAAAACTGTGCCAGCAAAATAAATCAAAGAAAAGAGAAGAATATTTTCTTCTTAATTCCTTGTAAATACAAAAAATATATAAATAAAATTTGTAAAATAAATATAACAACGCTAAGACACTAGTGTATATAAATATATATATTCAATAAATAAAACATTTCAACAAGAGCACCCTTTTGAGAATGAAAACTTTTATTATTTTTGGTGACTACATGTTTCGAGACATTAGCCCATCTTCATGGTCATTGTACAAATAAAACTCTAACCTATTATTCATAAAGAAACTTTTGTATCATAAACAATGTTATTATCAGGTGTTTCACTTTTTATTTATTAATAAATTTTTATTTATTAATTTTTATTTATTAATTTTTATTTATTAATTTTTATTTATTAATAATAGGTTAGAGTTTTATTTGTACAATGACCATGAAGATGGGCTAATGTCCCGAAACATGTAGTCACCAAAAATAATAAAAGTTTTCATTCTCAAAAGGGTGCTCTTGTTGAAATGTTTTATTTATTGATTATATTAGCAGCCCTACAATTTGAATGTAAAATAGGCATCATATATATATATATATATATATATATATATATATATATATATGTATATAAGTAGATAGTATCATGTTACTTCTAGGACACTTTTGGAGACAATCAAAAATCAAACAAATTTCATAGTTTTTCAATACAATTATGCAATATTTTTGCCACTTTTTTGCCAATTTTCAGCTTTTGTCAAATTGTCTTAAAAAATATGCAATTTTAATGAAATTTTTAACAAATATGCCTAAATTTTCTACAAAATAAAATTTTTTTAAAAACAAGTAAAATTATCACATTTTATAAGTATTTTTTAAATAAAATTAATAGTTGACTTTTCATAAGGTAATTTAAAATTTTAGTAGTATTTTTTCAATAAATTTGACTAAAATAGTAATAATTCATTCTAATTAATTTCAGTAATATCATTTTTGATTATATTATATTCAAGTAATTTTTCAGATACAATAATAATATAACAATTTGTTTTACTAGTAGCTACTATATCATAATCAAAATCTGCATTAATAATAATATCATTTTTTGAACTTGAAATATTTGTTGGATTTTTTGTAGTATCAATTACATAAATTGGTCTATTATCTAGAAATTCTGTTGGACTATAATACATTTTACTACTAATATAATAAACTTTTTTGTAATCTTGATACATTTCATACATAATTCTAAATTTTTCATTGTTTATATCAAAATTTTCCAATTCATCAGGGTAATAATGACCATTTAGTTTTACTCTTATATTTTTTACATACATACTATCAAATTTAGAAGTATCAAATAACTGATCATTTGTTCTTGATTTTTGAAATCCAATTATAATAAATTTTGGATTATAAATATTTCTATAGATATTTGTTATATCAAAAATTTAAATTCTTTCCTGTAATATTTTTTTGTTCAATGCATTGCCAATGATTAAAATGAAAATTTACTTTTTCAAATTTGCTTAGTTCATTAATTAATTGAATTTTACTTGTTGTTTTGTATTCAATTATAGGAACTCTAATAAAAAATTCATCAATTGTTATTTTACCTTCAGTTGGTAATGTAGCATTATCATAAGATCCATCAGCCTTTTTAGTTTTCCATCTAAAAATTGCATCATTATCTTCTGATCTAATAAATGTTATATTAAAACCTCCTTTGTATATTGGAATATTTACATTTTCAAAAAATCCTAATCCAAAATGAGATAAATTACCAATTGCTTCAAATTTATTTTTAAAATTTGATTCAAAACCATTATTTATCTGATTTATTTCTGATTTTGAATAAGTTATAGTACCTTTGATTGTACTTAATAGACCAGGATATTCAATTTCATCAATCAATTTATTATGTTTTCTAACTTCAATTTTTGAAAATAAAAATGGAACAAAATTATCAATTAATTTTATATTAGCACCATTATCATATGCATTTCCATCAGATTTAGTCAATTTACCAGATATATAAAATTGAAATTTAGAAGTACAAAATCCATCTCCAAAATCTATATTAAATTCCGTTTTTTTATTAGGTTCATTTAAATGTAATTTAGATAATGGATAGAAATTTTTGTATTCAGCTCTTTCAATATCATTTACATATTTTTTGTAATCAGCCATTTATTAAGGATAAATTTTTTAAATCAAAAGCTTTTTTAAAACAAGTAAAATTTTTATAATTTTATGATGTCAAATTTTATAATTTTTATGTATCAATTTCATTTTTACTTTTAAAATATTCAATTTCAGTAGCATGATCAAGTATAAATTTTGCTGATATTTTTTGATGTTCTAAAATTAATTCCCAATTTAATGTAAATGCATAATCATGAATGAAATATTCAGTTAAATCTTGATATTTACAAATCAAATCAATATAATCTTTTAATTGATAATTTATGAATTCAGTAATAAAATCTATAGTTAAATTTTGATGTTGAGCAATTTTTTGCCAATTTAATTTATTTTGAAACAATCTCATCATATTAATACTCAACTCATATTTTTCAGAAATATCATCCCAATCATCTTTGTTTAATTGATTTTGGTTTCTGATAATGAATAAATCAAATGAACTGTATAGAGTCATTTATTAGGGAGAAAATTTTGTAAAACAACTTTTCTTTGAATTACAAATACAACATTTTGATTTAATTACATTTATATTTTTCAATTTTATTATCTGAATATCTTTAGAATTAGTTTTTTGTTTACATTTAAGACAATAAATCAACTCCATTTATATAAAATAATTATTGTAATTTATCTATATCATCTTTAATTAGTATTATTTCAGCATTTAATTCTTTTATGGATTCATTGACTCCATCAAATAGAAATTTTAGTTCTTTTTCTAATTTTTCTTCTAAATTTTCAACATATTTTCCAATATTAATTAAAAAGTCTGTAATTTTATTTAAATCCTTTTTAGTTTCTGAATGATCATTACCAATTTTAATAATTGAATCTAAAACTTCATCTAATTCTGATTTTATTACAACATCATATTTATTTATACTTGGTTTAACATTAACAATTCTTTTACCATTAATACTTATATAATTTTTTGATAAACCAATAGCATTTACTAGATTTTCAGTCTTTTTTACATGACTTTTAAAACTTTTACTAAAATTATTAAAAAATATATTTAATTTAGAATTTATATAATCTTCTTTAATATTAATTGGATGTTTTTTCTGTCTTCCAAACAGATCAAATATATTTTGTGAATCCATATTTATTAAGGATTAATTTATTTATTATATTATCAAATTTTTTATTATTATTTAATTCATTTAATATAAAAATACATAAATGACCACAAATTGGTGGATCATTATAATTTTGAATTTGATTATCATTATAAAATATATTATCTTTTCCTAAATATTTAACTAATTCTATTGGTGGTTTATTAAGTATATTTCCATATGAATCAAAATAATATTTAATTTTATCTTTTTTATAATAACAAACCCAATGAGTTCCATTTCCATCAAATGAATCTAAATTTATAATTCCACATTCAAATTTATTAACTTTATTAGGTAATATATCTCTCATAAATACACCTCTAAAATATTTTATATTTTTACACAATTTTTCTAATTCACCTAATGTTAGTGGTTCAAAATTTTTTTATAATTTTGTTTCATATATTTTAATGTTTTTTTATGTAAACCAGATCCTTCTACATTTTTTTATTCATGATCTAACCAATCAACAAAATTTCTAAATTTAGGAATTATAGATTCTTTTACTACTTTTGCTCCCATTCTAACATTTGGTGTATAATTTTTAACTATAGGTATATTATCAGCAAAATCTAAAATTTCTTTTAGTAATCCACCATTTTTTATTTCTTTTAATTGATTATATGAAAATTCAAATCTTAATCCTTTATTTAATTTTTTATGTTTATTTAGTTTATTAATTTGTCTTTTAGATAATAATATAATATCTTTTCCATTTTCATTAAATTGATCAATATTAAATTGAATTATAACTGATTTTTTATTTTTAAATGCTAATTTTATTTTTGATTTTTGATTATCTGTCAAGTTTATATTTGTTTTTTCCATTTATTAAGAAAAAAATTTATAGTTTTTTATAATATAGATTAATATAATTAATTTTATTAAAATTTTAATCCTACTTCTAAACCCATACCAAATTTTCTTTTCATCCACATAGCACCTGATGTTGGTAATGCAATTAATCTTTCACCAATTCTATGATCATTTGATGTTACTATATCCCATGCTTTATCTTGTAAAATTTTATCAGCTATTTCATTTCTAGATTTTGTATCTTTATGATCTCTATAAAATAAATCATGTTCTTTAGCAGCTTTATCTAAATCATTTATTCCAGGATCACCTCTTTTTACTCTTTTATTTAATTTAGTTCCAGGCCCTAGATATTGATAACCATGTACATGTAATTCAAAAGGTAAATTATTTATAACATCATTTAAAATACCTGATCCATCTTTTAATAATGGTGATGAAATATTTGCCAAAATTCTTTTTAAATACTTAATTCCTTCAGGTTTTTCAATTAATTCATCTAATTTATTTGATATAAAGTCTTTAATTGCTTTCTTTTCATTTAAAAAATTATTATTGCCAGCTTTTTCTTGTGCATATATATAATTAATAATATTATCTAATTTATTTAAATCATCTATAAATCTATATTCAATTTTATTTTCTGTATATTGTCTGATTCCTGAACCTTCAATTTCACCTTTTAATTCCCAAATATGTTTAATTAAATTAATATATTTATCACCTTTACTAGATTTTGGTTTCTTACTATTTGGATCATTATTTTTATAAATTGAATTAGTTTCCCATAAAATTTTTGAATAATTATTTAAATCATCTTGTGTATATAAATTATTATCTGGTTTCTTTTCATAAGTTAACAATCTCCATAATCCATGTGTTCCATTATATTTTTTATCATCAATTATTAAATCATCATTATCAATTACAGTTATTTTATCACCAATCATAAATGATTTTTTATGTTTATTCCAATATAAACCAAATTTATCATCTTTTGTTCTTGGTAAATATTTTTGTGCTAATGGACCAATAATTTTATCTAATGTTTGAGGTGAAATTAAATTTGGGTCAATAAATGTCGATTCTTCTTGAATTATTGGTTGTCTGATTGGTCTAAATGGAGTACTTGAAGGTAAATTTAGTTCTTCAGTTTCTGGTATTGATATATTGGCAAAATTATTAACAATAGGTACCAATTCCATAAGGTTTTTATTTTCATTTAAGACTTCACCAATTCTATTTTCAACTTTACCAATTGCTGATGTTATAGGTTCATATGCTTTTTGTTTAATTTTTTCATAATTATCTTCAATTTTAATTTGATTTTTAAATTCTTTTATTAATTTTTTCTCAATATCATCTAATTTTTTAGCTTCATTAACAGATATTTTATCCATTTATTACAAAGAAAAATTTAGGTTCAAAACAAATCATGTTAACATAAACACAAATCATGTTAACATAAACACAAATTATATTAACACAAAACACAAATTATGTTAACACAAACACAAATTATGTTAACATAAAAAAAATCATGTTAACACAAAACACAAATCATGTTAACACAAAACACAAATCATGTTAACACAAACACAAATCATGTTAACATAAACACTAATTATGTTAAACACAATTTATTTTACTTTATTTCTGTAATTTTCATTAAATATATAAATACTAATGAAATAAATAATACTAATAAAATAAATATTCTATCAATTATTGAATCAAACATACAACAAGCCATTATCATTATTTAATATCAGAAAAATTTTTCATATATTTTCCATCATTTGATTTTTTCAATAAATTAATAGTTAAAAATCCATAGTCTTCTTTCCAACAATCATTACAAATAGTTTTAAATTTATCAAATTTCATATCTGATCCAACAAAATTATTATATATTTTTTTCATATAATGTTCATTTTGTTTAAAAATGCATAACATATTTAAATTATTTCTAATTAATTGCATATCAACTTTTGAATAACATTGTGATAAATAAATACATGATATATTTTTATGTCTACCCATTATAAAATATTCTTTAATTTTATCTTGTTTTTCTAAAATACAATCATCAAAAACTACTAATGAATTTGGTTTACATTTATTTAGTGGAATCATATCATCACATGAAAAATAAGAAATTTGTTTATTAATATTTGATTCTATATTTTTAAATCTTTTTTGTAATAATTTATAAGATGGTTGTTCTAATGATTTACTAAAAATATATAAATTTGAATATGGAATTAATCTTTTGTAAATAAAATTTAATAATAATGTAGTTTTACCAGATCCACTTGTTCCTATAATTAATAATCTAATAGGTTGATCATTTTTATTATTTTTATCATATGATTCTAATTTTATATTATCTTTGTTTTCTAAAAATTTTTCCATTTAAATAAGATGAAATTATTTAAAATAATTGGTCATTCATCCAAACTAGAATTAAGATTAGAACATCCAATACATTTAGATGGAAAATATAGTATTGGTTTAAGTGGATTTTATTCAGATAATTTTATATCAAATATACCAAATGATTATAAAAACTGTTATGGATATTCTATTAAAGATGAAGATGATAAAATTATAGATCAATATTTTGATATAAATAAAGGAAATTATACAATTGAAGAAATAAAAAATATTTTTATGAATAGTTTAAAAGAATTTAAAAAGAAAATTAATAAATTTGATGAAAATGATTTTATACTGAAAAATGATGGACCATATATTATAATAAAATCTCCTGTTAAAATTATAGTAACAACAATTATAATTGATTTATTAGGATTAGATGATAAAATGATTGAACCAAATGTATTAACAAAAGGAATAAAACTACCAAAAATTAGACCTTTTGATGTTATTGAAATACATTGTAATTTAGTTGATCCTAGTTTTGAAAATCATAAAGATCATTCACATTTACATAAAGAATCAGAAATTCTATATTCATTTTATCCAAATGTTGAATATGGATCAAAAATTAGTGAAAAACCAAATGAAATTGATTATATTCCTTTAAAAAATATAAATAAAATTCAAAATATTGTAATATCTATTCAAGATAGTGATGGAAATCAAATAAATAATGAAAATATTAAAAGTATTGTATATTTAAGATTAAAACAAAATTTGTAATATACAATTTATCTACATAAATAATAAAAACAATAATTTATTTAATTAACAATAATTTTATATTTAATAATAAATTAATTGCATTTAATAAACAAAATAAACCTTGGTTTAAAAGAAAAGATATTTGTTATATTTTAAAATATAAAAATTCTAGAAAAGTTTTAATTGATAATGTAAAAGAAAAATATATAAAACTTAAAAAATATCAAGTGTAACCAACAGTTACATTTACATCATGATGATAAATTAATTTACATAAAAATTATAGGTGTCACAAATTATGACACCCTAGAAATTGATGTACAAACATGTTTTTCAGATGCCCTAAAACAGGGCGTTAATAAAATAGATAATAACACAATGTTTATTAATGAATCTGGTTTATATTTATTAATTTTAAAATAAAAAAAGTAGAAAACAATAAGGATAAATTAAAATTTATAGATATTTTTAGAGGGGACAATTTGTCCCCCCCTATCATATAATGAAAAAACATACAACACTTATTAAAATTAGGTAGGACCCAAAATGGGTCCCATATAAATTAGAATATTTATTTTAAAATTTTTAAAGGAGGTAACCTTATTATACAATAAAAACTTAAGGGTAACAAAATGTTACCCTTCTTAAACATTCAAAAAATATTCATAAATATAATAAATTATATACAAATTTGAGACCCGTCTTAAAGACGGGTCTTACTTATAATGATAATAAAGTAAAATTTATAGATATTTTTATGTTAGATATTCAATAAATTATTGAATATATTTAAATTTATTAAAGAAAATATTTAAAAATATACATAAAATTATAGTATAAATTCAATATCATATGGTTATAAATTATTAATATAATTTTGATCATTTTCTTTAAAACTTTCTTTAACATAATTTTTTATAATATTTATAAATGGTTCTATTATAAAATTAAACTTATAATGATATACAAAATAATTTTTATATTTAAAAAGATATATTAAAAATTTATTTGATATTTTAGTTTTAAATAAATATAATTTTATATCAAAATCATTATTTATTAATTCTTTTGGAATAATTAAAATTTCCATTTATTTATAATTATTTTTATACCCCCAAGGTAATGTATCAATTTTATTTTCACAAATAAATCTTTTGTCATCTCTATTACTTAAAGCTAATTTATTTATTGTAATTGTATATAGTTCATGTTTAAAACTTCTAATACAAGTCATTTCTCTATATTGTTCTTGATCATCAAATAAACATTTCTTAAAATCATCCATATGTAATGTTTTATCAACAACACTTTTCTTAATACCTTTACATTTTACAGGATTTTTATTATTAAATTCATAACTATATAATTTTGATCTTAAACCACAATATTCTTCTAATATTTCACCATTTAACTCATCTTTAAATTTACCAATTATTTTTTTATTCTTTTCACTATAGCATTCATGTTCTTTCTTATAATCACTTGTATCAAATTCATTAATATTTTCTTTAATAATTTTATATGGATCCTTTTTAAATTCTATAAAATAACTGTCTGTATCCATATATAATAACCTTATATTTGGATCAAACTTCTTTAATTTTTCATAATAAAATTGATACATATGTAATTTTGATAAATCAAGTACTGAAAATCCTATATAGATTGGTTTATCAAACTTAACCTTTTCTTTTATCATATGTGAAGCAATACAGTCTTTATCAAATATACTAAATGTTTTAAAATTAGGTTTTTTTGCTTGTTTTAATGAAAACTTTTCATCACCTAATTTAATATCACATCTATTTCTAACATTTTCCATAGTTTTTCCAAAAACACTATTATTCATCAATTTAAAAAAGTCTTTTTCAAAATCTGATGTTGATTTGGATCTTAATTTGGTATTTAATTCAATATATTTTTTCATATAATCATCTTAATCAAATGCTATAACTCTATTAACTTTCTTTAATTTTAATCCTTTTTGTAGATAATATTTTAAGTTTCTTGAATGAATAACATAATCTTTTTTATCAAATAATGTTGTGCAAAGCTTATTATTATAATGTTCAGGTGCTAATGGTAAATCTTTATGGTCATCATGTAATTCAATAGGATATTCTAAATCAACATCTAATATGTATCAATATTCAGCATTTTCATCTAATTCTAATATTGTTTCTTCCCATTCATTTAATGTATATGTATTAGGATTCATCCATGTTATATCTTTATAAGGTAATTTTTGACTTAAAGCCCATCCATATAGATTATTTGCATCTATATATAACATATAATTTTCAGGTTTTGTTTTATCATAATTTTTTGTATATTTATTGTTTGCTTTACAATATCTAGTTATACATTGTGAAATACCACCTCTAATACCTTTTTCAATCATTAAATACATATTATAATCACTTATTAATTCTAGTTCAATTTTTGTTAATTTTAACATAGAATCCCAAGCTAATGATGGTGATGTTAGATAATGTGCTGGATCTAATTGATAATTTTTCAAACAAACAGATCTAAAATTTTCAAATATATCAGCTAATAATAATACATCCTGAATATTATATAAATCTGAATAATTACCTAATGTTTTTACTTTTAATTTATTCCAAACTTTTATATAATGTTTATAATCATCATCACTTATATTTTCATTAGTTAAACAACTATAAATTTGATCTTTTTCTAATATTTTATCATAGTTTAATTTTTCAACATTATCAATAAATTCATATGGAAATACACCTTTAGAAGTTAATATTTTTAAAGTTTCATTATCATATTCAATTATATCATTTTCTTTTATAAATTTATTTATATGCTTAAATTCTTTAAGATTTTTAGCTAATTTTTCAATTGATGTAGCCATAAATCTAAATGTATCTACAAATGAGAATTTTATAAATTTTCTAGGTTTATCACCTTCAAATTCATAACCATAACCAGAATTTACTGAATAGTTTATATATTTTTCATCTGTATTGGCTAACAAATCAATTTTACCATATTTTTTAGCTAATTCTTTTATAAACAAATGTGTATCATAATTTGAACTATTATGACAGAATATAGGAATATTTTGAGGAAATTTTAGATTTAAATTACAATTTAAATGTGCAGCACCTCTAAATTTTCCTGTTAAATGACAATGATCTCTTACTTTTATTCTTTTATCATTATCAAAACCACTATTTTCACAAATATGACAAATATTTGTTTTCTGATAATTAATTTCTTCTTCATTAGTTAAATTCATAGGCTTTTTATTTTTTGAATTATATTTTTTAGCTATATATTTTGAAATTTCATCTAAATATTCAAATAATTTATTTGGTACATTTATTAATTCCTCTTCATTTTTTGCTCTATAACAAATAGGTTTATACATTTTATTAGTTACTCTAGATACTAAATAGATTGTAAATCCATATGGTTTATGTTTTTGAATTTTATTTGTATATGAGCAATTTGGATTATTTTTACAATTATCAATCTTTTCTAATATACTTTCAAAATCCATATAAATTACATATGGATGTTCAAACTTTTTATAATAATTTTTAAAACTTACAGTTTGACCTTTAAATGGCATTATAGGTCTACAAGGTTCTAATGATTTACATATCTCTAAATGATTATTCAAGTCTTTATTTTTGTAGAAATGAGTCAAACATCTTCTACAAATATATTTTTTATTTTTATTTTTTTGTGTTAATTGCTTAGATACTAACTTACTTAAATCAGTAATCAATATATAATGAGAATTATTACCAATTTTATAATATAATAAATCAATTTCTAGTTTTGAATTATAATGTTCAGATATTTGTAATGGCACTATTTTTTCATCTTCATCAATTCTATAAATATTTATTGACATTGATGGATAGTTATATTTAGAATCAAATGATCTTTTTTCAAATAATTTAATATCTTTCAATGATATTGGATAATCAAAACCTTTAAAAATATCATCATTTATATATTTTTGATATTGTTTAACTCTTTCAGCATGTTCGTTTGGTTTATCAATAGCACATCTAATTGCATAAATAAAACAATATTCATCTTTATTTTTAAAATTTACACAACATTTTTTATTTTTAATTTCATTTGGTAATTCTATATATGATCCAGCATTTAATGAATTATTTTTAGATAATTTTAGATTTAGTTCAACACATCTTTTTAATGACCAACCAGAGCCTTTTGATGGTTGATTTAGTTGTTCTCTAACTATTAATTTCTTAAATTGATCATCAATAAAATCATCTATATTTAAAATATCTGAACTTTTTATGCAAAAATACATATTACTATTTTGAATTTCACCATTTATTAATTTTCTTTCATATTCACATTCTAAAGCCATCTGTCCTTTAATATTTTTAAATTTTTGTTTTTCTATCAATTTTTTTATTTCATTTCTTTGAGTTTCTAAATAATCATTAATATCTAAATCATCATTTGAATTTGTTAAAATATAATCTTGAAAATATCCTTTTAATGACGAAGCTTCTTGAATATTTATTATATTTTCTTTTGGAATTGGTCTATTTTTAAAATAATCATTTAATAATCCAATCAATTCTTTTCTAGTTTTATTAACAATTTTAATACTATTTTTAATTGCTAAATTTTGAATATATTTAAATGATCTATATTCTAAATTATTTGGATTTTCTTTAATTTTGTTTAATCTTTTAATTAGTTCATCTCTAGATAATTTTTCATAATTTCTGACAATAATTTTTTTGCAATTTCATTTAATTTTACTATATTAAATAATGAATAATTTGTAAGATCAAATGTTTCTTTAATATTTGTTAATTCATCTAAAGTTTTATTTTTATAATTATATATATTATTATTTTTACACCAATGTTTTAATTCAAATATTTTATTATCATATTTTTGTTTATTTAGTAAATGTTTAGTTGAATTATAATGTCTATCATAATTTTTATATAATATATTTTTATTACAATAAGGACAATTAATATTTTTATTTGTTCGTTCCATTTATTAGGGGTGAAATTCTTTATTTATTAAAAATAATTTTTACTTAGAAATAAAACTCTTAAAAATATAAGAAGTATTTCCACTTTTTACTAGGTAATTTATAGTTTAAATCATATTTTTTAAATAAAATTTGAATTTTTTTAAAAAAAGTAAAATTTTGTCTTCATTTTTTTATCATATTTTTAAATTTTCTAGTTTTGTTATATTTTTGTCATGAATTTTAGTTTCTAAATGTCTTAAATAATTATTAGTCCATTTAATATTTCTTCCACATTCACAAAATTGTGGTTTTAAAAACATTTCTCTAATACATTGTATACAAATTGTATTTTTTCTATCTTTACTATAATGATAATTATTAAAATTTGAAATATCTTTAATTTCTTTACATTTATGACATTGTTTTTCATTTAATTCAATAACTTTAATACTATCATATAATTTTTTATAATACACATCCTTACATTCTTTACAATAATAATATAACCCATCTTTAGTATTTTTGTCTTTATAAAATTTAGATATATCTTTATATAATTTACACCTTAAACATATCTTTTCCATTTATATAAAATAAAATTTACAAATTGGTTTTTTTCCATTCATATTCATAAAAATTTCCAATAATATCTTCATTATTTTGATCTTTTATACTATAAGTAACTGGATTTGTATTATTAATTTTAGAAATTATAAATATTTCTCTAGACCAATTATTTTTATATTTATTAGAAAATGTTGATTTTTTATTTCCAATTCTAACTCTATCATTTATTTTAAATTTTGATTTGGTTATTATTTTTGGTGGTTTATATTTAAAAACAGTATCTAATAAATCCTTTTCATTATTTTTATTTACTTCAATTGGTTTCATTTTAATTGTTGAATGATATGAGTTATTATATTCTTTAACAATTTTTGGTAAAATATTTATCCATCTATAATTTTTATTAATTTCAAACTGTATTTTCATTTTTTCATTTTGTGTTCTATTATACCTTTCTATTATACTTTATTTTTCTTCATTTTCTGTATGATACAATTTAATATTATATTTATTTAATATTTCTTTAAATTCTTTATTGATAAATTCTAATCCTTTATCTGTATGTAAAAGATTAGGTGATTTATGATTCATTTTAATTGCATCCTTAATTATTTCTTCAAATGCTCTAGAAACTGTTTTTCCATCTTTTTTCTTTAATGGTTTTGACCAAACATATTTTGAGAAAGTATCTATCACATTTAACATATATTTATAACCATCATTTTCTTTTTCATAATTTTTCATTATAATTAAATCTGCTGCCCATAAATCATCAATACCTAATGTAATTATTTTTCTTTTTAGAAATTTCTTTCTAATTGGAGCATGAATTTCATTTGCTTCAATTATTTGTTCATTTTTAGTTAATTCTTTTTTAATTATAGGTTTAACTTCTTTTTTCAAAATTTTACTTTTATTTGTTTTACAAATTGAACATTTAGTAGCAATTCTATATAATCCATTTTTCATTTCAACGATTTGTGGATTAATATTTTTAGTTTTTTTCTTACATTTGTAACAATGAATTGGTTCATTCATTTATGTATAATTTTTTTTTAAATAAATGGATATGTGTTATAGATGTCATAATCAAACTAATTTTACTATTATTGGAAATTGTGTAGGATGTAATATATGTAAAAGAATTATTTATGAAAAAAAGATTAAGAGAAAAAGTAATAAGAATAAACATCTTAAACATATTTTAAGAGAATTTAACCATTTTCAACCATATAAAACACAACAATTAATTAATGAATTATATATTTTATGTATTTCCAATCATTTTGAAATAACACCTAAGAATATAAAATTATTTTTAAAACAAAGGAATTGTACAAATTGGATATTTTACTATCAATTTTTAAACAAAATATACAATATTGATTTTGAATTGAATAATGAAGATAAAGAAAAAATTACACTATTTTTTAATAAATATTTATGTTTTAAGAAAAGTAATATATCATACAAAAAATTATTACCTATGATTTTTAAATACTTAAATATGGATTTTTGTATAAAACCTAATTATGATAATGACTTTTTAACATATCTATCACAAACAAGTTTGTGATATTTTTTCCTATATAAATGGATCTGCTAGAAGAAATTAATAATGTTGGAGAATTAAGATTTAAAGAATATAAACCATTAAAAAGTTTAAATTTAAATAAAAAATATAAAATTGAAAAATTTGAAAGAATTAAAGATAAATATGGATATACAATTATTGTTGAATTAGAAAAATGTAAAGTACATTTACCAAAAAGATTTACTAATGTAATTGATGATAAATCAATTAAAGAATTAAATAAAAAAGATTTACATTTAATTGTCACTGATATTAAGACTTTTGATGATAAAGAAACTGCTTTAGTTAAATTTGAATAATTATTACAATATTATTGATACTAAACCTTAATTTTACTTGTTTTAAAAAAATTCAAATTTTATTGAAAAAATACTATTAAAATTTTAAATTACCTTACGAAAAGTCAACTATTAATTTTATTTAAAAAATACTTATAAAATGTGATAATTTTACTTGTTTTTAAAAAAATTTTATTTTGTAGAAAATTTAGGCATATTTGTTAAAAATTGCATATTTTTTAAGACAATTTGACAAAAGCTGAAAATTGGCCAAAAAGTGGCAAAAATATTGCATAATTGTATTGAAAAACTATGAAATTTGTTTGATTTTTGATTGTCTCCAAAAGTGTCCTAGAAGTAACATGATACTATCTACTTATATATATATATATATATATATATATATATATATATATATATATATATAATGCCTATTTTACATTCAAATTGTTTCTTTATGAATAATAGGTTAGAGTTTTATTTGTACAATGACCATGAAGATGGGCTAATGTCTCGAAACATGTAGTCACCAAAAATAATAAAAGTTTTCATTCTCAAAAGGGTGCTCTTGTTGAAATGTTTTATTTATTGAATATATATATTTATATACACTAGTGTCTTAGCGTTGTTATATTTATTTTACAAATTTTATTTATATATTTTTTGTATTTACAAGGAATTAAGAAGAAAATATTTTTCACTTTTCTTTGATTTATTTTGCTGGCACAGTTTTATATCTTATTCGGGTTGTTAATAAAGTTTAATTTAAGTAATTTATTAATATAAAATTATAGTTTTCCCTTATTTATAAAAGTAATATATGTATATCTATTATATATATATATATATATATATATATATATATATATATATATATATATATATATAAGTAGATAGTACTATGGGGTTCCTAGGACACCTTTGGAGACAATCAAAAATCAAACAAATTTCACAGTTTTTTAATACAATTATGCAATATTTTTGCCATTTTTTGGCCAATTTTCAGCTTTTGTCAAATTGTCATAAAAATATGCAAATTTAATGAAATTTTTAATAAATATGCATGAATT
Organism: Neoaliturus tenellus; assembly: GCA_030545055.2. Classification (NCBI taxonomy): domain Eukaryota; kingdom Metazoa; phylum Arthropoda; class Insecta; order Hemiptera; family Cicadellidae; genus Neoaliturus; species Neoaliturus tenellus. The sequence goes on along the minus strand of CM061532.1, from coordinate 76,126,199 downwards.
TATATGAAATTGTTTACAGAATAAAAAGTTTTTTAAAACCAGTAAAACTATAATTTTTTATAAGGTGATTTAGTATCAATAAAATTAGCTACAAAACAGAATATTTATCAAATTTCATGAATATATCTTAAAAAATAATCAAGATATTAAGGTTTGATATTTATGGCTAGTTACCCCAAAACATGAAAATTTACTAAAATCAAGTGATTAAACATTAAAGTAACTTTTTACCAAAAATTCAAAATTATTAGATGATTTTTAGAATAAAAAAATAATATTTAAAATAAGGGGTTAAACTGCCCCTAACATAAGTCAAAACATTATTTAATATTTAGTAAGAATGTGTACCAAAATTAATAAAAATTGGTTGAAAAGAATTGAAGATATATCATGTTAAGGTTTTGATACCGTATTTGTACCATGATTATACCATAATTTTACCATAATTTCATTTGGTATAGGAAAATAAAACTCTCATCTTTAAACAACTTTCATTTATTTTACACAAATCAGAAATACATTGAAAGTGTGCATGCCATGCACGCTGACCTTGATATTATTTCATATCAGAGTGTGCATTTGATGCACGCTGTCCTTGAACTCAGCTGTTGGTTACACAATCTAACTTTCACACCAAAATAAAGCATAGTCTTCACAATCTAACATTCGTTTAACATCAGTGTAAATCCTCCAAAAATGCTCTATTGTAATTGATAATTGTTGTAATTTTGGAAATTTATGAGCTAACACTCCTATACTTCTTAATTTTCTTCCATGACTGTCTGATATGTTAAAATTTGATTTTATATATTTTTTCCATGGAATACTTTTGTCTTTATAATTATGGAAATAAATATCTAGATAATATCCAAACTTACTAGTTATGTAAAAAGAATAAGCTTTGTTGTTTTTTATAGTTATATTATAAGTTATCAAAAATTTATTAATTTCAGCCAAATAACTTACTTTTGGAAATATAACTTCTTTTACATTGATAGTTGGTGATAGTAATTTAACTAATAAATTATGTACTTCATCAACACTTTTAACACTTTTCTTATTTTTCAAACACATTAATAATTCACTCAAATCCTTCTTTGGCTTTTTAGGTATAACAAGTTCACCTTTTTCAACTAAATCACTTATAAGCACTTCATACAACTCATTAATCTTTTCAATTATACTAATACATTCTAAATGATATTTATGCAATTCTTTAATTTCACTACAAATAGAATTTTCACTCTGAATTTCCATACTAAAATCTTCTTCAAAGAACATAGATGTTGCTTCCATTATATTTAACAGCCACACCCAATGTAATGAGTTGGCAATCTGTATAGCAATGCAATAACTAAACACAGGCTTGCATTTTAACTATGTAATCTAGAAACTCACTTTAAAAAACAATATGTTATTATAATATTTAAAATAAAAACATGTTGAATCCATATCAAATTTTAATGGGCTCTTAATTGGTATCTTTTGCAAATACATATTTTTATAAAAGTCTTTTTTTAAAGTCAGCCTTTTGTCTAAACATTGTTTTGCCATTGAATTATGTTTATTAAGGTTTCTTTATTATTTTTGATCGTACAAAGACTTATAATATATGAAAATGCATTAACTTTCAATGAGCTTTTCATTGCTGATATTTATTTTCCATATAAATCAATACTTATCTTTTTATCTCAAGATTATTAATTTGATAATTCTCTTATAATAACATATAAGAGTTTTTAAATTATTTCTTATTAATTTAGGACATGTGATACACGAAATAACATTAGATTTTTATAGAGAATTCAAAAATAGCATTATTGTTATGATATCATAAATAGTTAATAAATTATTTTAGAAAATGTGGTTTTAAAAAAGTTTTTTTTATAATTACGTTTTGTATATATTTACTACTTCTAAGGTAAGTCTTAATTTATTATTTTTCAAATTTAGTATATTTACTTCCCGCAACCTTAAAAATCCAAATTTTTTATAAACTAATATTTTTAAATAAAATTTTAAAATCATTATTCTATAACTATTTTATTTCAGTAATATCATTTTTATTTATATTATATTCAAGTAATTTTTCAGATACAATAATAATATAACAATTTGTTTTACTAGTAGCTACTATATCATAATCAAAATCTGCATTAATAATAATATCATTTTTTGAACTTAAAATATTTGTTGGATTTTTTGTAGTATCAATTACATAAATTGGTCTATTTTCTAGAAATTCTGTTGGATTATAATACATTTTACTACTATTATAATAAACTTTTTTATAATCTTGATACATTTCATACATAATTCTTAAATTTTCATTGAATATATCAAAGTTTTCCAATTCATCAGGGTAATAATGACCATTTAGTTTTACTCTTATATTTTTTACATACATACTATCAAATTTAGAAGTATCATATAACTGATCATTTGTTCTTGATTTTTGAAATCCAATTATAATAAATTTTGGATTATAAATATTTCTATAGATATTTGTTATATCCAAACTTAAATTCTTTCCTGTAATATTTTTTTGTTCAATGCATTGCCAATGATTAAAATGAGAATTTACTTTTTCAAATTTGCTTAGTTCATTAATTAATTGAATTTTACTTGTTGTTTTGTATTCAATTATAGGAACTCTAATAAAAAATTCATCAATTGTTATTTTACCTTCAGTTGGTAATGTAGCATTATCATAAGTTCCATCAGCCTTTTTAGTTTTCCATCTAAAAATTGCATCATTGTTTTCTGATCTAATAAATGTTATATTAAAACCACCTTTATATATTGGAATATTTACATTTTCAAAAAATCCTAATCCAAAATGAGATAAATTACCAATTGCTTCAAATGCTTTACTAAAATTTGATTCAAAACCATTATTAATTTGATTTATTTCTGTTTTTGAATAAGTTATAGTACCTTTAATTGTACTTAATAGACCAGGATATTCAATTTCATCAATCAATTTATTATGTTTTCTAACTTCAATTTTTGAAAATAAAAATGGAACAAAATTATCAATTAATTTTATATTAGCACCATTATCATATGCAGTTCCATCAGATTTAGTCAATTTACCAGATATATAAAATTGAAATTTAGAAGTACAAAATCCATCTCCAAAATCTATATTAAATTCAGTTTTTTTATTAGGTTCATTTAAATGTAATTTAGATAATGGATAGAAATTTTTGTATTCAGCTCTTTCAATATCATTTATATATTTTTTGTAATCAGCCATTTATTAAGGATAATTTTTTTAATCAAAAGCTTTTTTAAAACAAGTAAAATTTTTATAATTTAATTTTTATGATTTTATGATGTCAAATTTTATTTATGTATCAATTTCATTTTTACTTTTACATACTTTTTTAGTACAATACAACTACGTAAGTGAATATTAGCTACGTAAGTGTGTTCGACCCTCTCCACCACCGCGGTCCGGCGCTACAGGCGGCTCGCAGCATGCACGCAGGGGTGTTGGCGAAGCCACGGCAAGTAAGCAGCTCGGAGGTTCGTGTGACGTCAGCGTGTGACGTCAGCCTTGGCACGAGCCCACCTTATTCATTACCCACAATCCACAGCAGTTATGCTTCTCCCTGGACACCATTACATAGGCCCCGGGAACCCAGTTCCCAATGGAATCCCGGTGGACCAGGACGATCGAATTGCCCTCCTACACGACATCCGCTACGAACACGCAAGAAGTGCCGCGGATATACGTAGTGCTGATAGACAGGCAATTCAGCTATTTTACGGTGATTTTGCAAGCACTCGTAATTGGCATAGTCTTATCGGTGCCGTGGGTATCGGTGTTAAATATAGTTTTGAAAGTGTATTCGGTGTTCAATACCCAAGAGATTTTCCAGTACAGCCCTCCGATACCGGAGGCATCCTCAACGAGTTTAGTACAATTGACAGGTTAGGCACACGCAAAAACGATGCAGACAGTGGATATTTAACACAAAGCCAATCGCAAAAACGACCGACTCCCGAAGAAGACAACCCTGAAGTTGGTGAAGGTGATACCGCGATGGCCGATTCCGACCAACCCCCTACTAAGAAGGCGAAGACCGAAGAAAAAAAGAAAACTACTGGTGGTGGTGGAGCTACAGAGCCGTCGTCGAGTGTCATCCATAGACCAATAAGTGAATTTAAAACAGGGAAGATTTTAATATCTCACTCAAGATTAATGTACTCGTATGGATATCAATTCAAATGTCTAAATTCAAAATTTAAAGCCGAAAGTAGTGCATCTCAATATTTGGTATGTACTCCATTTGCCCGAGTACCCTGTCTTGGTTTGCCCTTCTATCTGACTAAAACTGAATTTGATAATTTGCCCATCGGTAGTCAGGGCGCCAGATTTACTTGTTCTGTTCAACCACTCGGATTTAGAACACCATTTGTAACCAATTCAGCCAACATAAGCAGTGTAAACTCAAACCTATTAGTTCATGGTGTCCATGCTCATGGATTGAATAATAAGTACAATGGGACGAATTTAGAATATAGCAGTACTGCCTCTTCACCGATGATCGTTACAGAGGCTAAAGCAAGAAAGGATGACGGGTTGTGCATCACCGACTATTGGGGTGAAGTGCAGAAACAAGACGACACCGGCATTAAATTTAATCAGATACCAGCATGTTTTGGCAATAAAAAACCATTTAGAACATATTTCGTTCAGAATGTGGACAAGTCAGCAGGACTACCAACTGTACCCGACATAATGAATGACCTTCATGTTTATAACATGGTAAATGGTGATGGTAATCCCACAATAAATTGGGAATACAGACCTCAAGTGTGTGTTTTGAAGTCATCAGAACCATACCCCCACTACAGGAGTGTGACTAACAATAAATCTACTTTATTCGTGTATGGAACAAAGGTACCATTCGCTTCTGTGGGACAAATAACCGTTGACAACGATCACTATGGCCAAACAATGGTAGGTACAGTAAATCATGTATCAAAATCCTCAGTCATAATCCCATACACCACTTCAATTGAACAGTGCGGTGTAATAATGCATGGATTCAACGAATATGCCGGCGGTCTACAACCACCATCATTACATGTGGGTGTTCTACCAGTTAACGCCTATAGTACCGATATGGAAGAATCGGCTGTGCAAGAGGTTATCGCCATTTATAAGGTTTCCACTACATGTGAAATACAATATAGTTATGACTTCACCTACCCCAATGGCACTTATGTACATCCCGTTATGAAAGTGATGGGTTCATCATCGATTGTGGACATTGCCAATAACGACTATTGTGGCGAGTTCGCATACGGATATCGTGCGAAACATCCCGAATAGGGAATCGGCAGTCCATCACACTGTGCAGGCGCAGCATCAGATGCTGAATATCTTGATGCATCTCACTTATTCGACGAAACAGTGGTCGATGTGATGGACGACGCCAGTAAACCTCAGACCCAGTTACAAATTAATTTACAAGATAGTTCAGATTTTACCAAAACAAAGACTAAAGAAATTTCATTAAAAATATATGCACTACTAAAACACATGGCCCCGGCTAAATATCTTGGTCAGAATCATTATGAAGCCAGTGAAAATATCCTGAACAGAAAAGGAATGTCGGACCCACATAAACGATTCTTCTTGATCGAGTTATTAGAACAACATGTTCCTGAGTTTTCTGCCATATATTTCAAGAGACAGCCAGATAATACATACAAAAACGTCTGCGAGGATTAAAGTGTAAATAAAACACATTGTTAATATAATATAGTTTTATTTAACAATCCTTTCATCATTACAAATCAGTCATTTTATTAGCTCTTTTAAAACATTATTTATATTACTATAATCAAAGTCAACATCATTTACTGCCCACATCAATAAATTACCTAACGCTAATGGATGAGGTTGTTTATGCCTGAATTCATACAATAAGTCGGCAGTCCTCCATTCATACCGAATGTGCCTAATATTGAACCTTTCTTGGTTGGGGAAAACATTATGGTTGGACATAACAAACAAGGGAGTCTTGAGAAGTGGTTGGGGTGCCTCATATTTAATATTACAAGAGATAATTTTACCCTGCATAATATCTAATACATTCTCTTCAAAATATGGATCGATTTTCGCTTCGTTCCAACGATTGAAACGACGACGAAAACCGTCCATCCAAGGGAAACTGTTCTGTCTACTGGGATTTTCTATTTTTCCAGAATTTAACATTAGCATAGCTAGACAATCTACGAAAAAATTTTTACCAGAGTTTGGAGGACCTACCAACAGCAGGGTATTGATTTTACCCTCATCCAATTCTTTATCTAGAAATTTATACACTGTGTTCAGGAAATTCTTAACCTTACAAATGTCCGAATCGAATTGGAATAGTAATAATTGTAACAATGCAATGGTTGAATCCTTTATACTGTAATAATTTTGAAATACTTCAAATTTATTTTTAAATTCGTACAAAGGTGTGAATTCCAATTGATAATTGAATAATTCTTTAACTGTTAAACTATTTATCCAATTTTTGTGTACATTAAGGCAGTTACTCACCATTACACCATTGATATTTAACGTATAATATCGCATATCACTAAACCATACGTCACTATGAAAGAGGGATTCTATAGGGGAGCACGGGTGTTCACGGAATTTTTTCATGATCTCAGTTGGACATAGTCTCCTTCGTGGTCGGGATCTGCCTCCAGTTGTCTCCGCATTTGATTCTTCAGTTGGACCGCCAGGCCGCACATTGGAGATCGATGGTCGCACATGACGAATCCCCTCGTCTCGGCATGCTTCCACCAATCCGAAGACGGCAGGCCCATCACTTCCGATGCATTGTATATCTCCAGCTTCACTATCCGGTCTCCAGAGTTTGCCTTCGACCTCAGCGAATAGCGGTAGGTTGTGTCCCGCCAAGACATACTCCGCAATATTCCTGAGGTCTTTGGTCGATAGTTGGTTGATAGGCCGGGATCTTCTTCGAAATCCTGGAGACCGGGGTAAGGCAGAGAGGGAGTTGCACCGGCAGGTGGAACCCGCCCATCTACAGTCGTGCACGACGTGGAGGTGGTCTGGGAGAGATGAGGACGTTTCGTGATACCCGACGAGGAGGATTCCTGTGTTCTTATAACGGACGTTCCGGTACCGCCTATTGTCGGCGTTGTAAATTCTGCCAGCCAGTCTGACAGCTTCCTCTGCATCGCGGACGGGGACACTGTCGTGTACAATGCGTTGTCTGTGGTGTCCTTCAGACATTGCTGCAGCGATTCGTTCCCGAGCCGTGACGCTGAAATGTCTCCCCAGAATGAAAGGATGGTGTGTAACATCTGGAGCAGTGGCTGGTTCCCCTTCTTCCTCGGAATCTTCTGGTATTTCTGATATGCTAGTCCGTAACTGTCGACGCGTATGGGGAGTAACATCAGTATCAGACTGGCCAGAGACATGGCGATACCGGACTTCCTCTTCTTCGGAGCTGGAGCCGCCGGTGAAGGAGAGCGGGACGCCTTCCTCTTCGCTGGGGCCGGTAGTGGGGGAAGTTGCGACGCCATCAAGTCGTCGTCGCTTTCCTCCTTGTCCTCCTCCGAGGGGGGGTGGTCTTCTTTTGTCTGCCTGGTCCCGTCTTCGATCGTGGTCGTTTGGTCCAGTTGTTCTTCCCATTCCGTTCCCTGAGCCTGCGAAGGATCAAACAAGTCGTCCGGGTCGATCTCTACCTCACAATCAACCGTAGAACACTCGCCCGCGGTCTTTCTTGATTCCACGCGACGGATAAAATCACTTGTGTCCATAATTCTATCCGCGTACCACGATTGTACTTCTGTTGTTAAGCGAAGTTCGCGTGTTATAAAGAGCTGTCCGCGAGGTATACGAGGTGTACACTTGTAGGTCCGGTCTCGTCTCGGCATAAGACTGACCGCGAGCTGCGAGTCAAGAACAGTCACAGGCATCATTAATAGAGATGCCCATATTTGGTGATGTTCACCAATGCCAATGTAACGTGTGCAAATACTACGTAATTGGTAAGATTCCACTCCACGTGTGTACATTTCGGGGTTTGTTTTGGCGGCCGCAGTTGAATGAATGAAAGTGCATACTCGTGGCCTTATTGGCAAGCGATGCCGGCGGGCGATCCCGTGCCAAGGCTGACGTCACACGCTGACGTCACACGAACCTCCGAGCTGCTTACTTGCCGTGGCTTCGCCAACACCCCTGCGTGCATGCTGCGAGCCGCCTGTAGCGCCGGACCGCGGTGGTGGAGAGGGTCGAACACACTTACGTGCATGCGATCCCGTGCCAAGGCTGACGTCACACGCTGACGTCACACGAACCTCCGAGCTGCTTACTTGCCGTGGCTTCGCCAACACCCCTGCGTGCATGCTGCGAGCCGCCTGTAGCGCCGGACCGCGGTGGTGGAGAGGGTCGAACACACTTACGTAGCTAACGGGCCCTGTAATGGGCCTTCAAGAAGCAAACGAATTATTTAAATATTTTATCAATAACAATATAGTCAATATTATCATATTATTATATTAATGGCTAATTTTTCTACCGCATATCGATTATTTTCTCAAATTATTTTGGAACTTTAAAGTTTTTATTAGTCTTCAGTTCTATTTTTCAAATTTTTAGAAATTCGTCAGCTTCGTAAGTGTAGCGAGACGCATCGCCGTAGTCCATCTGGTACTGGAACGTCTCTGGAACGCCTCGGTCCGTCCTCCGGTATCGGATCGCGCGCGCGGTGGATCGCCCCCGTGGACCATGAGGTTTGGAACGACGGGGCGCGGAAGGCGGCGCAGCATGCACGCAGGGGTGTTGGCGAAGCCACGGCAAGTAAGCAGCTCGGAGGTTCGTGTGACGTCAGCGTGTGACGTCAGCCTTGGCACGAGCCCACCCTATTCATTACCCACAATCCACAGCAGTTATGCTTACGTAAGTGTGTTCGACCCTCTCCACCACCGCGGTCCGGCGCTACAGGCGGCTCGCAGCATGCACGCAGGGGTGTTGGCGAAGCCACGGCAAGTAAGCAGCTCGGAGGTTCGTGTGACGTCAGCGTGTGACGTCAGCCTTGGCACGAGCCCACCTTATTCATTACCCACAATCCACAGCAGTTATGCTTCTCCCTGGACACCATTACATAGGCCCCGGGAACCCAGTTCCCAATGGAATCCCGGTGGACCAGGACGATCGAATTGCCCTCCTACACGACATCCGCTACGAACACGCAAGAAGTGCCGCGGATATACGTAGTGCTGATAGACAGGCAATTCAGCTATTTTACGGTGATTTTGCAAGCACTCGTAATTGGCATAGTCTTATCGGTGCCGTGGGTATCGGTGTTAAATATAGTTTTGAAAGTGTATTCGGTGTTCAATACCCAAGAGATTTTCCAGTACAGCCCTCCGATACCGGAGGCATCCTCAACGAGTTTAGTACAATTGACAGGTTAGGCACACGCAAAAACGATGCAGACAGTGGATATTTAACACAAAGCCAATCGCAAAAACGACCGACTCCCGAAGAAGACAACCCTGAAGTTGGTGAAGGTGATACCGCGATGGCCGATTCCGACCAACCCCTACTAAGAAGGCGAAGACCGAAGAAAAAAAGAAAACTACTGGTGGTGGTGGAGCTACAGAGCCGTCGTCGAGTGTCATCCATAGACCAATAAGTGAATTTAAAACAGGGAAGATTTTAATATCTCACTCAAGATTTATGTACTCGTATGGATATCAATTCAAATGTCTAAATTCAAAATTTAAAGCCGAAAGTAGTGCATCTCAATATTTGGTATGTACTCCATTTGCCCGAGTACCCTGTCATGGTTTGCCCTTCTATCTGACTAAAACTGAATTTGATAATTTGCCCATCGGTAGTCAGGGCGCCAGATTTACTTGTTCTGTTCAACCACTCGGATTTAGAACACCATTTGTAACCAATTCAGCCAACATAAGCAGTGTAAACTCAAACCTATTAGTTCATGGTGTCCATGCTCATGGATTGAATAATAAGTACAATGGGACGAATTTAGAATATAGCAGTACTGCCTCTTCACCGATGATCGTTACAGAGGCTAAAGCAAGAAAGGATGACGGGTTGTGCATCACCGACTATTGGGGTGAAGTGCAGAAACAAGACGACACCGGCATTAAATTTAATCAGATACCAGCATGTTTTGGCAATAAAAAACCATTTAGAACATATTTCGTTCAGAATGTGGACAAGTCAGCAGGACTACCAACTGTACCCGACATAATGAATGACCTTCATGTTTATAACATGAAGGTCCCACAATAAATTGGGAATACAGACCTCAAGTGTGTGTTTTGAAGTCATCAGAACCATACCCCCACTACAGGAGTGTGACTAACAATAAATCTACTTTATTCGTGTATGGAACAAAGGTACCATTCGCTTCTGTGGGACAAATAACCGTTGACAACGATCACTATGGCCAAACAATGGTAGGTACAGTAAATCATGTATCAAAATCCTCAGTCATAATCCCATACACCACTTCAATTGAACAGTGCGGTGTAATAATGCATGGATTCAACGAATATGCCGGCGGTCTACAACCACCATCATTACATGTGGGTGTTCTACCAGTTAACGCCTATAGTACCGATATGGAAGAATCGGCTGTGCAAGAGGTTATCGCCATTTATAAGGTTTCCACTACATGTGAAATACAATATAGTTATGACTTCACCTACCCCAATGGCACTTATGTACATCCCGTTATGAAAGTGATGGGTTCATCATCGATTGTGGACATTGCCAATAACGACTATTGTGGCGAGTTCGCATACGGATATCGTGCGAAACATCCCGAATAGGGAATCGGCAGTCCATCACACTGTGCAGGCGCAGCATCAGATGCTGAATATCTTGATGCATCTCACTTATTCGACGAAACAGTGGTCGATGTGATGGACGACGCCAGTAAACCTCAGACCCAGTTACAAATTAATTTACAAGATAGTTCAGATTTTACCAAAACAAAGACTAAAGAAATTTCATTAAAAATATATGCACTACTAAAACACATGGCCCACGTAGCTGAATATTACTAGCTATTTTGAATATTACTGAATATTACTATTTTGAATTTCACCATTTATTAATTTTCTTTCATATTCACATTCTAAAGCCATCTGTCCTTTAATATTTTTAAATTTTTGTTTTTCTATCAATTTTTTTATTTCATTTCTTTGAGTTTCTAAATAATCATTAATATCTAAATCATCATTTGAATTTGTTAAAATATAATCTTGAAAATATCCTTTTAATGACGAAGCTTCTTGAATATTTATTATATTTTCTTTTGGAATTGGTCTATTTTTAAAATAATCATTTAATAATCCAATCAATTCTTTTCTAGTTTTATTAACAATTTTAATACTATTTTTAATTGCTAAATTTTGAATATATTTAAATGATCTATATTCTAAATTATTTGGATTTTCTTTAATTTTGTTTAATCTTTTAATTAGTTCATCTCTAGATAATTTTTCATAATTTCTGACAGATAATTTTTTTGCAATTTCATTTAATTTTACTATATTAAATAATGAATAATTTGTAAGATCAAATGTTTCTTTAATATTTGTTAATTCATCTAAAGTTTTATTTTTATAATTATATATATTATTATTTTTACACCAATGTTTTAATTCAAATATTTTATTATCATATTTTTGTTTATTTAGTAAATGTTTAGTTGAATTATAATGTCTATCATAATTTTTATATAATATATTTTTATTACAATAAGGACAATTAATATTTTTATTTGTTCGTTCCATTTATTAGGGGTGAAATTCTTTATTTATTAAAAATAATTTTTACTTAGAAATAAAACTCTTAAAAATATAAGAAGTATTTCCACTTTTTACTAGGTAATTTATAGTTTAAATCATATTTTTTAAATAAAATTTGAATTTTTTTAAAAAAAGTAAAATTTTGTCTTCATTTTTTTATCATATTTTTAAATTTTCTAGTTTTGTTATATTTTTGTCATGAATTTTAGTTTCTAAATGTCTTAAATAATTATTAGTCCATTTAATATTTCTTCCACATTCACAAAATTGTGGTTTTAAAAACATTTCTCTAATACATTGTATACAAATTGTATTTTTTCTATCTTTACTATAATGATAATTATTAAAATTTGAAATATCTTTAATTTCTTTACATTTATGACATTGTTTTTCATTTAATTCAATAACTTTAATACTATCATATAATTTTTTATAATACACATCCTTACATTCTTTACAATAATAATATAACCCATCTTTAGTATTTTTGTCTTTATAAAATTTAGATATATCTTTATATAATTTACACCTTAAACATATCTTTTCCATTTATATAAAATAAAATTTACAAATTGGTTTTTTTCCATTCATATTCATAAAAATTTCCAATAATATCTTCATTATTTTGATCTTTTATACTATAAGTAACTGGATTTGTATTATTAATTTTAGAAATTATAAATATTTCTCTAGACCAATTATTTTTATATTTATTAGAAAATGTTGATTTTTTATTTCCAATTCTAACTCTATCATTTATTTTAAATTTTGATTTGGTTATTATTTTTGGTGGTTTATATTTAAAAACAGTATCTAATAAATCCTTTTCATTATTTTTATTTACTTCAATTGGTTTCATTTTAATTGTTGAATGATATGAGTTATTATATTCTTTAACAATTTTTGGTAAAATATTTATCCATCTATAATTTTTATTAATTTCAAACTGTATTTTCATTTTTTCATTTTGTGTTCTATTATACCTTTCTATTATACTTGATTTTTCTTCATTTTCTGTATGATACAATTTAATATTATATTTATTTAATATTTCTTTAAATTCTTTATTGATAAATTCTAATCCTTTATCTGTATGTAAAAGATTAGGTGATTTATGATTCATTTTAATTGCATCCTTAATTATTTCTTCAAATGCTCTAGAAACTGTTTTTCCATCTTTTTTCTTTAATGGTTTTGACCAAACATATTTTGAGAAAGTATCTATCACATTTAACATATATTTATAACCATCATTTTCTTTTTCATAATTTTTCATTATAATTAAATCTGCTGCTCATAAATCATCAATACCTAATGTAATTATTTTTCTTTTAGAAATTTCTTTCTAATTGGAGCATGAATTTCATTTGCTTCAATTATTTGTTCATTTTTAGTTAATTCTTTTTTAATTATAGGTTTAACTTCTTTTTTCAAAATTTTACTTTTATTTGTTTTACAAATTGAACATTTAGTAGCAATTCTATATAATCCATTTTTCATTTCAACGATTTGTGGATTAATATTTTTAGTTTTTTTCTTACATTTGTAACAATGAATTGGTTCATTCATTTATGTATAATTTTTTTTTAAATAAATGGATATGTGTTATAGATGTCATAATCAAACTAATTTTACTATTATTGGAAATTGTGTAGGATGTAATATATGTAAAAGAATTATTTATGAAAAAAGATTAAGAGAAAAAGTAATAAGAATAAACATCTTAAACATATTTTAAGAGAATTTAACCATTTTCAACCATATAAAACACAACAATTAATTAATGAATTATATATTTTATGTATTTCCAATCATTTTGAAATAACACCTAAGAATATAAAATTATTTTTAAAACAAAGGAATTGTACAAATTGGATATTTTACTATCAATTTTTAAACAAAATATACAATATTGATTTTGAATTGAATAATGAAGATAAAGAAAAAATTACACTATTTTTTTATAAATATTTATGTTTTAAGAAAAGTAATATATCATACAAAAAATTATTACCTATGATTTTTAAATACTTAAATATGGATTTTTGTATAAAACCTAATTATGATAATGACTTTTTAACATATCTATCACAAACAAGTTTGTGATATTTTTTCCTATATAAATGGATCTGCTAGAAGAAATTAATAATGTTGGAGAATTAAGATTTAAAGAATATAAACCATTAAAAAGTTTAAATTTAAATAAAAAATATAAAATTGAAAAATTTGAAAGAATTAAAGATAAATATGGATATACAATTATTGTTGAATTAGAAAAATGTAAAGTACATTTACCAAAAAGATTTACTAATGTAATTGATGATAAATCAATTAAAGAATTAAATAAAAAAGATTTACATTTAATTGTCACTGATATTAAGACTTTTGATGATAAAGAAACTGCTTTAGTTAAATTTGAATAATTATTACAATATTATTGATACTAAACCTTAATTTTACTTGTTTTAAAAAAATTCAAATTTTATTGAAAAAATACTATTAAAATTTTAAATTACCTTATGAAAAGTCAACTATTAATTTTATTTAAAAAATACTTATAAAATGTGATAATTTTACTTGTTTTTAAAAAAATTTTATTTTGTAGAAAATTTAGGCATATTTGTTAAAATTGCATATTTTTTAAGACAATTTGACAAAAGCTGAAAATTGGCCAAAAAGTGGCAAAAATATTGCATAATTGTATTGAAAAACTATGAAATTTGTTTGATTTTTGATTGTCTCCAAAAGTGTCCTAGAAGTAACATGATACTATCTACTTATATATATATATATATATATATATATATATATATATATATATATATATATATATATATATAATGCCTATTTTACATTCAAATTGTTTCTTTATGAATAATAGGTTAGAGTTTTATTTGTACAATGACCATGAAGATGGGCTAATGTCTCGAAACATGTAGTCACCAAAAATAATAAAAGTTTTCATTCTCAAAAGGGTGCTCTTGTTGAAATGTTTTATTTATTGAATATATATATTTATATACACTAGTGTCTTAGCGTTGTTATATTTATTTTACAAATTTTATTTATATATTTTTTGTGTTTACAAGGAATTAAAAAGAAAATATTTTTCACTTTTCTTTGATTTATTTTGCTGGCACAGTTTTATATCTTATTCGGGTTGTTAATAAAGTTTAATTTAAGTAATTTATTAATATAAAATTATAGTTTTCCCTTATTTATAAAAGTAATATATGTATATCTATTATATATATATATATATATATATATATATATATATATATATATATATATATATATATATATATATAAGTAGATAGTACTATGGGGTTCCTAGGACACCTTTGGAAACAATCAAAAATCAAACAAATTTCACAGTTTTTTAATACAATTATGCAATATTTTTGCCATTTTTTGGCCAATTTTCAGCTTTTGTCAAATTGTCATAAAAAATATGCAAATTTAATGAAATTTTTAATAAATATGCATGAATTTATATGAAATTGTTTACAGAATAAAAAGTTTTTTAAAACCAGTAAAACTATAATTTTTTATAAGGTGATTTAGTATCAATAAAATTAGCTACAAAACAGAATATTTATCAAATTTCATGAATATATCTTAAAAAATAATCAAGATATTAAGGTTTGATATTTATGGCTAGTTACCCCAAAACATGAAAATTTACTAAAATCAAGTGATTAAACATTAAAGTAACTTTTTACCAAAAATTCAAAATTATTAGATGATTTTTAGAATAAAAAAATAATATTTAAAATAAGGGGTTAAACTGCCCCTAACATAAGTCAAAACATTATTTAATATTTAGTAAGAATGTGTACCAAAATTAATAAAAATTGGTTGAAAAGAATTGAAGATATATCATGTTAAGGTTTTGATACCGTATTTGTACCATGATTATACCATAATTTTACCATAATTTCATTTGGTATAGGAAAATAAAACTCTCATCTTTAAACAACTTTAATTTATTTTACACAAATCAGAAATACATTGAAAGTGTGCATGCCATGCACGCTGACCTTGATATTATTTCATATCAGAGTGTGCATTTGATGCACGCTGTCCTTGAACTCAGCTGTTGGTTACACAATCTAACTTTCACACCAAAATAAAGCATAGTCTTCACAATCTAACATTCGTTTAACATCAGTGTAAATCCTCCAAAAATGCTCTATTGTAATTGATAATTGTTGTAACTTTGGAAATTTATGAGCTAACACTCCTATACTTCTTAATTTTCTTCCATGACTGTCTGATATGTTAAAATTTGATTTTATATATTTTTTCCATGGAATACTTTTGTCTTTATAATTATGGAAATAAATATCTAGATAATATCCAAACTTACTAGTTATGTAAAAAGAATAAGCTTTGTTGTTTTTTATAGTTATATTATAAGTTATCAAAAATTTATTAATTTCAGCCAAATAACTTACTTTTGGAAATATAACTTCTTTTACATTGATAGTTGGTGATAGTAATTTAACTAATAAATTATGTACTTCATCAACACTTTTAACACTTTTCTTATTTTTCAAACACATTAATAATTCACTCAAATCCTTCTTTGGCTTTTTAGGTATAACAAGTTCACCTTTTTCAACTAAATCACTTATAAGCACTTCATACAACTCATTAATCTTTTCAATTATACTAATACATTCTAAATGATATTTATGCAATTCTTTAATTTCACTACAAATAGAATTTTCACTCTGAATTTCCATACTAAAATCTTCTTCAAAGAACATAGATGTTGCTTCCATTATATTTAACAGCCACACCCAATGTAATGAGTTGGCAATCTGTATAGCAATGCAATAACTAAACACAGGCTTGCATTTTAACTATGTAATCTAGAAACTCACTTTAAAAAACAATATGTTATTATAATATTTAAAATAAAAACATGTTGAATCCATATCAAATTTTAATGGGCTCTTAATTGGTATCTTTTGCAAATACATATTTTTATAAAAGTCTTTTTTTAAAGTCAGCCTTTTGTCTAAACATTGTTTTGCCATTGAATTATGTTTATTAAGGTTTCTTTATTATTTTTGATCGTACAAAGACTTATAATATATGAAAATGCATTAACTTTCAATGAGCTTTTCATTGCTGATATTTATTTTCCATATAAATCAATACTTATCTTTTTATCTCAAGATTATTAATTTGATAATTCTCTTATAATAACATATAAGAGTTTTTAAATTATTTCTTATTAATTTAGGACATGTGATACACGAAATAACATTAGATTTTTATAGAGAATTCAAAAATAGCATTATTGTTATGATATCATAAATAGTTAATAAATTATTTTAGAAAATGTGGTTTTAAAAAAGTTTTTTTTATAATTACGTTTTGTATATATTTACTACTTCTAAGGTAAGTCTTAATTTATTATTTTTCAAATTTAGTATATTTACTTCCCGCAACCTTAAAAATCCAAATTTTTTATAAACTAATATTTTTAAATAAAATTTTAAAATCATTATTCTATAACTATTTTATTTCAGTAATATCATTTTTATTTATATTATATTCAAGTAATTTTTCAGATACAATAATAATATAACAATTTGTTTTACTAGTAGCTACTATATCATAATCAAAATCTGCATTAATAATAATATCATTTTTTGAACTTAAAATATTTGTTGGATTTTTTGTAGTATCAATTACATAAATTGGTCTATTTTCTAGAAATTCTGTTGGATTATAATACATTTTACTACTATTATAATAAACTTTTTTATAATCTTGATACATTTCATACATAATTCTTAAATTTTCATTGAATATATCAAAGTTTTCCAATTCATCAGGGTAATAATGACCATTTAGTTTTACTCTTATATTTTTTACATACATACTATCAAATTTAGAAGTATCATATAACTGATCATTTGTTCTTGATTTTTGAAATCCAATTATAATAAATTTTGGATTATAAATATTTCTATAGATATTTGTTATATCCAAACTTAAATTCTTTCCTGTAATATTTTTTTGTTCAATGCATTGCCAATGATTAAAATGAGAATTTACTTTTTCAAATTTGCTTAGTTCATTAATTAATTGAATTTTACTTGTTGTTTTGTATTCAATTATAGGAACTCTAATAAAAAATTCATCAATTGTTATTTTACCTTCAGTTGGTAATGTAGCATTATCATAAGTTCCATCAGCCTTTTTAGTTTTCCATCTAAAAATTGCATCATTGTTTTCTGATCTAATAAATGTTATATTAAAACCACCTTTATATATTGGAATATTTACATTTTCAAAAAATCCTAATCCAAAATGAGATAAATTACCAATTGCTTCAAATGCTTTACTAAAATTTGATTCAAAACCATTATTAATTTGATTTATTTCTGTTTTTGAATAAGTTATAGTACCTTTAATTGTACTTAATAGACCAGGATATTCAATTTCATCAATCAATTTATTATGTTTTCTAACTTCAATTTTTGAAAATAAAAATGGAACAAAATTATCAATTAATTTTATATTAGCACCATTATCATATGCAGTTCCATCAGATTTAGTCAATTTACCAGATATATAAAATTGAAATTTAGAAGTACAAAATCCATCTCCAAAATCTATATTAAATTCAGTTTTTTTATTAGGTTCATTTAAATGTAATTTAGATAATGGATAGAAATTTTTGTATTCAGCTCTTTCAATATCATTTATATATTTTTTGTAATCAGCCATTTATTAAGGATAATTTTTTTAATCAAAAAGCTTTTTTAAAACAAGTAAAATTTTTATAATTTAATTTTTATGATTTTATGATGTCAAATTTTATTTATGTATCAATTTCATTTTTACTTTTAAAATACTCAATTTCTGTAGCATGATCAATTATAAATTTTGCTGATATTTTTTGATGTTCTAAAATTAATTCCCAATTTAATGTAAAAGCGTAATCATGAATGAAATATTCAGTTAAATCATGATATTTACAAATCAAATCAATATAATCTTTTAGTTGATAATTTATGAATTCAGTAATAAAATCTATAGTTAAATTTTGATGTTGAGCAATTTTTTGCCAATTTAATTTATTTTGAAACAATCTCATCATATTAATACTCAATTCATATTTTTCAGAAATATCATCCCAATCATCTTTGTTTAATTGATTTTGGTTTCTGATAATGAATAAATCAAATGAACTGTATAGAGCCATTTTTTAGGGAGAAAATTTTATAAAACAACTTTTCTTTGAATTACAAATACAACATTTTGATTTAATTATATTTATATTTTTCAATTTTATTATCTGAATATCTTTAGAATTAGTTTTTTGTTTACATTTAAGACAATAAATCAACTCCATTTATATAAAATAAATTATTGTAATTTATCTATATCTCCTTTAATTAGTATTATTTCTGCATTTAATTCTTTTATTGATTTATTGACTCCATCAAATAGAAATTTTAGTTCTTTTTCTAATTTTTCTTCTAAATTTCAACATGTTTTCCAATATTAATTAAAAATTCTAAAATTTTATTTAAATCTTTTTTAGTTTCTGAATAATCACTACCAATTTCAATAATTGAATCTAAAACTTCATCTAATTCTGATTTAACTATAACTTCATATTTATTTATACTTGGTTTTACATTAACAATTCTTTTACCATTAATATTTATATAATTTTTTGATAAACCAATAGCATTTACTAAATTTTCAGTCTTTTTTACATGACTTTTAAAACTTTTACTAAAATTATTAAAAAAATGTATTTAATTTGGAATTTATATAATCTTTTTTAATATTAATTGGATGTTTTTTCTGTCTTCCAAACAGATCAAATATATTTTGTGAATCCATATTTATTAAGGATTAATTTATTTATTATGTTATCAAATTTTTTATTTTTATTTAATTCATTTAATATAAAAATACATAAATGACCACAAATTGGTGGATCATTATAATTTTGAATTTGATTATCATTATAAAATATATTATCTTTTCCTAAATATTTAACTAATTCTATTGGTGGATTATTAACTATATTTCCATATGAATCAAAATAATTTTTAATTTTATCTTTTTTATAATAACAAACCCAATGAGTTCCATTTCCATCAAATGAATCTAAATTTATAATTCCACATTCAAATTTATTAACTTTATTAGGTAATATATCTCTCATAAATACACCTCTAAAATATTTTATATTTTTACACAATTTTTCTAATTCACCTAATGTTAGTGGTTCAAATTTTTTTTATAATTTTGTTTCATATATTTTAATGTTTTTTTTTTATCTAAACCAGATCCTTCTACATTTTTTAATTCATGATCTAACCAATCAAAAAAGTTTCTAAATTTAGGAATTATAGATTCTTTTACTTATTTTGCTCCCTTTCTAACATTTGGTGTATAATTTTTAACTATAGGTATATTATCAGCAAAATCTAAAATTTCTTTTAGTAATCCACCATTTTTTTATTTCTTTTAATTGATTATATGAAAATTCAAATCTTAATCCTTTATTTAATTTTTTATGTTTATTTAGTTTATTTATTTGTCTTTTAGATAATAATATAATATCTTTTCCATTTTCATTAAATTGATCAATATTAAATTGGATTATAACTGATCTTTTATTTTTAAATGCTAATTTTATTTTTGATCTTTGAGTATCTGTCA
This sequence comes from Neoaliturus tenellus, assembly GCA_030545055.2. Taxonomy (NCBI): domain Eukaryota; kingdom Metazoa; phylum Arthropoda; class Insecta; order Hemiptera; family Cicadellidae; genus Neoaliturus; species Neoaliturus tenellus. The sequence continues at coordinate 76,105,652 of CM061532.1, read as the reverse complement.
AGTTTATATTTATTTTTTCCATTTATTAAGAAAAAAATTTATAGTTTTTATAATATAGATATAGATTAATATAATTAATTTTATTAAAATTTTAATCCTACTTCTAAACCCATACCAAATTTTCTTTTCATCCACATAGCACCTGATGTTGGTAATGCAATTAATCTTTCGCCAATTCCATGATCATTTGATGTTACTATATCCCATGCTTTATCTTGTAAAATTTTATCAGCTATTTCATTTCTAGATTTTGTATCTTTATGATCTCTATAAAATAAATCATGTTCTTTAGCAGCTTTATCTAAATCATTGATTCCAGGATCACTTCTTTTTTTTCTTTTATTTAATTTAGTTCCAGGCCCTAGATATTGATAACCAGGTACATGTAATTCAAAAGGTAAATTATTTATAACATCATTTAAAATACCTGATCCATCTTTTAATAATGGTGATGAAATATTTGCTAAAATCCTTTTTAAATACTTAATTCCTTCAGGTTTTTCAATTAATTCATCTAATTTATTTGATATAAAGTCTTTAATTGCTCTCTTTTCATTTAAAAAATTATTATTACCAGCTTTTTCTTGTGCATATATATAATTAATAATATTATCTAAATTATTTAAATCATCTATAAATCTATTTTCAATTTTATTTTCTGTATATTGTCTGATACCTGAACCTTCAATTTCACCTTTTAATTCCCAAATATGTTTAATTAAATTAATATATTTATCACCTTTACTAGATTTTGGTTTCTTACTATTTGGATCATTATTTTTATAAATTGAATTAGTCTCCCATAAAATCTTTGAATAATTATTTAAATCATCTTGTGTACCTATATAAATTATTATCTGGTTTCTTTTCATAAGTTAACAATCTCCATAATCCATGTGTTCCATTATATTTTTTATCATCAATTATTAAATCATCATTATCAATTACAGTTATTTTATCACCAATCATAAATGATTTTTTATGTTTATTCCAATATAAACCAAATTTATCATCTTTTGTTCTTGGTAAATATTTTTGTGCTAATGGACCAATAATTTTATCTAATGTTTGAGGTGAAATTAAATTTGGGTCAATAAATGTCGATTCTTCTTGAATTATTGGTTGTCTGATTGGTCTAAATGGAGTACTTGAAGGTAAATTTAATTCTTCAGTTTCTGGTATTGATATATTAGCAAAATTATTAACAACAGGTACCAATTCCATTAGGTTTTTATTTTCATTTAAGACTTCACCAATTTTATTTTCAACTTTACCAATTGCTGATGTTATAGGTTCATATGCTTTTTGTTTAATTTTTTCATAATTATCTTCAATTTTAATTTGATTTTTAAATACTTTTATTAATTTTTTCTCAATATCATCTAATATTTAGCTTCGTTAACAGATATTTTACCGATTTATTACAAAGAAAAAATTATGTTCAACACAAATTATGTTAAAACAAACATAAACCATATTAACACAAATACTAATCATGTTAACATAAACATAAATCATGTTAACACAAATATAAATCATGTAAAACACAATTCATTTTACTTTATTTCTGTAATTTTCATTAAATATATAAATACTAATGAAATAAATAATACTAATAAAATAAACATTATTTAATATCAGAAAAGTTTTTCATATATTTTCCATTATTTGATTTTTTCAATAAAAATAGTTAAAAATCCATAGTCTTCTTTCCAACAATCATTACAAATAGTTTTAAATTTATCAAATTTCATATCTGATCCAACAAAATTATTATATATTTTTTTCATATAATGTTCATTTTGTTTAAAGATGCATAACATATTTAAATTATTTCTAATTAATTGCATATAAACTTTTGAATAACATTGTGATAAATAAATACATGATATATTTTTATGTCTACCCATTATAAAATATTCTTTAATTTTATCTTGTTTTTCTAAAATACAATCATCAAAAACTACTAATGAATTTGGTTTACATTTATTTATCGTAATCATATCATCACATGAAAAATAAGAATTTTGTTTGTTAATATTTGATTCTATATTTTTAAATCTTTTTTGTAATAATTTATAAGATGGTTGTTCTAATGATTTGCTAAAAATATATAAATTTGAATATGGAATCAATCTTTTATAAATAAAATTTAATAATAATGTAGTTTTACCAGATCCACTTGTTCCTATAATTAATAATCTAATAGGCTGATCATTTTTATTATTTTTATCATATAATTCTAATTTTATATTATCTTTTTTTTCTAAAAATTTCTCCATTTAAATAAGATGAAATTATTTAAAATAATTGGTCATTCATCCAAACTAGAATTAAGATTAGAACATCCAATACATTTAGATGGAAAATATAGTATTGGTTTAAGTGGATTTTATTCAGATAATTTTATATCAAATATACAAAATGATTATAAAAACTGTTATGGATATTCTATTAAAGATGAAGATGATAAAATTATAGATCAACATTTTGATATAAATAAGGGAAATTATACAATTGAAGAAATAAAAAATATTTTTATAAATAGTTTAAAAGAATTTAAAAATAAATTCAATAAATTTGATGAAAATGAATTTATATTGAAAAATGATGGACCATATATTTTAATAAAATCTCCAGTTAAAATTATAGTAACAACAATTATAATTGATTTATTAGGGTTAAATGATAAACTAATTGAACCAAATTTATTAACAAAAGGAATAAAACTACCAAAAATTAGACCTTTTGATGTTATTGAAATTCATTGTAATTAAGTTGAACCTAGTTTTGAAAATCATAAAGATCTTTCACATTTACATAAAGAATCAGAAATTCTATATTCATTTTATCCAAATGTTGAATATGGATCAAAAATTAGTGAAAAAACAAATAAAATTGATTATATTCCTTTAAAAAATATAAATAAAATTCAAAATATTATAATATCTATTCAAGATAGTGATGGAAATCTAATAAATAATGAAAATATTAAAAGTATTGTATATTTAAGATTAAAACAAAATTTGTAATAATTTGTCTGAATAAATAATAAAAACAACAATTGATTTAATTAAAAATAATTTTATGTTTAATAATAAATTAATTGTATTTAATAAACAAAATAATCCTTGGTTTAAAGGAAAAGATATTTGTGATATTTTAAAATATAAAAATTCTAGAAAAGTTTTAATTGATAATGTAAAAGAAAAATATAAAAAACTTAAAAAATATCAAGTGTAACAAACAGTTACACTTACATAATGATGATAAATTAATTTACATAAAAATTAAAGGTGTCACAAATTATGACACCCTGGAAATTGATGTACAAACATGTTTTCAGACGCCATAAAACAGGGCGTCAATAAAATAGATAATAAAACAATATTTATTAATGAATCTGGTTTTTTATTCATTAATTTTAAAATCAAAAAAGGTAGATAAACAATAAGGATAGATGATGATAAATTAAAATTTATAAATATTTTTAGAGGGGACAATTTGTCCCCCCTATCATATAATGAAAAACATACAAAACTTATTAAAATTAGGTAGGACCCAAAATGGGTCCCATATAAATTATAATATTTATTTTAAAAAATTTTAAAGGAGGTAACCTTATTATACAATAAAAACTTAAGGGTAACAAAATGTTACCCTTCTTAAACATTCAAAAAATATTTATAAAGGTAAAAAATTATATACAAATTTGAGACCCGTCTTAAAGACGGGTCTTACTTACAATGATAATAAAGTAAAATTTATAGATATTTTTAGGTTAGATATTCAATAAATTATTGAATATATTTAAATTTATTAAAGAAAATATATTAAAATATAAAAAATAGGGGTAGCAATATGCTATTTCAAGAAAATATTTAAAAATATACATAAATTATAGTATAAATTCAATATATGGTTATAAATTATGAATATAATTTTGATCATTTTCTTTAAAACTTTCTTTAACATAATTTTTTATTATATTTATAAATGGTTCTATTATAAAATTAAACTTATAATGATATACAAAATAATTTTTATATTTAAAAAGATATATTAAAAATTTGTTTGATATTTTAGTTTTAAATAAATATAATTTTATATCAAAATCATTATTTATTAATTCTTTTGGAACAATTAAAATTTCCATTTATTTATAATAATTTTTATATCCCCAAGGTAATGTATCAATTTTATTTTCACAAATAAATCTTTTGTCATCTATATTACTTAAAGCTAATTTATTTATTGTTATTGTATATAGTTCATGTTTAAAACTTCTAATACAAGTCATCTCTCTATATTGTTCTTGATCATCAAATAACATTTCTTAAAATCGTCCATATGTAATGTTTTATCAACAACACTTTTCTTGATTCCTTTACATTTTACAGGATTTTTATTATTAAATTCATAACTATATCATTTTGATCTTAAACCACAATATTCTTCTAATATTTCACCATTTAACTCATCTTTAAATTTACCAATTATTTTTTTATTCTTTTCACTATAGCATTCATGTTCTTTCTTATAATCACTTGTATCTAATTCATTAATATTTTCTTTAATAATTTTATATGGATCCTTTTTAAACTCTATAAAATAACTGTCTGTGTCCATATATAATAACCTTATATTTGGATCAAATTTCTTTAATTTTTCATAATAAAATTGATACATATGTAATTTTGATAAATCAAGTACTGAAAATCCTATATAGATTGGTTTATCAAACTTAACCTTTTCTTTTATTATATGTGAAGCAATACAGTCTTTATCAAATATACTAAATGTTTTAAAATTAGGTTTTTTTGCTTGTTTTAATAAAAACTTTTCGTCACCTAATTTAATATCACATCTATTTCTAACATTTTCCATAGTTTTTCCAAAAACACTATTATTCATCAATTTAAAAAAGTCTTTTTCAAAATCTGATGTTGATTTGGATCTTAATTTGGTATTTAATTCAATATATTTTTTCATATAATCATCTTGATCAAATGCTATAACTCTATTAACTTTCTTTAATTTTAATCCTTTTTGTAGATAATATTTTAAGTTTCTTGAATGAATAACATAATCTTTTTTATCAAATAATGTTGTGCAAAGCTTATTATTATAATGTTCAGGTGCTAATGGTAAATCTTTATGATCATCATGTAATTCAATAGGATATTCTAAATCAACATGTAATATGTATCCATATTCAGCATTTTCATCTAATTCTAATATTGTTTCTTCCCATTCATTTAATGTATATGTATTAGGATTCATCCATGTTATATCTTTATAAGGTAATTTTTGACTTAAAGCCCATCCATATAGATTATTTGCATCTATATATAACATATAATTTTCAGGTTTTGTTTTATCATAATTTTTTGTATATTTATTGTTTGCTTTACAATATCTAGTTATACATTGTGAAATACCACCTCTAATACCTTTTTCAATCATTAAACACATATTATAATCACTTATTAATTCTAGTTTAATTTTTGTTAATTTTAACATAGAATCCCAAGCTAGTGATGGTGATGTTAGATAATGTGCTGGATCTAATTGATAATTTTTCAAACAAACAGATCTAAAATTTTCAAATATATCAGCTAATAAAAGAACATCTTGAATATTATATAAATCTGAATAATTACCTAATTTTTTTACTTTTAGTTTATTCCAAACTTTTATATAATGTTTATAATCATCATCACTTATATTTTCATTAGTTAAACAACTATAAAATCGATCTTTTTCTAATATTTTATCATAGTTTAATTTTTCAACATCATCAATAAATTCATACGGAAATATACATTTAGAAGTTAATATTTTTAAAGTTTCATTATCATATTCAATTATATCATTTTCTTTTGTAAATTTATTTATATGATTATATTCTTTAAGTTTTTAGCTAATTTTTCAATTGATGTAGCCATAAATCTAAATGTATCTACAAATGAAAGTTTTATAAATTTTCTAGGTTTATCACCTTCAAATTCATAGCCATAACCAGAATTTACTGAATAGTTTATATATTTTTCATCTGTATTAGCTAACAAATCAATTTTACCATATTTTTTAGATAATTATTTTATAAACAAATGTGTATCATAATTTGAACTATTATGACAGAATATAGGAATATTTCGAGGGAATTTTAGATTTAAATTACAATTTAAATTTGCCAAAATGTGCAGCACCCCTAAATTTTCCTGTTAAATGGCAATGATCTCTTACTTTTATTCTTTTATCTTCATTAAAACCACTATTTTCACAAATATGACAAACATTAGTTTTTTGATAGTTTATTTCTTCTTCATTAGTTAAATTTATAGGCTTTTTATTTTTTGAATTATATTTTTTAGCTATATATTTTGAAATTTCATCTAAATATTTAAATAATTTATTTGGTACATTTATTAATTAATCTTCAGTTTTTGCTCTATAACAAATAGGTTTATACATTTTATTAGTTACTCTAGATACTATGTAAATTGTAAATCCATATGGTTTATGTTTTTGAATTTTATTTGTATATGAGCAATTTGGATTATTTTTACAATTATCAATCTTTTCTAGTATACTTTCAAAATCCAAATAAATTACATATGGATGTTCAAACTTTTTGTAATAGTTTTTAAAACTTACTTTTTGACCAGGAAATGGCATTATAGGTCTACAAGGTTCTAATGATTTACATATTTCTAAATGATTATTCAAGTCTTTATTTTTGTAGAAATGAGTCAAACATCTTCTACAAATATATTTTTTTGTTTTATGTTTTGATAATTGAGAATATACAAATTTATTTAAATCTGTTATTAATATATCATGACAATTATTACCGATTTTATAATATAATAAATCAATTTCTAATTTTACATTATAATATTCAGATATTTGTAATGGCACTATTTTTCATCTTCATCAATTCTATAAATATTTATTGACATTGATGGATAGTTATATTTAGAGTCAAACGATCTTTTTTCAAATAATTTAATATCTTTTAATGTTATTGGATAATCAAAACCTTTAAAAAATATCATCATTTATATATTTTTGATATTGTTTAACTCTTTCAGCATGTTCATTTGGTTTATCAATAGCACATCTAATTGCATAAATAAAACAATATTCATCTTTATTTTTAAAATTTACACAACATTTTTTATTCTTAATTTCATTTGGTAATTCTATATATGATCCAGCATTTAATGAATTATTTTTAGATAATTTTAGATTTAATTCAACACATCTTTTTAATGACCAACCAGAGCCTTTTGATGGTTGATTTAGTTGTTCTCTAACTATTAATTTCTTAAATTGATCATCAATAAAATCATCTATATTTAAAATATCTGAACTTTTTATGCAAAAATACATATTACTATATTGAATTTCACCATTTATTAATTTTCTTTCATATTCACATTCTAAAGCCATCTGTCCTTTAATATTTTTAAATTTTGGTTTTTCTATCAATTTTTTAATTTCATTTCTTTGAGTTTCTAAATAATCATTAATATCTAAATCATCATTTGAATTTGTTAAAATATAATCTTGAAAATATCCTTTTAATGACGAAGTTTCTTGAATATTTATTATATTTTCTTTTGGAATTGGTCTATTTTTAAAATAATCATTTAATAATCCAATTAATTCTCTTCTAGTTTTATTAACAATTTTAATACTATTTTTAATTGCTAAATTTTGAATATATTTTAATGATCTATATTCTAAATTATTTGGATTTCTTTTAATTTTGTTTAATCTTTTAATTAGTTCATCTCTACATAAATTTTCATAATTTCTGACAGATAATTTTTTTGCAATTTCATTTAATTTTTCTATATTAAATAATGAATAATTTGTAAGATCAAATGTTTCTTTAATTTTTGTTAATTCATCTAAAGTTTTATTTTTATAATTATACATATTATTATTTTTACACCAATGTTTTAATTCAAATATTTTATTATCATATTTCTGTTTATTTAATAAATGTTTAGTTGAGTTATAATGTCTATCATAATTTTTATATAATATATTTTTATTACAGTAAGGACAATTAATATTTTTATTTGTTCGTTAGTAGTGTCAAATTGTTGGTGCTGGTTCAGTTCAAGGTCACCTGAGGGATGACGTCATCGAGGTCAATGACCTCACCGATGACGTCATCGATGACGTCATCGATTGCGTAATCGATGACGTCATCACTAATGACGTCATTTCGATGACGTCACACCCATGACGTCACAGAAATGACGTGCCGATGACGTCATCAACCCTTACGTCATCAAAATGACGTCACCGACGCCACTAAGGTCAAGGTCACGCCGAAACTTTAAATATTTTGGCACTTTTGCCGTTTCTCGCACTACGCTCCGAGTTTCAGTCCGAGTCCCCGTGACCTTGACCACTTGGAGCGAACTTTCGACGAGAAACGGCAATAGTGCCAAGTTAAACTCGAGTTTCTGACATGACTCTGCCTAAATTGGCAATCGGTTATCCCTCAGGTGACCTTGAACCAGCACAACACCAACAATTTGATATTACTGTGACCTTGAAAACTTAACAACGGAGCGCCGACACCGATGCGCACCCCACGACAGCCACCGAGTGACTGACTGTCAGGCTCTGTGTACTCTAGGTACATGGGGAAGTGGAGGGGGAAATCTCAAGGTCATGAAAATGGAGTTTTAAAAAAGTTGAAGAGTAGAAAGACTACTCTTGTGCTTCCTGGGCGACTTCATCAATTTCTAATGGATCTGTAAACCAATCCGATCTGTAGCGGCAGGAGTCCAGAAAACAGGTGCACCACCCATCAGGTTGTCCGTAGCACTTCCGACAATTGGTAAAATTGGAGAAGTGAAACTTAATACACCGCTGCGGACAACAAGTGTAAAAGTACTGGGACTTGTAAATTTTGAAAGTCTGTAGTACCGGTGGTGGCAGCTGCTGGTTCTTGCATCTACACCTGCAACATCCGAAGCATTCACATTGCCGGCAGGCCAGCCCATCCACTTGCCACTTTGGTAAGAGGAAACACCTATCCTTACAGCAATAGGCTGTCCCAGTTTCTTCCTCCCAACGCTTCTTTGTACAATACGTGACGCCTTGTACCTCCAAACACCTATGCTCGCAACATGAGATGCGCTTACTTTCCATAGTTGATGCTGTTTTGACGAGGGAGCACGATGAAGTGATGCTGTGGTCAGTGGGAATGGGGCTTATATAAACTAAGGTGAGTGGAGGGGGAAAGGTCAAGGTCATTGAAATGGAGTTTTAAAAAAAGTCAAAGAGTAGAAAGACTACTCTTGTGTGTCTATAGCGATTTCATTGATAGTGAGTGCTTCTGTATGCCAAGTTGATCTGTACTGACAGGCTCCTAAATAATGTTTGCAAAAACCTGTAAAATGATTGTTGCACAATTTGCAGCCAGTTAGCTGTTTTAGTGTGAATTCAATGCAACGTTCAGGGCAACAAGTGTACTTATGCCCTCTCATCTGGTACACATGGAATGTCTTCAACTCTGGTTTCGGCTTCTTCCAAGACTTGCACTTACACATGCATTGACCAAAAGCTTCACATTTTCTACACGCCAGGCCATCCACCACATCAATGTCATTTGACCATGAAAAACATTTCTGTTCGCAACAGTAGTTGAGTTGACTCTCCATGTTGCTGTGGTGAAGGTGCGCGATGAAATGATGCTGCAGTCATTGAGAGTGCACCTTAAATAAACTCAGTGGAGGGGGAAAGGTCAAGGCCATCCAAACGGAGTTTTAAAAAAGATAACTAGTCGTCCTCCTCCTCCTCGTCCGTTGTACTTGGAGAGCTGTCAGACGAAGAGCCCCGCGCAGGTGCTCCCCAGATGAAAAACAAATAAATTTTAAAACGAAGACCAGGATCTTGCATCATCAATTCCTTTAATTTGTCACATACTAAGTCGACCTTGTGTAAGGTGTCAACAACAAGCTTCCAATTTGTTGGCTCAATATAACTTGTAGTTGAGTCTGCCTCGCTGATAACCACATCCTCCGGCCGTATTGGAGTGTAAAGATGTGTAAAGTTCTTTGGCTGAAGCTGAGGCTCAGGCTGGCTGGAAGTGGAAGGATGAGTGTGGACCCCTGTAGCATCGAAATCCATAGTCATTCTACATTCAATGTTGGGGTTTTCGTTTAATACATACACCAATTTCTCATGCAACATATCCACTTCTGCCGAGTCTTGCAGATGAACATTCCAGGAAAATGGCCATTCTTCATCCGTAGTGGAGTCAACTCGAGAAAGAGTGCTGTCCGCCATGATAGCTAAGCAAGGAATGATGTGAGCTACAGACTGTGGTAACAGTATTGAAAAGTAGAGGGGGTAAACCAAAAGTATGTGGAGGGGGTATTTTCAAGGTCATTTAATTTGGGTTTTAAAAAAAGGAAATAGTGGAGGCGAATTCTCAAGGTCATCCAATTTGGGTTTAAAAAAAAAGGAATGAAGGTTACTCCTCTTCAGCCTCGTTGTCCCCCACAACCTCATTAGCCTCATCTTCATCAACGTCAGACTCGCCGTAAGGGTAGATCGGGGACATCGGCGAATATTGTGGAGATTGTTGACCGTTGTTATCGTCCCCTTGCATTCTAACTTGGGACCAATCATAATTTAAATTCATTTGTATTATGATCCCAGGGTTGTCCCGCAGTATTTCCTTCATCCGTTCGCAAATCGTTTCCAAATAGTGTACACTATCGATCGACAGTGTCCAACCCGTACTTGTACCGACATCAGTAGTGGAGTCAGCTTGGCTGATGGTGTTGTTGTCTGCCATGGTTGCTTGTCGGACAAGGAATGACGGTTGATGTGATGCTCATGCAGGAACATGGTGAAGTGGTGGGGGGTGTGGTGGAGTAGTGGGGGAATTTTCAAGGTCATCCAAACGGAGTTTAAAAAAAGGAAAACTTACAAAGTAACATTGAAACTTTCCAATTGATGGTGGCGAGCGTTTTCTTCTGCAACCTTGCCGACACATGTGACTATGCCATACAGTATGAAAAGTACAACCATAATAAGGCCGAACAATAAAAGATAGCCGTTGACTATCATGATATTTTCTGAGTGGATCTGCTTTCTTCGTATCGCCCTCTCCTGCATCCTCTTCTCCAACTCGTGGACGAAGTCACAGCAAACGTGAGGACATGTTTTATCCGTTGGTAGGTTTGCCATTGTTGATGTTGTCGGTTTGGCTGTTGAAGATGGAATGAGGTTTCCAATTGTGATGTGCCATGTACATCAATAGTCAAGTGATGGGGGTAGCAAAGCAGTGGAGGGGGAAGTTTCAAGGTCATTCAAACCGTGTTTTAAAAAAAACTATCTTGTTACTGAGCTCATATGTCAGTAACAAGATAGGTGTTTTTGCTCTTTTACTTCTTTAATATAATGAATAAATAAACATATTCTACAATGGTTAGAACAAGAAATACAACCGCTAGTCAGCTAAAGTAATCTAAGTTGTCCGGCTCGGTCTTCATGGACGTCGGTGAGGAAGCTGACGAGGAGTGTCCAGGCTCTTCCTTTGGCTGCCGGGTGTTCCGTATATTGCAAGCGTAAACTTGCACGTTTATACGGTAGCTTCGTGCCACCATCAGCTGCAACTCCTTGTACAAGTCGTTTAGCTCCTGCTGAGTCTTGATGCTCACCTCCTCGTAACTTGCGCAACTGACGTTCAGAGACATCCTGATGTTGCTAGGTTGGCTGCTGGAGTAGAAATGAAGCCGAGGCACAGCGTTTGGAGGTACATGAAAAAGTGGTGGGGGTAATGGTGGTGGGGGTATGGAAGATCCAATTAGACACTTCTAAATTTTTTCCATCGATACAATGGGATGGAACAAATAGCACAGGTGTCCTTGTAGTTTTCAAATCTAAACATCGGTGCTAGAAATCCGAACTGTTTTCTACCACCTTCCTGTACGAACCGTCGAAGGTCTCTGACGGCAGCATCGCCACAAGGCCTACAAAACTTTTCCCCGTCTTGGAACCTATACCAGGAGTATCCCGAATACCCTCTATTATCTTTCTTGTACTCTTCGATATCCTGCTTTACTGTTATAGGGATATTATCTTGTAAAGCCGTTTGGAATAAAGATGCATCAGTTATAATTCGTTGTAAGCAAAGCTCGTACAAGGTGCTCATCGTTTGCTAGTTGGCAACAGACTGACCGTTTTTCGCATCCAAGCAGGTTTGAATCCTAGTGCGGTAGTGGGGGTAATTACGGTAGTGGGGGTAATTGTGAAATACAAAGGTCAAAGGTCAAGGTCACCTGCGAAGTTTAAAAAAAATGCACTATATCAATATGTAACAAACTTCACATATTGATATGTTGCATTTTTTGTTTTTTCTTTTTATTGTTTTTTTGTCTTTTATGATTTATTTATTTATAAAACATTACAATAACATATAAACAATAATAAAACTTAAATCTAACACTGCTGCTTGTCAGCGATGTGGATGGTCAACTCTGTAGAATTGCTACCCGTGCAGCCGTGGGACACCAGGTATAGACAGCCGGGTTGAATGGAGCGAAGATCCTCGTTTTTGCCAGAGATGGACGAATCTCTTGGGCAGGTACACCTGGAACTTGGGCTCATCCCCCGGAGTAAACGGTGCCTCGCTGAGACTGCAGCAGATGGCCTCCCCAACTGTAGTCTCCATCTTCTTCATAGCATGGATTATGTAGTGCTTTTCATCTTTTAGTTCAGAGCACTTCTTCACAGGTAATATTGTTGACTTGGAGTGAGCATTGAACTGCTCGACCAAAGTCTGAAGGAACTGGTGAGATGCCATGGTCAGGTTACAGATCGTCTTCTTGCTCGGAGATGTTGTCGTCTCGAAATCTCGAGTAATACTCATGCCAGGTCCCGGTCTGCTCCTCACTTATATACTCTCCGTTACCCTAACCACTCCCCACTTCCCCACTTTGAAGGTAAGAGGCGAGTTTATAGGCATTTTTCAAAGCGCAATGTCTATCTTTATCATGTTCTGGGCTTTTTGTACAAATACATATGGTTTCCAGCATGTATTGATAATTCTTATCCAATTCCACATCATTAACCGGAACATGAGTAAATCCTTCGATCCATCTTTTCTTTTCCAGCCCCTTTGTGTAAATATTGGTAAACTTGTCTGAAAAGTGATGCATAATGTGATACAAGTCCGTGTAACTTGTAAAACCATCATACCAATCGATATGATGGAAGTGTTTTGAAATCCATCTGTTGGTAGTAGCGGCTTTACTAGTTAAAGACGAATAAGAACATGGTGGTTTAAATAAAAATGAATAAGGAACACTTGTATTCATGTCCAAAAACACAAGTTCTTTTATAATGAATCTATCATCATTACCACGAAACGCTTGAAACTCAATAATACCAGGCTTGGACTTTACTTGTTCTTCTTCTCCCTTGTCCATTTTGAAGGTCACACGTCTGCTCATTACGAAGTCAGGAGGTCAACTGATTTCCACACCACGGTAGGTACTACTTTTATACCAGGCCGTACAGTTGTTGGCGCGTTGGTGTATATTTAACGTGGGCACCGTCCCCAATAGGCCTAACCCCACAAAATGTTGGTTATTGTTTTAAAAACTAACCATTGTCATTTAAGTTTCCATCTTTATATTTTCCTTGTTTTCGTTTTCATCACTAACACTTGATTCTTCTCCTCCATCTTCCTCTTCTTCCTGTTTTACTGATTTCTTATGTAGTTGAGCGTACTTTTCCAATTGTCTCCACATCTGTACTTCATGAGGAACTCTATTAAATATAGAAGTATCCACAGGTCCGTATAATATAGGTGCGTCCGGTTGTTTGTCCAAAGTGTCTTCCAGATAATCTTTAATAATCGAACTTTAAAACACCAGTTGTCTCATGTATCTTGTTATAGGTTCAGTAGCACAAGTTAAAATGAAAAACTCCTCTCGATTAAGTTGAATTTTGTTATCATGTCTTTTTGTGTCTCTAAACCGCAGCTGATGATCACCACGTTGTTTAATAATATCGATTTCCACATTTGAATCCAAAAGTCCTACTCTTGTCTTTCTTCCAAACATGTTACTACTTAAATAGCATTCTAGCAGATGCAAGTGTTTCATAAACGATTCCCAAGCACTGTCCGTAAACAAAATCATTTTGGGTCCATGAGTTAAAATTACAGTAGGGGAATAATCTGTCGATTTCATAACACCGATTAAAACACTTTTGTCCAAACTGGAAGAGATTGGGTGAAATATTCGCAAAAATACCTCACTCAATATGTTTGGAGAAATATTATCTTCAATATCCCTTTTTCTCTTTTGTATAGTCTTTCTTCTTTTACCTTTTTCTTCAACATTATTACTGGCGTGAAGTTGTCCGCAAACGTTTTGTTCACCTCCTTCCTGGTGACCTTGAAGATCTAAAAACTCAGATATCTCCTTCTCAATATCTACCACATTTTCAGGTGTACCACTAGGAGAAGCCATATTGAATACGATGCTACCCATACAACAGTAGGCAACAAACTGATGAGGAGCGGCCTGTACGCTCTGCTTTTATACTCGCGGAATGAAACAAAACCGGTTTTTACAGTACATTCTTAACAATTCCAGTTAGAGGTGTGTATGTTACAATTTTATCATGTAGAATTAAACAGTATGCAGTTGTATTAGCCGGTATAACTGAGTTAAATTCCATTTCTATTTTTATATCCACACTTGATGATTTTACTGATTCATTTTGTTTAGAACAATCAATTACAACTATTGGGTAGGCATCGAAATATTTTGAAGGTGATAATAAAGGTGTATTTGCTTTACCGTAATATGAACTTTGGAATCTTGCGTACATATCGTACAATATACTGTATTTCTTCTTAGTGAATGACACATTTAAATTGTCATATGGAAAGAATTGTGAATTTAAATAAACTTTAATATTTTTCAAGTCACAATGATCAAATTGTCCTGCATGTTTAGTGATGTCGTCTCTTCTACCTGTTTGTAAACCAAATATAATATACCTGGCTCGTTCTACATAATTTGATGTTTTAACAGTCCAAGTGTGTCGATCCGTAGTAGGTAAACTGGGATGCTCATGGAATTCCCAACTTCTAAATGGAATAACAATATCACGATCGGCTTTTAATTTTCTTAAAAGTAGCATTCTATGCTCGTCAGCTAATTTAACATGTGGAACTCTCCATACAATTTTGTCTAATTTTAATTTCCATTCTAGGTTTGCATCAGTCGTATTATCTGCAGCTTTAATATTGTTTTTATCGTTAGAAGACCTCAACAAAACTAATTCTTGTTTAACGTTTAATATTATTTTCCTATAATCTTCAGCAAAACCAAGCAACAAACGTAATGGAATATGAAAATCAAAATATCCATCTGAATTTGGAGTGATCGTGTCAATTGTAGGTAATACCCATCCGGCAGGTTTAAGTAAATTGGTTTCATTGGGTGTTATAGATGTTAGTCCTTTTAAAGTCGTTGTAATACCTACTTTTTTAGTAGAATCAACTGTTACACCTGATATTTCATATCTAATTTCATCAAACAGGAAAGCCATAGGATTATTTATAAATGGAACTGTTGTACCAGCAGTAGTACAGTCCTTTTTTAGTAACTTTTCCTTCAATATACAAGTAACTTTCACATGGTAGTGTGTAAATGTCTTGATGTTGTATGGGAATACGAATTTCATCGTTATTGTTTAATTTCGATGAAGTGTAAGGGTTGTGGGTGTGATATTCTTTTTTCCATAGGGTTTCGTCGAATGTTGGACCCTGCGCTATATCCAGTATATCCATAATCGGTTAATTTTAATCCAACTCTCTCTAAGAAACGAATGTTCTCGCGTGTTAACTCCTCCACAGCTGAAGAGCTACTAATGCGGTTACCCGTAGGTTGTTCGCTTTTAAATGTTAGACCCATGGTTTTTGTATTAAAGTGTCGATTTTAAATGTAATCTAATCGTAATAGGCTCTTCTCTGAAGTCTACCAAGTTACCGTCTTGATCCAATACGCTCAACACGATGTCTGAAATGAAAGTGGTGTTCAACGGTAGATATACCAGGTTTTGTGGCTTTTCAACAATTTTAAATCCAGGTGGTACACTTGGGTAAAATGTATGTATGATATGGGTGTTAGCCCCATCCCTGTAAGCTCCTTGTATAATGTTACAAGTTATGTCTATACTATTGACTTTTAATATTGTTACTGTTTTCTTACCGGAATGTGTTACATCTGGTTCTAAAACAGGCTCATCGTTGGAAAATCCTAATAAATCACCAATTGAGTTTGGTTGAGTAAAATCTATATAATATTTGGAAGTAATTTCAGCTTTCATCGTATTATTATTACCTTTTAATGTTATATTGTCTTTTCCCATTTTAGTTTGCAAAAATTCATTTATATGATCAATTTCATAAGAACCTGTGGGTAACCTGCACTCTTGTAAGTCTGTAAATTTCCCACTGGCATCTTTTCCCTTATAATAATTCAATACGTTATTTTTACCTTCCGTAACATTGGGAATAGAGTTGTAAGTTGTAAAATCCAATAGTGCCGCCTCCCAAAATCTTCCTTTTTGCAAGCGTAAAGCTGGAAAAAGGATACTTCGTAAAGTGGACGATTTTCCTGTTAATAATACCGTATAGGAAGACATCTCAATAGTGACTGATACTTTTAGCTAGAAATTCCAAACATAAATGGCCACATATTGAAGTATTATCAGGTTGTTCTCTTTTATAGTTATAATATATGTTTTTAGCAGATTTAAAGTAATTTTGAAGTTCTTTTGGTGGTGGCAAATTACCGAAACTATCAAAATAATATACATTGTTATTTAGTTTCTTATAACAAACCCAATGGGTGCCAGGCCCTTCAGTATTATCCAAATTTACAATTCCAGTCTCATTTTGCCACATTTTCTTTGGTAAACTGTCTTTCATAAACACACCGCGGAAAAATGGTATTTTTAAACAGGAAATATATTTAAATAATTCAATATTGGTTAATGCTTTATGTGGTATGACCAATTGATTCCTTTCATTTAATATGCACGATAAGGTCTTAGGTAAAGTCCTGCCCCGTTTTTTACCATTGACCACACGGTGGGCTTCTTCCTGCCTTTTCTTGTAGATCGTCGTCTTCTTTTTATATTTCCTCCATGTTTTCTTGTGGTTGACCTCCTTTTTACTCTCCTTCTCCTCCTTCTTCCACCTCCTACTGCTGTTTTAGCCTTCATACCTGTTGTTACTGCTAAAGCTGCTGCTTTTTCTGCTATGCTAGCGTCACTTGATTTTACTCGTTGCCAAGCTATGTCCGCAAGCTTTTTGTCTGCTATTGATCTATTTTTTGAATCGGCAAACGTGGAATATGCGATATCGTGTTCTTTACAAGCCTGATCTAACTTGTTTATGCCAGGATCGCCTCTTTCCAGTCGTTTTTTTTTTCAATTTAGTTCCTGGTCCGCAATACTGATAACCTCCTGGTATATGAAATTCGTATGGTAATGCGTCTATTGCTTCATTTACTATGGATCCTACTAGAATTTGTTTTAAAGCTTTACTTAACAGAGAAACCGCTGTGGACGTGATCCCACCTCCTTTCCTTGCAGTGTCTCGATATGGACTGATGTACTTGAACGTCATTATTGTCCTTTTATAATGGCAATGTGCAACTCATGTGTTAACTCTATGACGAGTTGGACATAAATGAAGTCGTTTATTGTGATCTTATATTAAATATCAATATCACCCCAATCTGATGATCTAAACTTTTGCGTTTTAGGGTTAATAAAGTATTTATTATAAATTTCTCGTTTAATATACTCACCTCTCATGGATTCAGCATAAGTATTATGTCCCGATTTTCCTTGAAGAATATCTGGTGTAAAATGATTGTGTAAATCAAATATCGCATTACCTAAAACTTTTACAAGAAAATTAACAGTGACAGCATTATCTACATGTTCAGGGTCTTTAAGGTTTGTTATACGTTTATTATTACAATTATACACTTTACTATCCATTTCTGATAATGTGATAGCCTGTCCTACAGTTGCAGCATCACTTGCTTCTCTTCCTTGTTTCAAGTGTTTTATCACTTTATCATTACATGTAAAAAATACAAAGTGATTATTTGGATCTAAATGTACGGTTTGTGATAAAGTAGCTGCATCACGATCCTCATGACCCCATGACACATTTGATAACTTTTTATCCGTGCAATCCCAAGCATTATTTTTGTATGTTAATAAATTAAATTTTTCATTACCTTGAACGAATTCATCCCCTTGCTTCGATACTACTTGGTCTTGTTTTACAAAACCAGTTGTTTCTTGTTTTAAAGTCTCTTTCATTTGACCCACTGTTGCACCATCTGATGGTGCTGAACCATCTTTTACATTCGCCAAACAATTACCAAGACAATCGATAACTCCCACATCACGTGTGACACAATGATCTTTTATATATTTGAGATTTACAGCATCATTTTCATTTTTTGGATAACCTATATCGTTAATAACAAATTTATAAAAAGAAAATCCATCTTTTGTCTTTTCAGGTATCAAGGAATGTAAATAGCGTCTATTTACGCTGTCTTTTGCATCTTTAGGGTCATCTACGTTGGATATACGTTTATTGTTAGCACTATACGTTTTCCCATTGAATTTTAACGTATTTTTTAATTCAGATGACAAATAACCTTTGTTTATTGCATCACCGTTTTGATTTGGTTTACCAACGTTGATAATTCTATGATCTTCTGCGTCATATGTGTTATTTTGTAGTCTTAATGTTGGTGATATCTTTTCCTTTAATATTTTTAAATTTATTGCATCATTTTCGTCTGTGGGATCTTTTATGTTTTTTAACCTTTTATTACTAATATCATAATCTCCTTCAGGTGTCTGTGGTAAACCAGCACTTCTTTTTAAACTATTCGCATAATATAATCCATCTGCGGAATACCGTCCGAACTTGTCGACACTCATGGTGCAACTGAATAGTAATCTAGGAAGTAACGCATTTTTATGAGATTACCCCACGGTTTCGGAGTTCATCCACTAAAGCCAGCCATTCGTTTTCCAATCCAGTATGACCCGCTTCTTTAGCTTCATGTATTAGTTTCATTCTATCCACCAATTTATTGATATTATTTTAATAAATCACATTTGTGTTATATAGTTTCTTCATTAAACCTGTACCTGTAACAGACTTACTTCTTTTTCTTCGTTCCTGAGCACTTACATCCAAAGTGGATGCCATAAATCTTCGTTTTACAGGTTTTCTTTGTGTTAACGGCATTGTTTGTCTTCTAGTTGGTATTAACTTGGATACAAATGCTTTATATCTTAGACTTAGATCTAAAAGGAGGCTGGTCAGGTAAATACTTTCTCCTATATGCATTTGTCTGTTCCAAAATATTTTTATATGCTTCCATGTCTTTTTCTTTCACTAACGATACTGAAGGCTTATTTTCAAATAATAATTCAAATAATCCTTTTGTGCCCTTATACCTTTGATCACCAATAACAATATTATCATGTTCGTCAACGTTTAACGGGCTATTACCTATCATTAAACCATCTTCTGTTAATCTCGCTCCATAACTATGGTAATTCTTATTAGGAATTGTTCCGAGTAACATTTTTACCATGTATTTCCTCCCTAAAGGTCCTTTGTTATGAATGTTTTCACCCAACAAGCTTATGTTTGACGGTCCTTCTCTTGCCTCTTCTCTTTTTTCATCTTCACTAGCAGTTGGTGCTTCTTCAGGTCCCCTTTCACTATATCCTGGTGATTCTAGCTCTCTTTCAGATTCTGCTCCGGTAAAGCCACTATATGTAGAGGATTCCGGGTTTTCATCACTAAAACCTTCATATTTTACACTTTCTCTTTCAAACTTTGTGATAGGTGCAATCGCATCTTCTTCCAATACAGGTTTAGCGAATTTTTTGTTTAATTGTTTCAAGGGTTCAGTAATAGGTTTAAAAGTAGATTCAAGGAATTTCTCCCTCTCGCTAATACCTAGTTTTAATGCTCTGTTTTTAGCCCGAATAGAATCACTAAGTGATTTTATTTCTTTTACTAATTTTTCTTGGTTAACCATGTTTGTAGCAAGACGTGTTGTACAACAATGATTATTTTATACCACGTTCAATGTATTAATATAAATTTATCAAATCCTATTCTGTATCGACCATTGTTTAGCGGTTGTTCCTTCATAATTGTTAGGAACCCATACTTTTCAGCCTAAGCCTTTCCACATAACTCTTTAAATCGTTCAAATGTCATATCCGCATTTACATGATCAAAGTATATATGTTTTAGGTTGGTTTCGTCCTGTTTAAATACAATTAACATGTTTGCATTGTCTCTAAAGAGTTGTTTAGGTATTTTGCTGTAAGTTTGGCCAATATAAATGCTATCTATGTTGTTATGTCGACCCATAGCGAAGTAATTCCTTATTGTGTTTTGGTTTTCACAAGATACATCATCAAATATGAACACAGAGAATGGTTTAGCTTCTTGTGGTTGCATGACACTCTCGCTTGCATTAAATTTTAAGTATTTAACTTCAGGCACATTATTCAGTATTTTTTCCAATAATTGATACTTTTGTTGTTGTAGTGATTTTGAAAATACATATAGATTATTAAAACGTAATCCTTTAGGGTTTGTAATTAAATTGAATACTACATTAGTTTTTCCACAGTTGGAAGGTCCGGTAACCAGACAGCGCACGGTGTTTGGTAACAAATTGCCATGTTTCCCACTATTAAATTCTGAATTATCCACTGTGAGTTAATCTATACTATTATTAATAGTAAAACACTCCTTTTGTGGTATTATCTCCATCCTTTGTAATGGTTCAACCTAAAGTGATTCTCTATCGTTATATCAAATCCTTTTTAGGTATCCAAGAATCTTCCGTCTTATTAAATCCTAACCATCGTACTTTAACCTTATCTTTTTTCCGTTGCAACACCTTTTCAACTAAATATACATCGCCTACTGTTGATTTTAACATTTCATGTCCATAAAACCCTCCTTCAAGCAATTGTCCTTTATTATCTTTTAAAATATATGTCTCAGGTACTGTAGGTTGTACTTTGAATACAGTAAAAACCTCATTGGTCCAATATGGCAGATATCTTTTACTGAATACACCTTTATATTTACTTATTCGCACTTTATCACCCACATTAAATTTTTTAGGCTTTAGTTTTTCAACTTTTGGTTTAGTATTCATTTTTATACGTTTTAATACAAGGTTTTCATTTTTACTAGTTACTTGGTTTGGTTTCATCCCGATAGTCCTATGAAATTTGTTATTGTAATCGTTTATAAGTTTTGGTAACATATCAATCCATATGTGCGATCCTCTGTTGGAAAACATTTTATACATTGCACTTTTTAAAGTTCTGTTGAATCTTTCGATTATTGAGGCTTTTACCTCTGAATTGGTTGAGTAATGGTTTATATTGTGTTTTTTCATTAAATTTGCAAATTCCTTATTAAAATATTCTTTTCCATCAACTGTTTGTAAATGTTTAATAGTATGTTTGTCTCTTTGTATAGCTGTTTGCATTGCTTTTGTAACACTTTTGCCGCTTTTATCTTTTAGCGGTAAAGCATCAGCCATTTTTGAAAAACAGTTAATAACAGTCAATATGTATTTATATCCTTTATTTTGTTTGCTATAAGGAATCATTTCGATTAAATCCGCTTGATATAAATCATTAATTCCTTTTATCACCGTATTTCTTCGTGGAAACTTTCTTCTTGTAGGTTTATGAAGTTCGTTGACAATTTGTTGCTTCAAGTCCTTCATATTGTAGTTTCCAATGTTTGTTGTGTCACTTGTATAATCACAATGAATGTTGTCTTAAATATTCACATCATTTATATAGGTCAAGGTCATCCAAACTTGTGTAAAAAAATGGGGAACACGGCGTTTGACTTGCCGTGTTCCCCATTTTTTACGGAAGGAAAAAGGAATAAGGTCGAAGTTGTAGAAGGACGAAGAATAGGTTACTAGTTGATAGGGTTTAGAGAGTAGTGGCCAAAAGGAAGAGTGTGGATTTTGTCGGGCATAATGTGTCTTTTATCATCCCGAGCTGACAGCGCTTTTTTAATTTCGGTGACACTGTAGACTTGATGCTTGAAGCTTCGGATATTGTTGAATGTTGCTGATATCGTAGTATCTTCAAACAAACAAGTCTTGTAGTGGTCAAATGTCACGTGTTTTTTTCAAATAAGATGTCTTCACTCCTTTTGCTTTCTTGACTGTCGGTGTGTTGTTCTCGTGGTACATATTAAATGAATACATTTTCGCCATCAGCGCCACTATATCTTCTAAAGGCATTCCATTTGCTTCATCTTTGAATTTTCCAATTACTTTTTTATTTCTTTCATTAAAATTTGGATGGTTCTTCGGATGGTCAGAAAAGTCGAAATCTTCTTTGTATGGAAAAGTCCTTAGGTCTTCATACATGTCCAAAGTCTTTTTATCCGGTAGATAAACGCGTCCGTATCCATGTATGCGACTCCAATGTTTTCCCTTCCGTAGTGTTTAACCATTTTGTTATAATGGAAATCATACATCAGGGTTTTACTGATGTCCAAAATCGACATACCTATGTATAACGGACGGTCCATGACTATTGTTGTTTTCTTCATACTGACAGCGACTAGATTTTCGTTTATAATCATGGATGTTCCAAAATTTGGTTTTTGCACTAATTTTTCCAATTTCCTAGGATCACTCACTAATTTTACATTTTTGTGTTTTCTTTTGTTCTCCAAGGTTTTTCCAAAGATGGCGTTGTTCATTAATTTATAGAAGTCCTTTTCAAATGCTGTTGTCGCTGCAGCTCTTCTTGTAGTGTTGGAATCAATATATGGTTTCAACCAACAAGACTGGGTGAATTCAATTGCTCTATGAATTCTCACTATACGTAGACCCAATTCAAGAGCCTGTTGAACTACCCAGTAGTGAGCCACAAACCGATCTTTATTCTCCAAGGTCATCATCAATTTTGGCCATCTTCCTGTCGGTGAAACTTCAGTCTTGGCTAGGAGAGGCAAGTCGTAGTGATGGTCATGAAGGTGCTCCGGGTATTCAAAATCACAGTCCAAAATATAGCCTTTTGGACCATCCTTTGGAATCTGTGAGATGTCTCCGATGGTGGCCGGGTCGATCCATTTGAAGTCAGCGTAGGGAAGCGGATTTGACATTGCCCAACCATAAAGATTGTTTGCGTCAAAGTAGCCAAGGTAGACCGATGGTTGTTGCTCGTCGAAGCCGGGGATATACTTGTTGTTGGCTTTGACATGACGTGTTACAGCTTGTGTCAAACCGCCCCGTACACCAGATTCCATCATGAGCACCATATCAATATCCGTTAGAAGTTCCAGTCGACAGTTGGTTGACTTTAGCATAGCTTGCCATGCTAATCCTGGAGATGTGTACGAGTGTAGAGGGTCCAGTCCATAGGCGGAGAAGCAGGTGTTTCGAAATTCTTCCATCACATCGCACAGCAGAGTTACGTCAAATTTTATATAAAAGTCAGAATATTCCCCTAAGGTTTGAATGTTTAGTTGGTTCCAAACATTACAAGCATGATTGTAGTCTTCAACGGAGATTTCACTTTCGTTTAATTTGCTGTTGAAGGCTTCAATCGGTGGCAGACTGGTTTCTTCAAACTTTTCTGTAGATGTTATATAATCATAGGGGAAAACTCCTTTCCGTAATACTAGGTCCAATTTATCTTCAGATACAATTTTGCTGGTTTCTTTTAAGTCTTCTCTTCTTAGGTTCTCTGACAATTTGGCTAAACTAGATGGCATAAATCTGTAAGAGTCTACGAAGCGAAGTTTAATTTTACCTACTGTTTTTGAAAAGCTGATGTACTTTTCCAATGTTGTAGCAAGAACATCAATTTTACCGTCATCTCTTCCTAACTCTGGAATAATAAAGTGGGAGTCGTAGCCGCTAAGATTGTGTAAAACGACAGGAATAAAGTTTGGCAGTTTGTAATTTATATTGCATGAATTACAAGCAGCTCCTCTGTATAACCCTGTCAGGTGATCGTGATCTCTTACTTTTGGATTTTCTTCACTGAACATCTTCTTGCATAAATAGCATCTTGTCGCTACGTTGTATTCTTCTTGTTGATTTTGGTTTAAAGGTTCCATAGGTACAATATTACCGAACAAGCGTTGAACTTTTCCAGCAATATCGTACAGTTGGTCTACAAAATACTTAGCGGCTTCTTCACCACGGTAGAGTATTGGAGCGGATGTTAAACCATAGTCTTGCAATTGGTTTTCAGACAAGGTTGATTTAACTAGTAAACAAAAACTGTTGGGTTGATGCAACTGACATTTTGTTCTTCTAGTCACTTTGCCGTCCGGCAGCTCCTGTGGTACTAACGTTGATTCAAAATCTGCGTAGACCACTAGTGGAATTTGGTATTGGTGAACTGTCTTGTTAAATTGTATTGAAGCTCGGGTAGGCGGTGGAAGACTTATCTTTACTTCATAGTTCTCGTTGCAAAGTCTTTTATGTTCCAATAACCAGTCCAATCCTCCACGTTTTGAATCTTTCCAAGAAAAGCAGAAACATCTCTTGCAAACTGTAATCCTATTTACTCTTTTGGTCAATTGTTTTACAACTAAGGCTTCAAAGTCCTTTATCCATACATAATGGGAGATTTCACCCTTAGTTATCAATAGCAAATCCGTGTGGTTTCTTTGCTCAACCTTTACTACCCGCAAAGGATAAACGTTGTTCGAATCATCCAGACCAAAAACATTGACTGAAACGCCAGGATTTTTCTTTTCAAATTTGTTAATATCTTTTAAAGTAACTGGGTAAGTAAGACCTTGAAAGTTGTAGCGGTTGTTCATTCTCGTAGTATTCTCTACCAACTCTACAAGGATTGTTTTTAACATACTTGGTTAACATTGCATACTTGAAACATTCATTACCCTCATTTTTAACATTTCTACACGAGTTAGTGTTTTGGATTTTCTTTGGTAGAGGGATAAAACTACTACCTCTTAAACCATATCCATGTTTATGAACCCTAACATCCATACCTTCAATTGATGACAAAGTCCATCCAGATCCTCTTCCTTCATGTTCTTGGAGTTTGGTTATAAGTTCCTCCAAGCATTCTTCAATAATATCATCAATGTCGGAGGTGAAGGTAAGGGTTCGATTTTTGGTAATGAATGCTCTCAATGCTGTTTCACCATCAGTATTGTTAAACATAGCCTCTAACACCATTCCAAATTTAATAAAATTTAGCCTTTGTAGTTCTTCCCTCAAAGTTTGACCAACAAGTTCCTTAGCCTGGGTTATGAATGTTTCCAGTTCCAATTGAACGTTATTAATTTTGAAATGTGTTACAACTCGTCCTGGCAAGGCCGTGGTGCGCAGTTGTCTTACATCTTCCAGTTCTTCTTCTTCCATATCCTCTTCTTCGGTGTCCTCTTCTTCGGTGTCCTCTTCTTCAATAGGTCTTCCAGTAGTGGATGGTCCAGCACCAGCAAATTGTATCACACTAGGTCTTCTTCTTTGCATTTGCTGTAGATAGCTGTCCCAGTAGTCCGTCTGCTTCTGGTGCTCTTCCAAAAACCGGTCAATTGAGTCTAAGTCTATTTCATCCATGGTAATATCTTCTTTTCTATCTTCGTCTTCATGTAATTCTCTGTGTAGGGTGAAAAGATCTTCGTCTTGAAAGATTTCCCCACAAATGTCGCAAAGAGCCATTTCAAACAGTTTGGCTTTGAATGCACACTCTGTGAATGTCCACGCAATAGTGAGCAGCGCGCTCCACCGGGACCCTTTATATCCGAGGCAGATAGGTAGGGAAAGTGACGTCATATAGAAACAGGTTATCAATCATGTGCTAAATTTAGCCTTTACACAACCGTTTGTAATAAATTTATCAGTAGGCTTGATAAATTGATGATATTTGGTCTAGATTCAATAATTTGTACATTTTTTTTTAAAGGCTTCTGTTTGAGCAAAATTTATATAGGTCAAGGTCATTTGGAATTATTATTTTGAGCGGGGGATAGAGCACTAAGCAGCATCATTTACTACAAAGTGCTCTATCCCCCGCTCACATTCTTTTTTTTAACTTTTTGTTTAAACTTTTTACAAAGGTGAAACATCACCATCAGAGTCGGAATCATTCTCATCACGAAATAGGTAGCGATGACAATACATAATTCTTCTGGCTACTAACATCCTATCCATTGGACGATGAGGAGTGTCTTGTTCTTCTTCTTCAATTTCCGACTCAGATGATGACTCTAATGTTTCGTAGGCGTGCAAGTCCATTTCATTATCCGTTAAACCAGCTTCGTCCGAGTCCGTTTCAAAGTCCATTATTTCTTCTTCCTCCTCTTCCTGGTCAACCGCAGGTAGTTGGTCCTCTGCTTCTATAACTTCTACAGGTATTACCTCCAGAATTGAAAGAATTCTGTCGCGATGGAACACGGTGTTGTTAAGTGGAGCCATGGTATGAAAGTGGTGTATCTATCCAATTGGTTTGCCCTTTTTATACCCCCACCAACTATACATTGTATGTGGGTCAAGGTCACGTAAAGATACCCTTTGAGCGGGGGATAGATCACTAAGCAGCATGCTAGTCCATTACCGCAAAGTGATCTATCCCCCGCTCTATTCCGCAGACCACACTCAAGTCCAAGTCCACATCCAAGTCCACATCCAAATGTTACACTTTTTTATTACTGCCACCAAGTAATTGTCACTCGCACGTTTACTTGGTTTTGATAAAGGTACTGCACAAACTCCATATTGGTTGTTTGTTCGTTATACAAATGCATCATGAAATATGCAATCTTATCGATTGCGGCATTGTCCAACGGTTCGCAATTCACAAGTTCCAATGTGCCCTGGCTGGTCTTATCCTCTATAAGTTCCACCACTTCGTTGATGTCTTCTTCCAAGAGGATGAACTCAACACCGAAACTCTCTATTGTTGTTGATAGTGTCTAGACAAATGCTTGACTAAATGCTTTATTCATCAGTCCTACATATATACCAATTTCCCCCTCCCATTACCCATTCCCCCTCTACCTTTATATGGGTCAAGGCCATCCAATAATACCCTTTGAGCGGGGGATAGACCACTAAGCAGCATGCTAGTCCATTGCCGCAAAGTGATCTATCCCCCGTTTTGTATTCCACACAAGTCCTAGTCTTTACACACACACATAAGCCCCCCAGTCTTTTACACTTACTCATATACTCTGTCCTCCCTGCCAATTAAGAGTTCCCCATGTTTGCCACTATTTTCAATTAACCTTTCCAAGTCCCAAAACACAATGTCCAAATTAACCAAGTTCGCTCGTCCAATTTGAAACACACTATTCCCCCCAAAGTCACTTGCTCTCACTTGTTGTCCTGTATACTGCTTCTTCTTCCACGCTACAATCACTACCCTACCTTCTTCAACAACCATTCTTTTAACATTATCATACACCTTCTTCAACATCCCTCTACAGTTTAAATAGTTTATGGTTACATACTCCCACTCCTTACCAATGATCAGTGATCCACTCATTTTATAGCGTTCCACTGGAAGGTCCAAAGCAGAATGAAGTCGGGATGTACAGACCCCCTCTTTTATACCGGTTAACCGGTTGTCCTTCATTTAAAGTGGGTCAAGGTCATTCAAAAGTACCCTTTGAGCGGGGGATAGACCACTAAGCAGCATGCTAGTCCATTGCCGCAAAGTAGTCTATCCCCCGCTCTGTATTCTACACACACACACACATGTCCCTGTCCAAGTCTTTCATTACATACCTAATATATATTCACTTCCTTCATCATCACTATCACTCATCACTGCTTCCACAAACTCCATCAAGTTAAAGTTGAATTGTTTTAATTGTTCTTTTAGGTTTTGAATTTGTTGGTCCTTCACTTCCAAAACAGTGTGGAGGTGTGATATGTAGTCCGCTGCCTCGGTGACACTTGCTACTCTTGGGTCGCCTAGCTTCAAGCTGGAAACTACACCCTGCAGCTTAAAGTATGCCATACGCCTCTCTTGCTCCTGCCGTTGACCAGGACTAAGCAAGCCTTGCCCGTCTCGACTCACCTCCAGCAGGGTCCGTAGCATCGGAGCTTTGCAGGCGTTTGCTCGAGCAACAGTTATGCTATGAAATGGTCGAACAGGTCCACGAGTAGCAGGCAGGACGTTGGCAGCACGCCTTCTTGAAGAAGAGGAAGCCCGAGAGTTGGAAGCCATGTTTAAGTGTAGTATTCAGCTAAGCGGTACAAAGCAGAATAACCAAACTGCACATCAATACCCGTATATATACACTTATCAGTGGTGGGGGTACTGGCTAACCTTGGTAAAGTGGGTCAAGGCCATCCAAAAACATTACCAGAACGGGGGATAGATCACTAAGTGGCATGTTAGTCCATTGCCACAGAGTGATCTATCCCCCGCTCTGTATTCCACATTCACGCACACATTCATACAAACACACAAGTCCCAGTCCAAGTCTTTGTGGATTAATATTTTTAGTTTTTTTCTTACACTTGTGACAATGAATTGGTTCATTCATTTATATATAAAAAATATTTTATACATAAATGAATTGAATCAATTCATTTATGTATAAAATATTTTTTTAATAAATGGATATGTGTTATAGATGTCATAATCAAACTAATTTTACTATTATTGGAAATTGTGTAGGATGTAATATATGTAAAAGAATTATTTATAAAAAAAAGATTAAGAGAAAAAGTAATAAGAATAAACATCTTAAACATATTTTAAGAGAATTTAACCATTTTCAACCATATAAAACACACCAATTAATTAATGAATTATATATTTTATGTATTTCCAATCATTTTGAAATAACACCTAAGAATATAAAATTATTTTTAAAACAAAGGAAATATACAAATTGGATATTTTACTATCAATTTTTAAAAAAATATACAATATTAATTTTGAATTGAATCATAAAGATAAAGAAAAAATTACACTAGTTTTTAATAAATATTTATGTTTTAAGAAAAGTAATATATCATATAAAAAATTATTACCAATGATTTTTAAATATTTAAATATGGATTTTTGTATAAAACCTAATTATGATGATAACTTTTTAACATATCTATCACAAATGAATTTGTAATATTTTTTCCTATATAAATGGATCTGTTAGAAGAAATAAATAATATTGGAGAATTAAGATTTAAAGAATATAAACCATTAAAAAGTTTAAATTTAAATGAAAAATATAAAATTGAAAAATTTGAAAGAATTAAAGATAAATATGGATATACAATTATTGTTGAATTAGAAAAATGT
The DNA here is from genome assembly GCA_030545055.2 of Neoaliturus tenellus. NCBI lineage: Eukaryota > Metazoa > Arthropoda > Insecta > Hemiptera > Cicadellidae > Neoaliturus > Neoaliturus tenellus. The sequence goes on along the minus strand of CM061532.1, from coordinate 76,076,219 downwards.
AAAATACATTTACCAATAAGATTTACTAATATAATTGATGATAAAACTATTAAAGAATTAAATAAAAAAGATTTAAATTTAATTGTCACGGCTTTTAAGACTTTTGATGATAAAGAAACTGCTTTAGTTAAATTTGAATAATTATGTTAGTATAATTGTATTGATAATAAATTTTAAATCATCTTGTAAAAAATTATAATTTTACTGGTTTTAAAAAACTTTTTATTCTGTAAACAATTTCATATAAATTCATGCATATTTATTAAAAATTTCATTAAATTTGCATATTTTTTATGACAATTTGACAAAAGCTGAAAATTGGCCAAAAAATGGCAAAAATATTGCATGATTGTATTAAAAAACTGTGAAATTTGTTTGATTTTTGATTGTCTCCAAAGGTGTCCTAGGAACCCCATATAACTATCTACTTATATACATATATATATATATATATATATATATATATATATATATATATATTTATTTATTTATTATCCGGGATGTATTTATAAGCAGTTTCATGAAGTTTCTGACCACCAACAACTATATTCCTACTGTATAACCGTGCCCTTTGATTCATTGGGCATCGGCTTGCGGGACACAGCTTTGGTTCGTTCGTATTTAACTTTCACTTGATTCTACATGATTTATTTCCCACTTTAATAAACATGTTTTTGAACATTATCTCTAACCTTTTAACCTTTTCGTGGTTTTTCTATCTTTCAGAAGTTTCTCATTAGTTTGATTTAATACAATGACCTAGATAAAACTTTGCTCAAAGAGAAAATAACCCACTAAAATTATAATTCTATATTGGCTACCAGGTTTGGTTTATTTGATTTCTTTTTGGTTGTTTCTTTATTTGACTTTGGATTATGTAAGGCTCTAGTAAAACAACTTACACTTATTGTAATAAGTTTATTGAGAAATATTAGAACAAAACTAAGCAAAGAATACAAAACCTGTATTATCTTATATCTTTTTAACACAATAGAATTTTAATTTGCTTGTTGCTTTAATGAAATTTCTATTACAGTGTACTGTGTTAATAATACAAACAAACAAAAATCACATACAATGTTTAAGTATTTATTTTGCAGTTTTTATCAATCGAAAGTAGTCCATGACGATAGAGTATTCTGCAGTATTTATAAAAACAGTTCAAACACACAGCTGGATTTAACACAAAAGGGTTGTAACAGCGGTGATTCATCATTTACGTTTCCAGGAAAATTGACTTCAACAGTGTGTTAAGCCAAACTGTCGATTTCCGCGTCATTTGGCCGAAACAACACGTCAGTGTCGGTGTGCTGATCCAGTAAAAGCAATTTATGGGATGCAAAAACCTCGACCAAACTGGATTTTTACTTTTATTTAGAATTCCATTTGTTTGAGTTGGTTTGTAAATTCAAACCCACAGATTTCCATAAAATCTGTTACACTCATCGTCTTATATTTAACAATGTGCTACTATTATGAAGTAATACAAAGTAAATAATGTTTTAGTATTATTATAACATAGTATTAAATATTATAAAGTATTGAGTATTATCACGTGTTATATATGATTTCGTTTTTATGTACAATAGAATGTTATCACTGAAATAATATAAAATATTAAAGTGTTGCCGAAATTGTAATACTTATTGGTCTTTTTCAATTGTTTATTGAAATCAAGCCTAAAGGAAACCAATCATTTTTCTAATCCCGTCCAAAACCCTTTTCGAGGATCGTTTGGTCATGGGCTTAAGTTAAACATTGTGAATTAAAACGGTTTCCGGCTAACGGTTTCCGGCTAACGGTTTCCGGCTAACGGTTTCCGGCTAAGGTTTCCGGCTAACGGTTTCCGGCTAACGGTTTCCGGCTAACGGTTTCCGGCTAACGGTTTCCGGCTAACGGTTTCCGGCTAACGGTTTCCGGCTAACGGTTTCCGGCTAACGGTTTCCGGCTAACGGTTTTCCGATGATAATTGTTTAAAAAATTAAATATAGACCACTAGTAAAGGTACGGATTGTCATTTGAAGTAATAGGCAATCTTAAGGCAACGATTGTACAAGCGATCAGTGTGGGAAAGGGGTGTTGAATTACACCCAATCCCCCAACGAGTTACATTTCACACCTGTTTGTTCCACTAGATTTGTCAGCTTTCTACTACCCCGTCTATTTTCTAAATATTATGCACAAGTCAATTGAAACATGAAAAGCATCATTGAATACCATTGTCCTGTAATTAAAATTAGCTAAAAGGCTGTTTTTCGCTATGGGATGGTTTCAATAATTTAACCTTTTATTTAGGCATACGTAACATGTTCTATTTATTTTCATATAATATTAGTTTTTGTTGGTATTATTGATTTGATTTTTTCATCTCTTTAATCCATTAAAACCCCTACATTTGTATAAATAGTAAAAAAATAATATTAATAATAATACTAATAATAATAATAAAATAAACATGCAAAAAACACAAATTTATACATTATAGTATTATATGTCGTTTTCGATACCCGTTTTGTATACTTGTAAATATGCATTACTCGTTAGGGAGAATATGATTCAAACTTTGAAAATAATAGAATTTAAACTCGATTGATAATGATACAATTTTAATATATAATTTGTAGTTTATAATGACTATAACCATGGGTTTTCATGTTTTTGAATTTTTAGGCTAATTGTTTGACATTAAAAGGTTTAATTAAAAACGTAAGTCATAATAGCACAGTGATAGCCATCACCAACAAGCTGGAGTTTAATACATGGCCCGCGATGAAATTATCTATGAGCTTCTGTAATGGTTTTTGTCAAATTTGTAAATACTTACGCAACATAAAACATTCACACATGAAGAATTATACATTCCTAATTTCTAACATTAGACATTTTTGTTTAAGACTCTACCGTCAATTATAATATTTCGTTTTTGGCTCATATAAACTATAGTGCCACGCTTGCTTGTTGAGAAAAATATTATTTCATAAATTTTACCATTTCTTACGTAATAATAGTAATAATATGCGTTTGTCAAAAGTTACAAAATCAAGATACATTTATTAAGTATATTTTTACTTTAAAACATATTAACTTATAAATCAATATTAATTAAATCGTGTACATTTTAGTAACTTATTTTAGTTACTAAAGGTGTGAGATAAATATTACATAATACAAGTAATATAAACACAGTATTGCATTAGGCCTACACAAAACTACTCACTAATAATACTCAAAACTAGTAAAATATAATTTTGTTTAAAAAATTCTAGCATAAAAATGCTGAGCTGAAATTGCGGGAATTACAAGCATTCCGGCAATTTTATACTTTTAATTGAACCTTCCACGGAACATACCTCGTAATTAAGTTTCCTGATAGCAACGTTTCTTCGTTGTTGAGGCAGATTCCAAACGAAACTTCAATGAGCATTTAAGAAAAAATATTATAAAACCTTTTCATGCAGTTATTGAAATGCAAATGTAAACTATTATACAAAATTTTTATGTTCACGATGACTATTTAATACTGCAATGCAACACAAAAATTACGTGTGATTTCTTCTGGTTTGAATAAACGAAACATCTCATCATATTTTGTAACAAAATAATTTATTTTAAAATAAAAAAAAAACTGTTATTCTTGAGTTTCATTATGTTGTACTCTCGTTATGTTCTAAAATGTACTTCAAGTGTAGTAGCAGTATATGTTATCATTACAAATGGTATTTAATAAAGTTTATTCCATTAGGCCTACTTAATTTATAGGCAATTCGGAAATTTTAATTAATAGTTAAAATAATATGCTCATTTCAACGGGAAAAGTCTATTTAACTTTTAATTTATAATAATTATAAAGAACATGTTTTTTTTTTTTACTTAATATATGCCATAAGCAACTGAAATGAAATAATGATACAGTCATACGTCGGTGATACGTAAACATAAAATCTCTCACATGTATCATTCTTTACGTTTCTTATAAATGTTCTGTTACGCACATCATTTTTGAAAGATAGCAATTTTAACTCGAGTTGACGGGTTTTGAATATTAGAAAGTAAATTCGAAACAAGGAATTAAATATTTAAAATTTTAAATAGTTAATTCATTCTGTTGATAACATTTTCATCAATTGAGCGTTATAAGATCACAACAACAAAATTATATACATCAATTTTTGTATGTTTAATAAATTGAAACTATACTGCCTAAAATACTGCTCATAACAAACACATAATGATCGTATGAAAAGCTGTAAAAGCTTTAGAACACTTATGTATTATTGCAAGAGTTAATTAGAGTTAAGTTAAAAAAACTTTTATGGTAGGGTAATTATTAATTACTAGGGAATCTTAATCGATCTCTTCGAGCATTTTCCCAAACAAAATGTCATTTCTTAGTAGATATTTCCGCAGTATTAGTAGTATAAGAGAAGGGAACATTAAGTCTAAAGTTGCACTCGACCATCACGTAGCCCCGAGACAGTCAGCACATTCCTGGCACGTACCTGGCCCGGTCACCCCCGGCATTGGCACTGCGGGTAATGTGGGGGGTGCTAATGCCCGATTATGCGATCACCACCAATACTACTTATAGAACAAAATTTCTATTGAGTACCTTTAAGAACACAAAGGTAATGAATGAGAAAACAACTAATCATAACTTTAAAATAATAAAAAACGTAAATTTGTGTGTACGTTGGGGCTTAGATGAAGGGCGACTCTGGATTATTGGTTAGCAGGTCAGACTTTCGGCTTTATGGAAGCGATGTCATGGGTAGGTTTTTTCAGTACTACTTAAATATCAGAAATTTTTCACTTCATTGAATATTTTTATGTAAATTTAAGATTTGCCACAAATGTTTTCTTGTTCTTTATTTCTTAGCGTAACATTAAAAAAAACCTCTTCAATCTGAAATGAAAAAGTTTTACTATAATTACCATTATTTTTTGATTGAAAAAACATTGAATTTACGATATTTTGGGGTTCAAAGAACATTTTAGTTTTACACGTGTAGAAATATAAAAATCTTACACTTAAGTGTCTGCTTTGTGCAAGAATAACTTATTTAACATATACTGTACTTAACTGTAACTCAAGTTATTTATATGAATCGTAATCATGTTCAAGAAAATAATAATAATAATAGTAGGCCTAATGAATTTCTATGTTTTTAATTTTAAATTTAATTACTTTTTACATCAATTTATTGCTAATAGATATATTTAATTACATGTAATTAAAGTACATTTAATTGCTTTTTTCAACGCTACATAAAATATTATGTTAAGGTGAATATTGTCTTAGTTTTATAAACGGATAAATGTGTGAAAGGTAATTTATTATCATTAAAAAATTGGTAATACCAAAGTAAAACATTTGATCGGAGATGAACACCAATTATTACATTTCTAATTAGTCAACCTTTCTTGCTCATTCCAGCGAGAAAATTGTGTCCAAAGGAGAATTTGCCGTAAGGAGTTACCACAAAGCCAGGACCGAGTTGTGATTGATAGCCTCAATGTTTAGGTGATTACTAGCCAAACTAAAAACTAGGATGTTTTTGTAGTATTTAGCTGTGTAAAAGTACCAAACATAAGTAGTACAAAATCGTGTTATATCTAAGGCATGTGATTCATTCCATTAGTTTAAATATGTTCATTATGATTTCCTTGTTTATTGAACAGTTCAATTGTTAAAGATCATTAAAAGATTAAAATGGAAAGTTCTAAATTATACTATGTGACCACATTAGTTCCACACGTTTCCCAATCTTTCTATACTTTGATTTATACTTCTTTGTTGAGAAATGTGTAGGAATAATAAAATTTGCCTATATAATTCCGAATATATTACAAAAAAAAATTTGTTAAACTGACAATTATTCCTTAAAGTCCATACACAAATGACGTTAATTAAAATTACATAGGTAATTGTGACAAGTAAATTTTTATGTGATTTATAATATAAAAACCTGCCAGTTTCACTCGATTATTAACTTAATTACAGACGGATTATAATTAATAACTTGATAATGAGACTTTAAATTTGTCAAACACATATAGCAAAGGTTTATTTTAGGATATTAATATGTTACCAGGAAAATAGCTCCAGATTTAATTTGTGAGATCATCATCAAAACCACCAAACCCAGCATTAATGGGCACACAGTTACATAAGTATGGAATTTCTAGAATTATTGCACTTTATTTTGAATTCAACCAATATTAGTTTTACTTAGGAAGAACCACCCAGTTAAAAATAAGTAAATAAAAAATAGTTTTGAACTCATGTAAAAAAAACTAAGGAAATATTTTTTTTACGTTTTAAATAAATATTGCCAATACGTAAAAAAAGAAAAATGATAATAATCTCAATGTAAAATATTTCATTGGTACGGAAGAACCCATTTCTTTCTTTTCCTTATCTCTTAAATTAAAACTTTACACTTCCAGAATCATAAAAATAACCCCGATATTCTTTGTTTTTTTTTCTTCAAACATTTTCCCATTATGTGATTGTTTTGTTGTAAAATCTAATTGTTAAGGTGGTCATGATTAGAACATAATTGGAAGAATATCATACCTTACCTAAAACATGTCTTTCAAGAATACAATAATAGGTTAGATTAACAATAGGTGTGTTACGTTATGTTCATTGTAAAATACTGGTTAACCAATATTATTGTATACACATTGTCATCTTTACCGATAGGCCTATGCCATTGGCCTTTTATATTATAGTGGCCTTATAACTAGAGCCTTTATTAATCACTGATGATTGTAAGCTATCATTTGAAGTTATTCAAATAGTAAGAGAAAGACCCTGTAGCTGAATGCCTGTGATCTGTTGTAGTATGTTGAGTCATCAATGTTCATTTAAATAATAAAATTATTGTGAGCTAATTTTTTAACAACTAGATTTTACAATCGTAAATTAGTTCAATAAACATTGGCGAACTTAACAGGTTTTCTTGTCAGTAATATCACAGAAATGTTATAAAACGACTGTATATATAATAGATCTTCTTCATTCATTAGCATAGTAAAAGGTTAACCGAGCCTCGCTCGTTGGTTTTAATTCACTTTTATTATAGTGTTATATTAATCAAGTTATTAAATTTACACTAGACTCTGCACAGTTAACAGCTGTTAAAAAATGCTAAAATTAATGTTCCTTTATTGTGGTTTAATTTTGGTTGTTATTTCGTTACCAAATTTTAACCCATTAGAATAATGTTAAAAATTACGATTTTTTAACTCCATTTTAAGAAAAATTTTATTTTTCCTGTGGTTCGAGCTGTTTCTTTACTTATTTTTGGGCCAAAACATTCTTAAATGCAAAGGTTAAGCAAAATCTACCAGCTAGATTTCGACAACGTGGAACACACATCCCTTCAGACACTCCTCGTATTATTATAGTATAGGATTCTGTTTATAGTTTTAAAATTTATACAAAGAAAATATTGAAATTTAAACAAAACATACGTTTTTGGAATCCCCTTGTTATTCTTAATTAGTGTGTTTGATTACATTTCTCATACTGTATTTCCTGTTTAAGTTATTCCACTTGAAAATCCATTAGTTTCTTTGGCAATGGTAATGAAATGTCGAAATAAAAAACTTCAAGGGCTTATAGGTAACTACTTTTTGGATGGATATTTACCAGTTTACTTTAGAGACAACTTCCCGCAGAGCCAACTTACGTAAAATCGTTAAAAATTGGTTAATAGCTGTACGAGGAGTTCTTGTTAAAAAGTGTCGTGTATGAAATATGTACAGCTTTAATAAAAAACTAAACAAAACTATTATTATCAATGATAAATAAAATGATATTTTAAAAGTAAACTTAAGTGTTACATAGTTTTACAGTGCGATTAAAAATGCATAAAACGTAACTACTTTTTAAACACTGGTTAAAAAGTCAGGAACCTATTGTGGTATAACCATTAGAATAAAACAGGTGTGTTTAAAATTAATTATGAAAATACAAATATTAGAAGATTTGTAAACAAAATTAAAGCTATTTAAAAAAAGTTATATTTAAAATTATATTGAGAAAATTATAAAGTAAAATAACTCTGATTTACACCAAAAATATAACAAAAACTTTTTCGTTCATATGAGTTGTTTCCTACATGTAATTAAAAGGTATTGGAAGGATTAAAAGTTACCTTAAGGGCACATTTAAAGGTTTAAATTGATATTAACAATTTGCAAATTTAAAGACTTTGTTTATCCCAAACTTCCACTGCCACTCCGGTTGGACGACAGAACAATCCCTGGGTCCCCAGGTAATTAAAAATAAACTTAGAACTGAGTATGTGGTGGCACACACAATTACGGGTGCTTGAGCTTGACATCATGCGTCGTTTGTTCATACATAAATTCGTTTTAAAGAATTTCTAAATGTAAAATGTTAAATTAATCCAGTCATGAAAAGGTACGATGTATGACTTAGGTCATGAAAAGTTTTATATAAAACATGTTTTTGCTTTTGTGAAATGCAATTTATTAGCTCTATAATCATAATCAAAGTTACTCCAAAGTATTGATAACATGACGAGTCAGTTTGGAATCCGCTCACCAACCCATTGGATTATCTGGGTTACTTAGGAAGAACCACCCAGTTAAAAATAAGTAAATAAAAAATAGTTTTGAACTCATGTAAAAAAAACTAAGGAAATATTTTTTTTACGTTTTAAATAAATATTGCCAATACGTAAAAAAAGAAAAATGATAATAATCTCAATGTAAAATATTTCATTGGTACGGAAGAACCCATTTCTTTCTTTTCCTTATCTCTTAAATTAAAACTTTACACTTCCAGAATCATAAAAATAACCCCGATATTCTTTGTTTTTTTTTCTTCAAACATTTTCCCATTATGTGATTGTTTTGTTGTAAAATCTAATTGTTAAGGTGGTCATGATTAGAACATAATTGGAAGAATATCATACCTTACCTAAAACATGTCTTTCAAGAATACAATAATAGGTTAGATTAACAATAGGTGTGTTACGTTATGTTCATTGTAAAATACTGGTTAACCAATATTATTGTATACACATTGTCATCTTTACCGATAGGCCTATGCCATTGGCCTTTTATATTATAGTGGCCTTATAACTAGAGCCTTTATTAATCACTGATGATTGTAAGCTATCATTTGAAGTTATTCAAATAGTAAGAGAAAGACCCTGTAGCTGAATGCCTGTGATCTGTTGTAGTATGTTGAGTCATCAATGTTCATTTAAATAATAAAATTATTGTGAGCTAATTTTTTAACAACTAGATTTTACAATCGTAAATTAGTTCAATAAACATTGGCGAACTTAACAGGTTTTCTTGTCAGTAATATCACAGAAATGTTATAAAACGACTGTATATATAATAGATCTTCTTCATTCATTAGCATAGTAAAAGGTTAACCGAGCCTCGCTCGTTGGTTTTAATTCACTTTTATTATAGTGTTATATTAATCAAGTTATTAAATTTACACTAGACTCTGCACAGTTAACAGCTGTTAAAAAATGCTAAAATTAATGTTCCTTTATTGTGGTTTAATTTTGGTTGTTATTTCGTTACCAAATTTTAACCCATTAGAATAATGTTAAAAATTACGATTTTTTAACTCCATTTTAAGAAAAATTTTATTTTTCCTGTGGTTCGAGCTGTTTCTTTACTTATTTTTGGGCCAAAACATTCTTAAATGCAAAGGTTAAGCAAAATCTACCAGCTAGATTTCGACAACGTGGAACACACATCCCTTCAGACACTCCTCGTATTATTATAGTATAGGATTCTGTTTATAGTTTTAAAATTTATACAAAGAAAATATTGAAATTTAAACAAAACATACGTTTTTGGAATCCCCTTGTTATTCTTAATTAGTGTGTTTGATTACATTTCTCATACTGTATTTCCTGTTTAAGTTATTCCACTTGAAAATCCATTAGTTTCTTTGGCAATGGTAATGAAATGTCGAAATAAAAAACTTCAAGGGCTTATAGGTAACTACTTTTTGGATGGATATTTACCAGTTTACTTTAGAGACAACTTCCCGCAGAGCCAACTTACGTAAAATCGTTAAAAATTGGTTAATAGCTGTACGAGGAGTTCTTGTTAAAAAGTGTCGTGTATGAAATATGTACAGCTTTAATAAAAAACTAAACAAAACTATTATTATCAATGATAAATAAAATGATATTTTAAAAGTAAACTTAAGTGTTACATAGTTTTACAGTGCGATTAAAAATGCATAAAACGTAACTACTTTTTAAACACTGGTTAAAAAGTCAGGAACCTATTGTGGTATAACCATTAGAATAAAACAGGTGTGTTTAAAATTAATTATGAAAATACAAATATTAGAAGATTTGTAAACAAAATTAAAGCTATTTAAAAAAAGTTATATTTAAAATTATATTGAGAAAATTATAAAGTAAAATAACTCTGATTTACACCAAAAATATAACAAAAACTTTTTCGTTCATATGAGTTGTTTCCTACATGTAATTAAAAGGTATTGGAAGGATTAAAAGTTACCTTAAGGGCACATTTAAAGGTTTAAATTGATATTAACAATTTGCAAATTTAAAGACTTTGTTTATCCCAAACTTCCACTGCCACTCCGGTTGGACGACAGAACAATCCCTGGGTCCCCAGGTAATTAAAAATAAACTTAGAACTGAGTATGTGGTGGCACACACAATTACGGGTGCTTGAGCTTGACATCATGCGTCGTTTGTTCATACATAAATTCGTTTTAAAGAATTTCTAAATGTAAAATGTTAAATTAATCCAGTCATGAAAAGGTACGATGTATGACTTAGGTCATGAAAAGTTTTATATAAAACATGTTTTTGCTTTTGTGAAATGCAATTTATTAGCTCTATAATCATAATCAAAGTTACTCCAAAGTATTGATAACATGACGAGTCAGTTTGGAATCCGCTCACCAACCCATTGGATTATCTCATTCGTTCATTACGCTCACCCGCCTCTCAGAACTGAAATTTTAATAAATTTTTATAAGTAATGCATTCTGTTGGTGTACACCGAACTGCACTGATTTTGTTAACAATGAAAAATAACTCATACAATACACATATTAACTCTCGAATTCAACTTATATTTATTTAAAAATGTGTTTTAGTCTCCCCAAGGTTTTACCGACCCCACTCCTCAAGAAGAGGTAGGCCTACTCATGAAAGATATCAAGGTGTAATTATTTCTTAGATAGGAAAAAATGTTTGTGTTTGAAAATGTTATTTTTTCACCTAAAAAGTGTTTAAATGTTCTCATTCTTTTGGTTTTGAAGTGTTAACATTCCGTTTTTAGTTTTTGTTTTTAGTTTTAGTAAAAATATAACCATAATTTTTTATCAAATTAAAATGATAAACTCATGATTTAATCTATGCAAAACAAGTGTATAAATGTTATCAGTGAAGCTTTATCAGCATGCGAGGTCACGGGTGGATGTAGACACACAGATTACCATAATACACAGCTCTGTATGCGCCCACCGCTACACTCTCTTACCAACTGAAACTGACTGGATCTGACCTTAAATGACTTGCCTAATAGTTTAGCTATGCCAGCTGCCAGACCAAATCCAAACGGAAATTTCAAGGGCCGCTTTTAAACGTATTGACTCAGGTGATTTGCACTGCAGAATATCTTTTCATGACTACATTTATTACCCGGTCGTTCCCGTCAATGCAGAGCACACCTTCTTCCGCAGCTCCCGTTGGGAAGGGCCCCGCCTGGAGGCCACACAATTTTTTTGTGCATTTCGGTGGACTGGTTCTGCTAAAAGATCTAGGAGAATGAGTGCTGCTGGGATTGTTTGTCACAGTACGTCCGGAAATCCTCCTTAAAAGAGACTGATCTTGACCGCTATGCGGCTCAGACTCCCTGCCCGTGCGGCTAGTCAAGGAGTGAGCCCAATAGGTTTAGGTTAATTTAAGCCTAGCCTGATGCAATATGACAAACCATTCCAGGCTAGATTTGTAAAGAGTAGAGGACGTTTGTTAGTGGGTATACCCGTTTTTAGTGGAGTCCTACACTACAGGCTGGCCCCCTGTGTGCTTAATTAATTTTTCCTGCCTTTATCTATAATAATAAAATAAATAAATAAAAAGAACTACATTTACACTTATTGTAATAAATTTATTGATATTGAGAACCAAACTAAGAATAGTATAAAAACATTGTAATACCTTTTATTATTATTTTTTTTACATCCCAGGATTTTACTTTGCTTATTGCTTTAATGAAAGTGCTATTAAGGATTACTATTTTAGTAATACAAAAAATAAATAATCACACATAATGTTTGTGTAATTTATATTTGCAGTTTTAATCAATCAAAAGTAGTCCACGACAATTTAGAGTTTTCTGCAGTATTTATAATAACTGTTAAAACACACACATGGACACAAAAGGGTTTTACCAGAGGTGATTCATCATTTACGTTATCAGGAATATTGACTTCAACAGTGTGTTAAGCCAAACTGTCGATTTCCGCGTCATTTGGCCGAAACAACATGTCAGTGTCGGTGAGCTGATCCAGTAAAAGCAATTTATGGGATGCAAAAACCTCGTTCAAACTGGATTTTTACTTTTATTCGGAATCCCATTCGTTTGAGTTGTGTCGTAAATCCAAGCAAACAGATTTCCATTAAAAATGTTAGACTCATCGTCATTGTTACTATTTTAACGACGTGTTAAAAATGTGAATTATTATTTTTTAGCTATCTTCAAAAATTATAATAATATTGTTATTACAGTACTTTTTAAAGTTTGACAGCACGTATCCAAATACTTAGTATTGAAAAAAGAAATGATTGATATACTTTAACCATTTACCATTAAAACAAATATGCCTACATACATAAATGACGTACGCATAGACAATGAGTTTGCATCCAGCAGTGGTTGTGTAAATTCTGCAACCTAAATATCAAATAGAAACATTACACCCGATCTAACGCTCAATAAATCAAATTACTGGAAACCTTATAAACAAACGCTCTAATTACAAACCTGAATCCCTCATCAGCTTTCGGTAAATATAATTTCATGACCCTTTACTTTTCTTTATGGGCTGTGTTTGGAACTTTTGAAAGAGTTCCTAACAGTCTGCTTACTCATTTTGTTCATCTTTTGAACACTATATAACTTATACTGAAATTGATAATGTGTTAATATTTTTACCGTACTTTTGTTCGATACTAGTTTTTGAAATTTATTTCAAATACAGATTGTTTACACACCGACATAAGATACTTTTGTTTTATTCCTAAGTTGACCAATATATTTTCCTCTTAGTATAAATTTGATTCTAGAGTTTAAGGCAGTACAATTTGACTCAAGTATAATTTTACCACCCTTACGGTTACCTCATTTTTAATGTTTTTTTTTTTTTTACCTTAATTTATTCAATCTAAAGCCTTTTTTATTTTTGACTTTTTTATAAACTTAACGGATAGGGAGTTACAGGCAGTTGGAGTTCATTTTTAGTGTCATAAGAATAAAATAGCTTTAATTGCTTACATCTCCGAAATCCTTCCCCAAAATAAAAATAAAATAATTGGAATAAAAATATCTTAAAATGAGGCTTAAATAACATTCCACTCATAATAATTATCATTTAAGTATAATTAACTTTTTCCCATTATGGTGGACTGATAATATATTTTCTTACGTAATCTTATCTTATACTCTAAAACAAGCTCTGTTTGTACGGGAAAGTTTTCCGCTCCAAGGATTTTTTGTTTTTTAGTTGAATATGGGGGTTTTGGCCACCAGAATCGATTGGAGCTGGTCCCATAGCTGGGGAAAATCCGGTTTTTGAGCTAGAACACTTCAAAGTTCCCATGTTATCCTTATGGAGATTTTTAAATTGAACAAAAATTAGCTGAAAACTGTTGATAAAATAAACCAATATTTTATATCTTATACATGTGGTTTAGTAAAATTATACCAAGGTGAGAAGCCTTTGGTCTGGCGAGTGAGCGAAGCGAATGAGCTCGTCCTCAAAAGGAAGAGGGCGAGTGAGCGGAGCGAACGAGCTTTTGGTGTGAAACGAAAGTAATAATTTTACCGAGCATAAGCTCGGTCCTCCTGGTACCTCCTGGTATCATAAAATAAACGTTCTTTAAACATATTTTTAAGACACTTTCATTGTTATTATTTTTTTCAATTTATTGAATGGTTTACGAGATTAGCCAATTAAAGTTTGTTCAATGGTAATCTTGGGGAACTTCAAAATAAACTTTCATTGCCTGTGGCTCCCTAACCGTTAAGTTTAGAAAAAATGACGAATTAATAAGAAGCTTTTGAATTGTGTATACAGTCCAAAAATAACGTACAAAACTGTGGGATAGTATTTGAGAATTGGTGGTTTATTGGACATCACAACTTCGTCTTTGAGAAATCTTTGAGAAAATTTTTAAAAGTGGTGATCCCTAGGTTGAAGCAACGGCATTTTCGCCGACTTTTAAATGTGCGTCGCGGAGTACTACAGTAGTTCTCTCCCACAATACCACTCATAATATGGGTGAACAGATTTATTCATAACAACTATGTCAATTCTAAAACAAAAGTGCAAAGGAAGTTGAAGGTCATCCAGAACTCCAGACAAAGTCGAACGAGTGAGCTAAGCCAATCATAATATTCATGCAGAATTATTTAAATAGTAATGTAAAGGAAACCGACAATTTTTCTAACGGCGTCTCAAAACGTTTTGGAGGAACCAAATCATGAATATGTTGGTTACAGACTTTCAAGTTTCAAGTAATATTTCAAAGTTTTCCTATGATAATGGTTTTATAAATTAAATATAGGCTACTAGTAAGGATACGCTTTGTCGTTTGCAGTAATAGGCAATCTTAAGGCAACCCTCCTACAAGCGATCTGTGAAGGCAAGGGGTGTTGAATTACACTCAATCACCAACGAATTACTTTTCACACCTGTTTGTTCCACTACATTTGTCGGCTTTCTACCACCACGTCTATTATAATCAATTGAAACATGAAAATCATCATTGAATACCATTTTGTTATAACTAAAATTAGCTAAATGGCTGTGCTTCACTACGGGATAGCTTCAATTACAAAACTTTTATAATAATAATAATTTTTTTAATATATATTATTTTTTAATTTAGGCATACGTAAATTTTTTATTATTTTTTTTTGTATTTCATTAGTTTTTGATGGCGTCATTGATTTAATTTTTATCACTTCAACCAATAAAAAAAACTTTTGTTGTGAAAATAACTACCCCACACCCAAAAACATATATTTTAATATTTTATACCATTCTCAATATACGTTTTTCAAACATACATGCTTGCAAATTAAATATACCTTAATCATAATGGAGAATAGGTTTTTAACTTTGAAAATAAAAAGTGAACTCTATTGATAATGATAACATATTAATATAGTACATTTTTTATTTATTTTATAATGACTATAATAATACGTTTTCATCTTTTTAAATGTTTATTGCTAATTGTTTGACATTAAAAAGTTTCATTGGAATGGAAGAGCCATAAAAGCACAGTAATAGTCATTTGATTTATTACCAACAAGCCGGGGTTTAACACCGCTTACGATGAAATCATCTATGGCCTTGTGTAATGGTTTTGCTCAAATTAGTAAGTATTTACGCAACATAAACATTCACACATAAAGAATTATACATTCCTATTTCTAGCATTGGACATTTTTTGTTTAGGACACTAAATTAAATTATTGTTTTTTCGTTTGAAGCGCATGAACTATATAGTCCAAAGGCTGCTTGTTGAGAAAAATATGATTTCATAAATGCTACCATTTTTATAACAATATTGTAAATATATGTATTTAGTCCAAAGTTAACAAAATCAAGATAAATATATTAAAAAGATTTTCACTTTAAAACACACAAAGTTATTGTAATTAAATAATGTAAAATTATAGTAACTAATGTAAAGTGTAAAATAAACATTACATAATACAGGTAAAACTTTACACAAAACTAGTAAAAAACTATTTTGTTTAAAAAATTCCAGCATAAAAATGCTGAACTGAAACGGCACAAAAGTCAAGCATTCCGGCAATTTTATACTTTTAATTGAACCTTCCACGGAACAAACCTCGTAATTAAGTTTCCTGATGGCAACGTTCCTTCGTTGAGATGGCAGATTCTAAACGGAACTTCAATGAGCATTTAAGGAAAAATAGTATAAACAAAACTTATCATACAGGATAGTTATTGAAATGCAAATGAAAATTACTTAACCAAATTTGTTATGTTCTTGATAAGTATTTTACACTGCAATGCATCACAAAAATTACATCTTAAATGTTTTCTTCTGATTCTAATAGATAAAAAAAATCTTCTCATTATTTATATCAAAATAATTTATTTTAAAATAGAAACTGTTATTCTTGAGTTTTATTATGTTGTACTCTCGTTATGTTTTATGATGCACTACAAGTTATCATTACAAATGGTTTCTAGTAAATTCTGTTCTATTAGTAAATTTATAGGCGGTTCGAACATTTTTGATAATAGTTAAAATAATATGTTTACTTCAATAGAAAAACTTATTACTTTCTATTTTACAATAACTATAAGGAACAATAAGACTAAAAATGTTCCTTTGACTTATTATACAAGGCACTAATAACTTAAAAAATTTCGATAAAGTCATATGTTGGCGATACGTAAACATTGTGTATTGAACCAGAAAATCACTTACAAGTATCATCTTTACGTTTCTTACCACACATCATTTTCTGGCATATAACAATTAAATTTTGACCAGTTTTGAATCGGAAGAAGTAATAAAAATTTAATAATTTTAATTTATTAATTAGTTATTTTGATAGACTTTTCATAAACCGAGCATTTATAGCATCACAACAAAAAAATAACATACATAATTGGCGTATGTTCAATATTTAGATTCTATAATGTATTGCCCATACCCTCCTTATACCAAACACATAATGATAGTATCAATAGCTGTAAAATATGTGAACACTTTTGAGAACTTAGAGCCAAATAAGCATTAGTAATTGTATATTATTGCATACTCGTGAGTATTATTGCACGAGTAAATTAGAGTTAGGTTGAAACAACACTTTTATTCGCAATGTATTAAATAGATCCCCAACTTTAAAACAATGAAATTATTAATTTCTATAGAATCTTAATCAATCTCTTTGATTATTTTCCCAAACAAAATGTCATTTCTTAGTAGATATTTCCGTGGTATTAGTAGTATAAGAGAAGGGAACATTAAGTCTAAAGTTGCAGTCGACCATCACGTGGCCCCGAGACAGTCAGCACATTCCTGGCACGTACCTGGCCCGGTCACCGCCGGCATTGGCACTGCGGGTAATGTGGGGACTAATGCCCGGTAATGCGATCACCGCCAATAACCTACTGCTTATGGGAAAAAATTATTATTTAGAGTCTCACCAACATAAACTCTAACATCAGCCTAAACTATAAACTGAAAAAGAAAACAAATAATGGTTGCTTTCTTAATCCCTAGTTTTAGCATCTAATGGTTTCAACTAATCAGTAACATCAAAACAAATTAAAATAATGAGTTTAGTTGGGTTTTAGATGAAGGGTAAGTCACTGGGTTATTACACGTTAACATGTCCTAATTTCGGCATGTGATAGCGATTTTGTGTTTTCAAATTCATTTTCTAGGGTTTTCCAGAAGGTCTACTATTTACATGTACTGTAGCGGCTCTTCCCTATCTTTCTTAAATAGGTTCCATGGACGGATCTATGTCTATGTGGATGAATTAATTAACAGTAACAAAGTAATTAAAAAATGCTGTTGACATTTAACAAAAATATATATGTATACAATACACAAATATTTTAAACATTAATTAATATTTTTATATGGTTACTTATATAAAAGTTTTTTTTTGTTATTTTGGGAGCTATTTATACTTTTACAATGATTGCCATTGATTTTGTAAAACTGGAAAATCCTAAACAATTCAAACTTTATTGAATATTTTTATTTCAAATTTTCCTTGCCAAAAATGTTCTCTCATACTTAAATTCTTTGCTCAATATCAAAAGAAGAACCTGTTCAATTTGAAAAGAAAAAAATTTTACTCCAATTAACTTTATTGTTATGTTAAAAATATATTTAGAGTATTTTGAAGGTTTAGAATTTTTTAAATTTTACACGTGTGTGAAATATACCAGTCTTATACTTAAGTGTCTGATTTGAGCAAAATTAAGCTGTACAACCTACACTAAACTATAAACTTGGTTATATTTTTTGTTAAAAATGTTATATAAATAAATAGTTTTATATATATATATATATATATATATATATATATATATATATATATATATATATATATATACATATACATATATAAATCTTAATCATATTGAATAAATTAATGTTGATAATTGTAATGCATTTCTTAGTTTCATTTGCAAATTTATTTCCTTTTCATATCTATTCGTTTTTTACAGGTATAATTTTTTTATAAACAATTTACTTCTCCAACGCTACGTAAAATATTATGTTGAATGAAGAAATGAATGAATAAATGAAAATACTTCTTTATTGAGGCGAGTTTAGGGCCAACATGGCCCTTTCTTACAACTAACCTCCTAACTAATAAAACAAACAGAACTTTTTTACTAAAAACAAAAGAAAACTTACTGACGATTTAAAATAAACAATAATCACAAAATAACTATACAAAGGCAAAATAAATAAAACAAAATAATAAAATCTCACACACTCACGCTCATTCCCTGCTACACCCAGGCCTAACGCACGCCCTCCTGCCACGACGCGGTCATCCGGCTAAGATAAAGTTGTTTCAGCGCCACCGTCAGCCGGGATTGGTTTTCTATTGATTTGATGGGTATGGGTAGGGAGTTGATGGGTATGGGCAGGCAGTCAAGGTGAATGAACGGTTAAAAACCGTGGTTCGGTGCCGGGGAATGCGAAGAGTTGACGAGCCAGAGCGCGTATTTCTTGCACCTCCCCTACCCACAAATTCGAATGGACAGCAAGATAATTTGGAATCCCGGAATTGATAACAGAATGAGTTATTTTGATAATGCGAATCTCCCTTAAATCAGAAAGTTTTAACAAAGAACATTGTATGTAGTAAGCCGTGACACGATCGTCCCGTCGAAGATTGAACAAAAAACGGATGCAATAATTTTGAGCTCTTTGTAATTTTGTTTGCAAGTTCACAGTCATGTCACTAATTACGGAGTTACAGTAAGAGAAATGCGGAAAGGCAAGTGATTTGATGAGTAGAAGTTTGATGTGAAAGGGTAGAAGTCCTTGAAGTTTCTTGAGCGTGTGAACAGTCGCAAACACCTTTTTACATGTGTTCACAACTGTGTCAGTCCAGTCCAGAGTGTTTCTGATGATCAACCTAAGACTATTCACTTTGTCGTAGTAAGGTAGTAAAGTGCTGTCAACAGTAAGCTTGGGTGCAGTGTTTAGGTCAATTCTGTGAAGAAGACGGGAGTGGCCAAGAATGATTGGCTTAGTCTTATCAGGATTCAATTTGAGCCCGTTTTTGGCTGCCCAAAGAACGATGCCGTTAATGTCGTGGTTGATTCGAGTGATAGTTTCATTCACTTCGCTGACCTTAAAATGAGCATAAATTTGTAAATCGTCAGCATAAGAATGAAACTTTGAGTGAAGTAAAACTGCAGAAATGTCGTTTGTGTAGACTGTAAATAGTAAAGGTCCAAGTATCGAGCCCTGTGGGACTCCACAGGAAACGGGTTTTCAGTCGGAAGTGGATTTGTCATAACACACGCACTGCTGACGACCCTGAAGGTAATATCTCATCCAAGAAAGAGTACTGTCTGAGAATCCTATTATTTTTAGCTTGGCAAGAAGAATATCATGGTTCACAGTGTCGAAAGCCTTACTAAAGTCAAACAATGTCAAAACAGTGCACTGGCTACGGTCCATGGCTAGTCAAATGTCGTCAGTTATTTTCAATAAGGCTGTTTCGGTACTGTGAGACCGCCTGAAGCCTGATTGGAAAGGGTTAAGAAGGTTGTTATTCATGAGAAAATCAGACACTTGTGAGTGAACTATTCGTTCTAGGGCTTTGGAAGAGCTGGGAGAATGCTAATTGGTCTATAATCTTGAGGAAGCGATGGGGATGAGATCTTGTTCAAAGGGCGAACTAGAGCAAACTTCCATTTTTCTGGGAATATACCCGTTAATAATGAAGTATTGAAAATATGAGTTAAAGTTGGAAGGAGAGCAAAAAGAATTTTCTTGATGAGTGAAATTGAAATGTTGTCAGACCCTGTGGCATTTGAGGTAATAACTCGGATGGCCTTCAAAACATCAATTGGTACTATTGGTCTAAAGTGGAACTGTGGATGAAACTGATTCAGGTTGGCCTGTAGAGAGAGCTCGGCCAGATGGTTTTGTACGGATAAGGTATTCGTTGAAGAAGTAAAAGAAAGAAAATAATCGTTTAAGTCGTTTAACGGTACAGATAACGGAACAGAATTTACTTGTTTGCCGATGCCAAGTTTCTTAACGTTTCGCCAAAGAACAGATGAAGATTGCTTTCTGTCAGAAAAAAGAGCATGAATGTATCGAAGTCTGGAATTACGGATTTGCTGTTTTACATGATTGCGCAAACGACGATACTCTGCTATAAGTACAGGATCTCCAGACCTCTTTGCCCTCCGATGGGCTGAGTTACGGCGAGCCTTCAACCGAAAATCTCATTGGAAATCCAAGGCACAGAATGTTTTTTGTTGACTCTACGGGTCACAATCGGGGCATGTTTGTCGTAAAGTTTCAAAATTGAGTTATTAAGAGAATTAACCATGTATCGACTGACTCCAGAGCGTGTATGGAGTCCCACGGAGTTGAATAAACATAATTTAAAAATTCGACTTCATTTAAATTTCGAAAATTTCTGTAGGTGATGATTTTTTGTTTGAATTTGGAGCTCTCAATGCAAGGGCACAGTAGATAAGGTCATGGTGGGAAATAGCAGGGACTGGAAGTTGCCCATGATGTACAGAAATATGAGAGTCACTAACAATAATAAGATCTAGAAGAGTATCAGTGCCAGCAGTGTGATGTGTGGGGTCCAGTGGGAGTATGGTCATGTTGCAAGAAGCGAACATGTTGGTCAATTGTCGACAGTCGTAACGTTCAGGTTTGAGTAAGTCACAGTTGAAGTCCCCCATAATCAAGACACGACTATAGCCCGGCATGAGGCTCAAGAGAATTTTTTCAAAGCCTGCCAGATTTCCTATGCCAGGAGGGCGATAGCAAATACCGACGAGAATAACATCTGAAACAAGTCAAGCCAATTTCTAGAAACATGAATTCGGGTGTAGCCGAGTACTCGCCCGGAGATAAGTACAACTGCCTGGTATTTAAACCGTTCTTGACAAACGCAGCAACTCCTCCTCCGGTCTTATTTAAACGATAATTTCTAAATAAAGAGTGACCAGGCAGTGCAATCAATCCAGACGAAATACTCGGCTTTAACCAATTTTCAAAAAGTGCAATGATTTCAAAATTTTGGAGCCGAAAAATTGTTTTGATCTCGTCAATGTGTTTGGTGAGCGATTGAACGATGATGTGAGCGGCTTTGAAATGTTTGGAGTAAGGAGCGAGGTTATCAGATAGGATGGCAGCGTTATCAGGAGGCGAGGGAGGGGTGTGAGGGGTGGGAGGGGGGTTGGCTGAGGCGACGCTGTGCAGGCCCGCTATCCTGGACCTGCGGCACGAACCCGTGGCGCGGCGCCGAGAGCGCGCATCGGCATAGATGCAGCAGACACAGTCACACACGCACTCACTCCATGGACGTACAAGCTTGCAATGAACAAAAATAAAACTTTATACTCTACATAAAGCATGATAAAATTCAACATAGCTAATTTACTAAGTATTTATCACGTATTCGGCTCCTGGCAAAAACAATAGAGCGTAATCTAAATAAGTATAAAAAAATATAAAAAAACAAATATCTTAATTTGATTGTAAAATAATAAAAGACTAAAACAAATTATGAACATTTTGTCAATAACCTGGCATCTGCCTTAAAATAATGAAATGTGAAAAAAATCAATATTAATTATTAAAAATAAATAACGAAAAGAATCTCAAAGCAATCGTGATAAAATTTACATAATGCTTAAAATTAAATAAACGACATAAAAAATACTGTACAATTGAGAGATAAAATTAATGAAATGATCAAGGAGTTACATTAATGTAAGTCATATATAAAAGAAAAATGTAATTTTTAAAGAAAAATGTACATTTCAAAAGAAAAGCATAAAGTCTAGGGGTTCAATATTTCAATAAGCCTACTGGTTTATGTTGAGCCGCTCGAAGGAGTCAGGTCCGCCAACCGGGTAGCGACGCCACTCCTGCCAGCCTGGTCCACCCACAGCACCCTGCCATCCCTGGTCCACGTGCTCCTCGCCCCGTAGATCGACGCCACCCTCTTGAGCACCTGCAGTCGACGAGCTGTTATGTTAGGTCCTCTTTGGTGGTGACGCCGGACCCCTTTAGCTTTTTCTTGGCTTCGAAAACTCGCCGACGCTCCCGGTAGCTCGTAAAACGGACGATTATGGGACGGTGAAGTTTTCGTCCGTCAGGTGCTGGTCCAGGCTGCCTCCCGACTCTGTGCGATCTGCGCACGGCGTTCTCTGGTAACTCCAACCCTAGCTTCTCCTTACAGATCTTAATGACGAGCTGGCCTGTGTCCTCGCCCTGAGTCTCCTCGACGCCGAAGATTCTAATGTTGTTTCGTCGCTGGTATTGCTCCAGCTCGTCCGCCCTCTCCTCCAACTTGGCCTCCACGCCCTGCAGCTTGTCTGACAATCTTGTCACCTCGTCGCGCAGGCTGGCGATCTTCTCATTGGCGGCCGTCAACGCGGCTCACACGGCCGACTCTATCACCTCCTTCATCTTGTCGGCCAGTTTTGCGACGAGGGTGTCAAGTACCCTCCCCCCCCGCTACCCTCCCCCTTCCCGCTAGGTAGTCGGTGACGCAGGTCTGAATGTAGTCAGTGTCGATGACGTCAGATGTGGGCATCGCAGTGGACGGTGTCTCGGTCGGCGTGGATGGAGCAGACGACGAACGTTCGACCTTGGACTTCTTATCAGCGCGGGAGCTGGACAGCGATACCGGCTTGACCTTTGTACCGGATCGTAGATGCGGCGGCGACCGGAACATTAAATGATTATCACTAAATAGCGGCCAAGTCACTCACTGTACCCGAAATCAGAGTTAAGATTCGCACTGACAAACTGTTTAGCTTTCCGCGGGTGTAAAGTGCTAAGTGAAATTCGGAAATAAAATCAGGAAAAATAGCAAAAATGCGGAGCCGAAAAAAACACGTGTTCACTCGACAAGCATCATCCTCTCTATCTATGTTGAAGGTAAACTTAGTTTTATAA
Organism: Neoaliturus tenellus; assembly: GCA_030545055.2. NCBI lineage: Eukaryota > Metazoa > Arthropoda > Insecta > Hemiptera > Cicadellidae > Neoaliturus > Neoaliturus tenellus. The sequence continues at coordinate 76,052,748 of CM061532.1, read as the reverse complement.
ATATGGTAAACTCTGTGAAAGGTGTTTTTTACCCATCTTGTATAACCACAGTAAGGCATTTGGTTGAGGATGAAAACCAATTATTAGATTTTTAATTAGTCAATCTTCTCCCCCAATCCAGCGAAGAAAATTGGGCAAAAAGGAGGAATTTTCCGTAAGGAGTTCCCACAAAGCCAGGACCGAGTTGTGATTGATAGCTTTGGTAAGCCTTAATGTTGAGGTGATTACTTTTTAAACTACAAACTAGGATTGTGGAGTGGTATTTAGCTATGTGAAAGTACTAAACATAAATAGTACAAAATTGTGTTATCTAAATCACGTGATCTATTCCCTTACTTCACGATTATTTTTAAGATAATCATCCAAATTTTTAAACCAAGAATTGATGTTACACAGTTGCATCTTTATGGATTTCATATAATTATGCACTTTATTCTAAATTCAACCAATATTCGTTTTACTTATAAAAAAGAGCCAATCACATTTTACCCAACACCCATGTAAAACATGAAAACAAAAAATAAACTAATTTTGTACGTTCTATCATAAAAACTAGGAAAATTAAATTTTTTGACGTTTACTTTTTAAAATATGCTTTTTGCCAACACCCAATAAAGGAATGAGTATAATCTCTATGTAAAACATTTCATTTGTGCTGAACAACCCATTTCTTTCTTTTCCTTATCTCTTCAATTAAAACTTTGCGCTTCCGGAATCAAGGAAACCACGATATTCTTTGTTTTTTTTTTGTTTTTTTTTTAACATTTCCAAATTATCTGATTGTTTTGTTGTAAAATCTAAATGTTTTGGTGGCCTTAGGCAAAGCACAATTGGAGCAGGTAATCATTGGAATATCTAAAAGCATGCCTTTCAAGAATGCAACTTTAACTGTTTATTCTAATAATAAAAATAAATGATAATAATAATAATAATTAGATTACCAACTAGTGTGTTACGTTTCGTTGATTACAAAATCTAGTATTAAACAATGTTTTACTATATGTTTTGATTGTGCGTTTTTAAAGTAAAGAGGTTTATAAACATTGGTGAGCCTATCAGGTTGTCTTGTCAATAACGTCGCCGACTATAATATGAAAAAGTTAGACAATGTACAGGGTGAGTTTCTTAAAGTGATCCAATAGCTAACTTTTTATTCTATATCAGTCAGTAAACTTCTTACGGGATTGCCCCCTTTATTTTTTATGTTACTTTCAGATGTATATTTTTTACAAAATTCTTAAAAAGAAAAAACTACCATGTTTTGTAACACAACATAATTTCATGTACAATGTATAAAAAGGAAAGCTTATTTAAGTGGTTTCAATATAAAAAAGGGTTTATAAAAAATAGCGAGAAAAAAAAAGATTAGAAAAAGTATACTTTCAATTAATTTGCAATTTATAGAAATATAATATATTTTGGTTTGGAAAGGCAGGTTTTGTTTATCCCGAATTTCACCTGCCACTCTGTTCGGACGACAGAACAATCCCTCGGTCCCAGAGCAATTAAGAATCACCTTAGAACTGACTGTGTGGTGGCGCACACACACACAATAACGAGTGGGGTTTAGCCTGATAAATGATATACGATTGCTGACATTTATTGCGTACTTTATTTTGCAATTTTTAAGTTGTAAAAAAATGTAATACTAGTCAATTTGAAAGTTAATATCTTTACGGAAGCTTTTGATAAAAAATAATTTACAATTATGAATGATCTTTAGTTATTATTGGGTGGTCATTACTATTGTAATGATTTAATTTGAGCAATGTACTCTATGTAATAGAGTTTGATATACATAGGAAATGTATTGTTTTTAATTTTACACAATCTTTCTACCTCGGATTAGTTCATTATGCCTTTTTTAATAGTTTAATAGAGTGTTTGACACATTTAAAATTAATATAAAACTTTTATGTTTTATTAAAAAAAAAAAAAAATTAAATGAACGTTGTGTTTTAAACGTAAGTTAAGAAATACGAAATTATGATATTAAGTTTACATGAAGCTAAGTGTATCATTGTATAAACCATTTATTTGTGAATATGAATATATATTGGCAGCAGCCATAGCTCAGTGGTAGAAATCTGGGTTGTCACCCTACGGGCCTGGGTTCAACTCCCGCTCGGGGACAACAAGATTGTTCGGCCTCTCTCGTGGATCGGATGTTACGTTAAACCTGTGAAACAAAATACTGTAAAGTGCTGGATTCTCAGGTGAGGAAAACGGTCAGTTAATTGCTGATCTCCCTCCGAAATATCCATATGATTTTTACAAAGAATTATTTAATTTGGCTCATATAAATAATCCAAAGTTATTGTTGATAAAAAAAAGTTTAGTTCCAAAACAATATAAAAAACCTTTATAAAAATTAAAGAAATTTATTTGTTTGACAAAAAAGCTTAATAAATGCTGCTTATTAAAGTACCATTAATGGTGTGCTTTCTACTTTTTGATTGTCACACTTTTTAAAATTATTAAATATCCTTAACATAAACTTTGAATTTTTATGCTTCGAACATGGGTAGCTCAAGTTCCTTCCCCTCAATGAAACCATTTTCGTCTAATACTCCAATGGAAAAATCCACTCTTCTAATGGGCGAAGAGTCATTAAAATCTATTTTTCGGTCATTTATATAATTTACCGGTCGAGGGGATGGGTTAAAAATTGCAGGGGATAAAACTTTGCATTAATATCATATTACCGAAAATAACAAATGCAATAAACTACCTATATAATCGATCTTATGAGATCGTGTTGGTGCCAAATTGCTCAGGATGTTTATCCTTCGAAAACTATATATCATTTAAAGAAGGCAATTCAATTTCCCTGACGACTTTTGTAAGGGACGTCCCCTATAGTATATTTCGTCACAAGGGCCGAAAGTGGCGTTTTGCCGGCCCCGAGATCGTGTTTCAAGTTCGAGACGAAGTCGAGAACTTTAAACGATCGAGGGTTGGCAAAACGCTTTCGGCCCGAGTTACGAACGATATTTTTCATCACACTACACAATGCAATAAATATTATACTAATGAAAAAATATTTTATTCAGAGCCAAACAATTAAGCCAAGCATAACTACTAAAATAATCTAGCGGGATGCAATGTGTTTCCAGTTGCTAGGCAACCAATTCATTTCATTTTTGCAGTCACATGTTTTTGTGATATAACATGTTGTGAATGTTTTTATGTTAGGTCTAGGCCAGCTGATTTTGCCGGCCTAGGCCGGCAAAACAGGTATTTCGACGGTAGAAACGAGGGTCAAAAACAGATGATATCGATGTAGTGTGATGAAAAAGATGTTTTGAGATAAACTGCATTGGTTTACGTCTATGTTTTCAAGAATATGATTTGAATACCAAGTTTGATCGTCTGCCATATTTGAAACGTTAATACTTTGAAGGTCCACTGTTCTATATTTAAAGAGACATTTAATTTGATGTGTGTAGCCTACTGTCCATTTCTTACATTAAATTTTTCTTCATACTCCATATCGGATGTTCCCCTGGAGAGGTAAAAATCCTATAAAAGCAAGAAAAGATCCTTCCGCGATGAAAGCTTTTTTTGTGTTTTAATTTTTATTAAGATTAAAATGTTTTATAACATGCATTTTCAATTTTCAATATGTTAATATGTTAAAGACGACTGACTGACCGCAGCAACTATAGGACGGCGGTCGACCGCAACGCAGCACCGCAGCCGCACTCTGGGGAAGAGCTTCCTGTTGTATCATTGATCAGTCCATCGTCATCACCATTAGTCGAGGGACATGGTTACTCAGGGGACACGAGCTACATGGATACTGCATCGCTTCTAATAAGCACATTTAATCAGGTGGATCCATAATGCAACCGATATTTGTTTGTTTCTCACTAATATTTGTTATATTTATTTTTTCGTGGTATTCAATCTTTATTACCACTCACCTTCGCTACTTATTGATAATCATTAAGAAAATGTCTAACTACTTAAATTTATTATGTATATTTATTATACATGGCTTCATACCCAGATACCATATTCTAAAATAGTGACATTCTGTAGTGGAGAGAACCTGCGTAAATGTATGTAAACTAAACATTAAAATAAAAATGTATACATCTCTTATTACAATCTAAATCCAGCGAGAAAATCCACTAAAGCCAATCTTCACTTGCACTATGCAGACAGTTATGCTCTACTTGCAAAGCACAAAGTAGGCAATCTGTAGCTATTTGACTCTACAGTAGCATGATTGGTCTTATGCCATTCCCCATTTATTTCCAATAATGTCATCTTCCTACTGCAGAGCAGAAACAATTAAGCACAGTTCACTGCTTTCGAGGAATATCCATACCATATACTGCTTAGGCCAGGTCATCTACCTAAAAGTGATTCTGACTACTTGGTGAGAGTCCCAGGAGGAAGTCCAGTCGGTTTGGCTGGAATAATTTGTGTCCATCAACTGGAAGGCTGTTCGCAGTGGTGATTTTCAGGACCTCAATCGGCCCGTTACCTGGATGGGCAACTGCGGTGGGTAAATGTATTATGAAGAAAGATAACCGAGTCATAAAGTAAAAACTTAACATTACCAAGAATACTGTAGATTATTAAGTTACTAACACATATGTAAAAGGAAATCATATGTTTAGAACCTTTATTGGTATAACATACTTTGTTAACCTCGTTAAAATACTTTGGGACAGCATCTACAAACTGAAAAATATTTTAAAATCTTACTTTAACAAATAGTTGTCTTAAAACATTTTTTAAGTTCAAATATTATAATTCAAACTTACATCATAAAATATTTGACAAGGGAAACTTCTTATGATTAAGCAGTGAATAAGTGTGTAAATTGAAAAGTTATCAAATCTTAAAATCTTATAAGAGTTATTGGAGAGTACTGGTACTAAATTATTTAAATATATGTTCGTTTTCATCAGAAAACAATTACCACTATGCACTTTAATATACTCTTTACAATGCACACTCATGAAAATATCTAAATATATGAGTTTGTAGTTTGTTTAGCTTTGAAAATAAAATAAAAAATGGATGATTGATATTTTATGTCTTTATTCTTTGGAGAAATATAAATTTGGAGACAATATCTAGGAAAGTCCAGAATAAAATAACAAAGAGTTGCATCTTGAGAAAAAACAACGTTACTTTTACAATGCAAGAACTTAACACTATAACATTTACAAGTGTAACGATCTTGTACAGAAGTAGGAATGTATTTAAATCAAGAGGAGTTGGTAGGCAGTTAGTGTAGTCAACGTTCCCACTTAACATTTCCCGTCAGTTTGGCCAGTGTAAGGCAAGATTATTGGGTACCAGACCTGGAGAATATTATAATTGGGTTAGTCACTGACGATCACGCTTGGAATCTGCATTGACCCAAGATCCCGCCAATTATGTTTCCAGATATCGCAGATAAATTACATGTTTTTGAGAATTATTTAAAAAATAATATTTTACTTTCAATTATTAAACAGTTTATATTTTGTATTTCAGAAATAATTATAATCGTAAATTGTGAACAAGAAAAAATGTGTGAAAAATGTAAAAAATGTGTATTATACAAAAAGAAGACAAAAGAAATATTCGTCTAATTATTCGCCTTTATTTGAACTTTTTGTATTTTCTGTAACATAAAAAATAAAATAAGGTATTTAAGTTTTTTGTGGGTTTTAGAAAGGATGAAAAATATGTTGTAGCACCTTTTAAAAATGACATGACATCCTGAGGAGGGTGATGGATGCCGGAAGTTGTCAGAGTATGTGCTATTATGCCAGGACACGGCTTGCTGTTGACTTGGGGCCTACATACTTCACCAGTTAACACCGTCTTGTGCTTTTAAAGGGTATGCAGGTCTACTCCATTTATATAATCATTCCCTGTAATTTTTTTTGTAAATATTTATATTTATTCAAAATTGTATTATTATTGAAGTTAGTCTTATAGTTTACTTAAGACCTCATGGTGGCCGGGATGATATAACAGTATATAATGGTGCTGTGGCATATCACAGATAAGGTGGACTTGGCATGCTAGGGATCCTGACACCCTTAACTGGTATATCCTTACTTGGTACTACATCACGCTATGATTGTCAGACTTAATTAAACTCAAATGTAAACCACTCTAAAATATACTTTGTTGCCATGCATATAAAATAGTATAACAATAATATAGAAATAAAATATTGATATCCTATAATTGCAATTGCCACCACTGTATTTATTTGGTTAAGATAATTTAAACTGGCCTTTTCAATGTTTCTTTTCTCTGATAACGTACTGAAACAACTTTACCGAAATTTTCAAATTTTTCTTTACAACCAAGAAAGAAGATGGACAAGACAAGTAAAAAGTAATACTACTAATTGTATTTTATTTTTTTGTTTCCTTTTTATTTTGTTTCCTACATTTTTATATAAACTATTGTTTAGTAGATTTTCTATACACATTACATCCTTATTGATGTGTGTTCGTTGATCACATGCATTAATAGATGTACACTACCGAGTAGGGTCTAATGCTATAAGGCAATGCATTATTGTTAAATATGTTTATTTAAACTAAATTGTAAAAAAAACTTTTTCTAGTACTTGGTTGTAAGTGGAACGATTGGACCAATTTAATTATGGTTGATCGAAAGGAGCTATGACTATGCACAAGACCGCCAAACACGATATGGGACAAACACATAAATTATATTTAACAACCACAGTTTCTTTTTAGATGGAGTTTCAAGAATATTTTTTTACAAAAAGTGAGATTCAAGGAATTTTGTATGAATGTGCGTAGTCATAAAATTTCAAATACATTATTCATAATCTAGTTTAGCTTTTTTATGTAACACATATTACATTTTATATATAGATATGCCTTTATTTTAACCCACATGATGGATCCTTTTAAAAATCTCAACTGTAAAACTATATTATTAATTTATAATAATAAAACTTGAAATTAGATGATAATTGGAGGCCATCACTGAAATAATAAATATGTCTATTGGTTTTATTTTTACTATTACGGATTAGATTGTAGGCTCAAAGTTTACACTACTTATATAACATCTTCAAGCCGTATTACAAAATAAAACAATCCTGGTAGTCAAACACCAGGTAAAATGTGTCTACACTTGTGACTTGTCGGGCAGGCACGGCACGCGACGCCGCCGTGACGCCATGTCCGTTGGTTCATGTTCCTTATAACAGGACACAGTCGCACGCCACAGGAACTAGCACCATCCGCTGAATATGGCGCCTTCCGGTGACTGGGTAAGGCATATGGTGAAAGATTTTTTTTTTTTTTGAATTTGAAGTAAAAAAAAAAAAACTCTGAGAAAATTAGTAATGCAAATTGTCGATAAAATTTTTTGTTTTAATAAATTTAAACGCTTATAGAAATAACACAGGTTTTATAGAAGTATTTAGGATCAGGATGATAGTCAAACCTTAAATCCTCCTCTTTTTGTACGAACTGTACATTGATCAAATGATAATATTATAATCATATACTATAATTATAATTATAGATAAGAAACGTTATGATATAATTGTATGATATATGATACCACATAGGATAAAGTTATAATCTATTTTGTGACGTAATGGTATATAATTGTAAAAGAAATTATATAGTTTGTTTTTTTCTCTTTTAGTTTAGCTATTTACAACCATTTTTAATAGATTTTGTTCAGATTTAAACATAGCTGTAAAGATGTTTAAAAATGCCAATACCTAGTAATAAAGGGAAAATCGAAACTTGATAATCGGTGACTAACACGATGAGTGCTGTTAATGCATATTGTTGCTCAAAATAGTGATTAAAATGTAATAATTAATTATTCACCATGTAAATGAGCCAAATACATAAAAAATGTCACTTCTGGTGCGTCTATCGATGTAGTCCATGGGTGGCGCCTCCGGTCGCGTGAGTGAACGATGATGAAGTAGTCAGTTTACTAATTGTTTCCAACAATCCACAAACTTGTTAAAAAAATAATTAAAATAAAAATAAATAAAACAGTTAGTTTATCGTTTTTTTATAGTATACATAACAAATTTTGCATAAATCCCCCCAAGTGTCATTATAACATTCGTCAACGATAAAAGTTAGTTAACACAAAATGTCAAAGGGGGAGTTATTATAATTCATAAAAAATGTTCTTACAGATAAGACAATTATGAAGAAATTAATGAAAATGTACTAAAAATAAAAACAATTATACACACCACACAAAAGTATGAAGATACCATTGAGTTGAATTATTTAAATATTTAGTGTACAACTGGATCCAGCTGATATGGTTGTTTCGCTGTTAATTAATGACCCTGTCAAAAGAATCATACAATTCTATGCAGTAACAAAGCTACACAAGACACCACACCCATTCTACTGCACTCATCCTTCAATTTCGCCTAAATACGCAGTCGGCGTTGTAGAAAGTGATAAGTGGAGACTTGAATATTTTTTTTACTGAAAATGAGTTTTAGAATTATCTTCATATTTTTTATTTCTTAAATACTGTCAAAGAAATTTATGAATCATTTGGTTCTTACTTTTGTGTGACCCAAACAATGTGTCATTTGTTACAATGTTTTCAAATCAAATATCTAGTTTAAAACTAATTAGATTTAGTTATATAAAAACAAAAAAACAAAAAAAACACATTAAAAATATCAGTGGTTAAGGATTTCAAATTCATTACCATATACCCATGATAATTTTTCCCTACATAATTATTCAGCTTATATGACAGGAAGTATGTTAATTCAAGACATTTGCATGGCAGGGTCGTGTGCGGGGACGTAGTCATACATTTCACTACGTTGCTTTGTACATTGACCACACGGACTTTGCAGTGTGACCTCAGAATGTTAAAATGAAATTGATTGTGGAAAAATCATATAATAATAAATGTAATAATGTAAATAAATGATATATAGTTAACCTTATTGTATAAAACTATTTTAATTTTTTATTTTATTTTAATTAATTGAATTTAAATGCTTAAAACACAAGATTATATTAAAATATCAAATTGAGTGAATGGAATGAGTGAGTGAATGAAATTAATGAATGGAGATTCGTGCAAAAACTTATTCATTTACAGTAAATATAAAAAAATCCATTAGCCACAATTAAGTTTTACATATTGATCAATATTGAAGTAAATGTAATGAAGTTGTATTAAGAAAATCATTTAAAGTTTCAAAAATTTAAATTTTAAGTAGTAAAACAACTTATTTTAATAATGTGTAGAGCAATGAGTAGATGGCTTTTTAAAAATACTGAAGATAAGCCTCCCAATCGAAATTTGACCTAAATTTTATTTGATCTGGACCCAAAAATTATATTTTATAACGGAAACATCTGTTCTTCCTGTTTTATAGCAGTTGTTATTACAACAGCTGTCTAATGATTCAATCAATTATCCGTCCTCCATAAGATTAACATGGAAACTTTGAAAGCCTGTGGGGCATAGCCCTGGGGGATGATGTGAATATAATGGCATTCTGCTCATCTACAGGATCCTACCTTTCTCACGGTACAGTATCCGCGGATTTTTCCTAAGATGCACACAAGCTGAGAAAAAAAGGAGCAAAAAAAACATGCTTGCCTATTAATATTTAGAAGATTCTAAAACTGCTGAGAATGTTTAATAACTTTATATTTGATGTATTGTTTTAAAAATATTGTTTTAATCATTTGGTATTAGTTTAATACCAACACATTTTTAGCTAAACAATATAGACAATAACAACCCAATTTGTTTAATTTCTGCATGGTTATTTTTGTATGTAATACTACTTGTATGAAACGAGTTAAGAGGCTATAGTACCCGATGCTTTGAATTTATATTCCCATTAGCCTAATGTTAAATTTAAAACTACTGCTATGCCTTTAATTTTGGTCAAAATAGATTCATCCTTATTTAATTTTAATATCCAGGACACTTTGATAAATAAATAACCAATATAGAGTGATTAAGAGATGAATCAAACAATCACTGATGTAACACTTTTGATTTCACAGGGCCCTAGGTATTAAAATTTCCTTGCATAAAGATCTTTTTCGAACAATATTAAATGTGTTAGTCTTATGGCCAACGCATCCAAGGCCTCCCCAATCCAAAGCCGCAATACAAGGCCTCCGTTACTGCAGACTCTTAAGCAGACTGTAAAAAAGTCTAGATAACTGTTTTATAATACATAAAAATATGTATAGTCTAAACCTCCAAACATAACAAAATAATTAATAAAAAATTTTAGTAACCTACTGATCTTACAGACTTTTTCAACTTATTTTAAGTATTATTTTTTCATCCAATCTACAACTTTTGAAACTTTTGTTTGTATATTTATCAAAAGTTGAGACCATCTGTTTACAGTTGCATTTAAAACTAAATAAAGCCAAAACGTATCAAACGTTGCTTTTAAACATTAAAAGAACATTTGTCTCTGAAGTAGATTTTTGATACACGAGTAGGGAGCCCACAACTTCGGAGGCACGCTTGGTGGACGGTAGGCCTATATCACAGTAATGGGGACTTTGCATGATCACATCTGCGATACATTATCTTTACAGCCACTTGCTCATTGCTGGATATGGATTTACTGCATTACTGCGCTCTGGTAACACATACACATAACATACGTCCTTTTGTTTGTTAATGGGTTAAACATGTTAATTGAGAACGGTAGAGATGGATTTATTATGTTGATTGTTCTGCCACTCATTTCGAGATAGAGTCAGAAAATAGTCCCTACGTTAATAAATGGACAATACTAATGTAAATCACTGTATTAGGAACACTTATGATCACCAACTATTGGCTTAGGGATATTTTAATGTTTGTAGAAATGTGTTTTTGAAATATTTGACGTCTCTCTTAAAAGTGAGGATCATGGGGGATGATTTGTTATACAAAACGAAATATTGTGTTAATAGTTAATAGTCATTTTTGTTAATTTATTTGTTGGACATTTTTTTAGACTTACATTATCAACAATTTTGATAAGAGATGAACTCTAGTGAGTGGTAAAATTGAAATTTTACAATATTTGTGTCCAATGCAAAACGTATTTAAGTAGTTTCCGCTACGCCCACTAGACTGCGCAGGCTAAATAATCCCTCTTTCCTCTTATGACTTTCCTCCTCTTAGTACTATTAACAAGAAATTGATTTGTGGTCATAAAGTTGGGTTGAAATAATTTAAACAATTGTACTTCAAAGGAGATTTATTGGTATTATAGCACCAACAATGTAGGAATGTTATTTACAAGCTTATTTACAGGCTAAAACACTAGGCTACACCCATAAAACAGTAATAATAAACACTGAGTATACCTCTAAACAATAATAGAAAAGTTCTAAAAAAATTAAGCCAAACACTTTTTAACCCTAAAATTTGATGATAAATTATACATGGAATAAATTTTTCAACAGCTAATAATTTTTACTTATTGAGCATTTATGTTAAGGAATTTAACTTGATCATATAAAAATTTTAGAAGACATAAAATGATATATATCTATATACATTATTACATATGCAATTAGTTTAAATTTATTATAATTAACAGCTTATGATATTATATTATACAATATATACAGCTTTATTTTACAGGATATGGAATTTTATATTAAATTAAGTCATTATGTAAGGTTTATTTACAAATAACTACCACCTATATGATCAACACAATAATTGGACCGTAACGTACTGACATAAGAAAAATATTCCTCAATTAAATAGTTTTAGTCTAATACTGTTTACATTTATTGAAATAGTTTATACTAGTTTAATGATATAAATAAATTAAGTCTTTTTAATATTAATATGGTTAAATTAAACAATAACTTTTATAGCACTTTGTAAATTAATTCAACTTTATTAAACATGTCAAGGAATGAAAAGTAAATATTGTACTCTTGAAGGGTGTTTTTCAAAATGAAGAGCCTTTCTGAAAGTAATCAATAATATTGATTAATATTCATATTATGTTTAACAAAATAATTTTTAAAATACAACCTACGAATAATTTATCAAAGAAATTGAAGTAAGTTATGAATATAAACTACGTTCTAAAACTCGACATCTAGTTTGTAAAAAATATTAAAATTTTATCTTTTTAATTGCTTCTACAAAACAAACACCAAAATACCACAAACTTAAAAAATAAAATGTTTGATAGAGCTTTGAGCTCACAGTATACGTATAACCAAAATGCTTCAGAGTAAACATAATAATGAAACAATTACATCTATTACAGTTGCTTGGAGTAAGACTACTTAAAAAGTACTTATTAATTCCATTAAAATTTGTTATATATATATAACGGTACTTAGTAGTAACCAAATATTGATAAATCAGGTCCATTTTGGTCACAAATAATACATTTTTCTGGAGGAATAAAAATTCATTATGAACAAGTCTCTTAGTTAGGCCTTTAGTTGTAATCTTAATTGATTGCATTTTTGTATTTCAAGTAATAAAAAAACCAAGTAACAGACCATTTTTACATTGCATATTATGGCGAATGTTACAATATAATTTATTTTTATTAAGTGTAAAAATGAGTTTCCTATATAACATTTTTGTATTGTGTTAACGAGGAATAATTTAACATTGATTTATAACAAAGCGATTTGTAGCGTAACATTTTAAAATCAGTAAAAAGGTAGTTTAATTTCAAAGAATAACATTGGGCTACATGTTTATTATACTGTATAGTTATTTTGGATTCAAAAAATGTATTTTACAGCTCAATATGTTTTCATAAACATAAATTTATGTAAAATTATATTAAAAAATCGAGATGTAATATTTTTAGGTTCAGTTTTACGCATAATATTTTTATTTAACACTCTTACATGTTCCGCAGTATATTTAACGTTCCTCATTCCACAAGTTTAAACTATATTATTTTTCATATATTGAATGCACTACAACGTTATGTATGAAAATATTCTTATGGTGTTGGCAGTAAAATACAAACAAGTAGCTTATGTTCATAATAAAACATTAAATAATGATTCTAAGAAACACAAAAACATGATATGAATCCCTAATTTATTTGTCTACAACTAATAGACCACCCTGTTACAAACATATTATCACATTTTTTAGTTTTATATACACATGGTTCAGTTCAAAACAACGCTCTAAGCATTAAGGTTTTACAAATGTACACTCAACATTACACTTCAAACATATTTTGCCAAGCATCACAGAACAAGTAAGGTGGTTGAAAAATAATCCACCAAAATGTTTTCATAATGTGTGAAGTTCAGAAATACGATTCTTTCATCACTTAGTGTTGTCAAAGTTTATGTATTAAAATTTTGCAAACAATATTTTTAAAACAATTGTTTATTTATTTTTTTTTTTTACTTAAACCCTGCATTACCTGGCAAAAAATGACACTGGGTCTTATAAAATAAAACTCACGATATCGCCGAGTAAAAATAACCATTATGGACATCATAGATGATTGTGACCATTATAGATCACAATTTATATAATAAAGTTTGCCATGTAAATAATGCTGTTAATGAGTAGGCCTACTTCGGAAATTGGAATTTAATTAAATTTAATAAAATAATTCTCAATTTTACATCGAATAAGAATCCAATGTCATACTTATAAAACAATAAATATTTTAAATAATTTTTAGAGGAAAAACATGATTTGAATTTATATATCTTTTCGATATAAATTTTGTCAACACTATTAGAGAACCAATGTGTTCACTTAGAAGGAAAACACTTATCTCAGTCGAAGGAATATTGAGTTCAAAAGGGTTACCGTGATGATAAAATAGCAGCGGAAGCTAACAGCAGAGAGGACCTTAACAGACAGCTTCCGGAAGAATCGCTGTTTTCTCGACTTCCGTTCGAAGCGGAAGTGTGACTTTTCGTGGTTTCCGCCAACCCTGCAACAGATGTCATGTAAAAGTAACAGACGTCCTTTACAAATTATGATTAAAAAATAAACCTCTACTCTAAATTGAGAAACAGATCAACCCATAATCTTTTCATGTTTTATTTACTTACTAAGAGTGAAGTAAATAGCGTTAAGTTATTTTAATTAGGTAAATCAAATACTGATATTTCTATAAGTACTAATTTCAATAATTAATAACTAACTAGGGGGCCCGTGCAGCGCAATGCGCTGCATTTGTCAAGAGTACCTGGTGATCAAACCTTGCTCCATGGTAATTTACCGAGTTACTTTGAATGAAAATTAAAGTGTTGTGAAATCAGATTACACCATATTGGTGTGTCATCAATCTATCTTCATCAATAATTCTCCAACTTGGCAATGTGATAGTGTTGAGATTTGGTGGTTGTTCTTTTAGGTCCAAAGTAGCTAGAATTAAGTAATGGTTCTTATGCCTATTTGTTTTAGAGCCTCTGCCTTAAAACTCCTATAAAAATTTAGAATAAATTCACAGATGTTGGCTCTAGATAGTTCATCAAACAAAAAACGTAAAGAAAATTCAACATAGAAAAAATCTATTGTTAATTACAACTCCCCAGTCCTGTATGAGCTACGCAGCTCTCACTGCTGCTGTTCTTTTTTCTAGTAATGTATGAGTTAGTTGGCGCCATAGTGAGTTAGCTATTACACTATCTATATTCTTATTTCCATAGGGGATTCGTCTGTTACGTCTTTTTTTTCTCTCGACCTACTGAACCGATTTTTAAGATTGAGGTGTCATTTTAAAGCTTAGGATATAGCGCATAGGCGAATCGTAATTAAAAAGGTCATATCGTTTCGGGCTTCGTCCCTCTCGCCTTTGATTTATTTCTAGAGGGTGCTTTAAAATTTTGACCAACTTTCATTGTACGATGTTTATAAATTTGAATTGTAAAATAACAGCTGATTACTTTCAGACGAAATTTTTAAGTCATATTGTAAACAAAAATGGTCTCTGTCACTTCATAACAACATTTAGGTTAGTTTCTCTCATACAGAATCATAAAATGCGCAATTTGTGCACGGGCCACCACGTTATACTGTTTATAACGGACTAAATCCTCTTTAACTTAAATTTCCATGGCATTACAGAATTTAAACAAACAAATTACAAATTAAGAAAATCTACATCAATGTTGGCCCATTTTGGTTTGATATAACATTCATATTTTAGTTAAAAGTTTTACTTATACAAACCACTTTTGCAATAAGCTTGGTATCTATGGAAGTAAAAAACTTTTGAATATCATCTTTTTAAACAGGTGTTTTAATATCTGTAGCATTCTGCATTAAATTTGTTATACAGTAGTATCACAGTAAACCGGTTATTTAATTTACGCCAACAACCAACTATCCCTTTTCCTAGTTCACAGCAGTTTGAAAACCCATGCGCAAACATTTAGTGTTCTATTTAATTTTTGTTAACTTTCGTCGTTGTTTCAATACCAATCCGACAACCCGTAAGAATTTCAAAAATTTAAATTTCCAAACTTATTTTTGTGCCCAAATACACATAAATACAATGTTCAAGCAAGTCTAACACTTTGAGGAAAAAGGTAAAACACACAATTTGTTCCACACAATAGACACTCCGTTTATTAAAGTAGGAAATTGTTTTGATATTTCAGTACCAGAGTAGTCCAATTACTTCTATTCAGCTAGTTTTTATAACATGTGTTTGTTTATTTTACAATCAACAGCTGTTTTATTTTACAATTCAATAAAAATTGTTCCCCATGTTAATCTTATGGACAACAAACTAAACTTTAAGGGCTTTACGTGGGCTTCAGAAATAAAATATCAAAAATCTAAAACCTTTATGCAAAACTACAAACTGAGACCATTCTTTTGACACATTAAACGTTAAAATCGGTCCAGAAATAACGGAGGAGTTTTGTTCACAAAAACAGCCCTCACGTATTAATATAAGAGATAATTTGTTTAAATATCTTCTTTTTAAAGAAGTATTTTATACTTCCAAGTTTTGTTACAGTCTATTTTTAGTACTGAATTAATATATTTCGCATTCCTTTGGTAAAAAAGATTTGTGTTATTATGCTTAATGGTAATTAAAATGTTCTTTTCTTAACCAATTCTTTCGGTTTACTTTGTTAAAAGCTTTTGAGAAGCTTTTGCCTACAAAAATAAAAAATTACATTTTTTATCCATATTAATAATGTATATGTTATAAAATTAATTATATGAATGCTCTAAGGTCATATTTGTTTCAACATATAAAACCACGTTTCAAACATATTTTGTTGAAAACCACTGAACCATCTAAACTCTTCATGTGTGTTTCTAATAAAACTCTAAGTATTCTATATAATACTGGAAGTTGTAATTTGGTAAAGAAACCCGTTTACATATACCTACGAATAGAACAATTACTCACCGAACATAAACAAAATTTGAATAACAAAATTTCTAGGTAAAATCTAACACAACTTTGCTATCATGAGTACCAGAGGTTTATAAACAAATATTTTATTTTTTAATTTCGTCCACTTTTCCTATGATATTAAAAACAAGCTATTACAGTTAAACATTTTTTATCTAGTTTTGTAAGCCCAAAATTTAAACATCTTCATTGTTGTTTAATTTTCCTTTTAGAATAGGCCACCTACTTCTATTAAAATGAAGCTTTATACATGAACTTACTATATTAGCTGATATTTGACACTTTCTAAAAGAAAATTTCACACCGTACAATCCAAAAAATCATACATAAAATTACCAAAATAATAAAAAAAATTATTAATTCAATCCTTGGTCAAATTAAGTATATTATGTTTCCCTTAGTATTAATAACTTATTCTTACATTTAAAATCTACATTTTTAAAGAGATTAAGAATTGTAATGACATTTATTTAAAACAAATAAAAGTCAGAGGATGAACACTCACCTCGGGACTGTAACTTTGTGAAATATTTTGTTATTTCTGAAAGAGATAAAAATATTTAAGCAAAAAATGCAAATCATAAAAATTATAACTGAACTGGAATATGGTTTACTTAAGACCTGAGTGATGATAATGTTCATTATGGGAGCGTTTATTTATGATTAAAAACAACTATTATTCTGAGACCCTTATGATTAGCTACTATCTTTATTGTGGCTTAAAAAAGCAATAGGATTGTTCTAAGTACATTGTTCAAACGTGTAATTTCCTTAAAGAAATCTCGAATAGTTTTTGGCCTCAAAACATTCTCTTGAAAATGTTAATATTATGTTAAAAAGTTTTTTTTATGAATGAAGTATTGCGCCTACAAAATATTGGGTCTAATAACTCTACTAATATATTGCAATGGTGTGGAAATATTACAATAAACAAATTAAAGAGTTAAAAAATACGAGCCAACGCATAAAAGTAGAGTACAGCTCCGATTAAAACCCCTTATTTTAAGACTGATTTTCTGTACCAAAATTAAACCTTAACTACAGGCGTTCCTCCTTGAATATCAACGTTTGTGGTGATGGTGTTGGGTGGGTGGGTTGGTGGGGGGGGGGTACTGACCATACAGCCGGAGGGTGCCCTCAGCGCGGCCCAGCGAGTTGGTGCTGACGCAGTTGTAGGTGCCGATGTCCGCCTGGCTGAACTGTCGGATGATCAGCCACATGAACACCTTGTAGTTGGATCGGTTCTCGTGAATCGAGTATTTCACCCTGCAGCACCGACAATCATGTTGTAGTTAATTGCATAGTTAGAAAGTATATGTTTAATTATTCATTGATTTTAATTGTAATTATAATATAATGCTCTTAATATGAGTGAAAAAGGTAGATTAAACAGCCACCTTATAATGTGCTACCATATTAAGGTATATATTTCACTCTTGCAATTTCTAAATTAATCTTTAATCCCCTAATAGTAGGCCTATTTCAATTTAACAATTAATTGGCTGATTAACAGTTCAAAGATTGTGTTTGCCTTACATGTCTTGTTCGTTTACCTTTACAAGAAACTTCAAAATAATTAGCTCCAGAAAATTGGACTAACATATCCGAGGAATTGAATATCTTTCAACCATTATTCAAGGTTATATTAAAAACATAAACGTGTACAATAGCAATTTTATAATAGTATCCTCATCTACAAGCGAATATGGAATGTTTTCATATTGAATATTTAATTTGACTTCAAACGCACAATAGATATAAAAATAGGATATTGTAGGCATAAATCTTTGTCATAAAATAATCAGTTCATAAAATAGTTTTAAGAATATCTTTAAGTTTTGCTTATAATAACTCTACTAATTATAATTTGTACAATTATACACTACACATCTTATAAAGACTTTCTCATCATGTTGAGTAAATTTGTTTAAAAGGAGGAGCAATTATTAAAGTTTTGTTTTGTTTTATAGTGCTATTCTTGTTTGTTATCATTATACAGTGTGGTATGAAAATCCCAGAATAACTTGGGAATCATCAGAACAGTAATGTTTGGATCATTTTGTCCAAGTAATCAAATTTGAAACATGCATGATAACATTAAATTTTGAGATGACATTTTTATAAAGTTTCAGACATCTCTAGGTATTTTCACTGAAAATTACCTTTAGGATATAACACACTGTATTATTTGTATAGAAAATGGGAGGCGATACATATGTTAATATAAAATGTAGTACATATTCGCTATTACAACTAAACTTTAATCTTATATTTAGATCTCATTGGTTTTTCTTTCCCTCTTCTTTTTAAGTGATTTCAATAAAATCTTACTATTCTTAAGTCTTTGTTCTATTAAAACTTATATGTTTTAACTATATAATCTACTAATTTTCTTTCGAAGGGATTGAATAAATTAAGAGGTGAAAGAGTATCACGCTCTCAAGAACTAACTTTCCACCATTAAACGGTTAATAAAGTAAATATTAACATAAATAAATCCTAGTGTTTTCGAATTGGATTATTAAAGTATATAAAATGTATTTAAATAATTGGTTTATATCAGTTGATGATTTTTTAATTTTCATATTTTTATTAATTTTATCAATAAAAGAAAAATTTATGAATTTCTTATGAGACAAACGTTTTGCATAGATAAATTTTAAAGTGATTCAACTATGTAATTCAACCGTCTAAGTAATAATTTTATCATATTGAAATATAAAAATTTCATAATATACAACCTATTATGGTCATAGCATACTTTATAGTATTTGAAATCTATTTGGAAAAGAAAGATTAACAGGCGTGCTTAATTAATGTATCTGCAATAAAACAAAGCAATTTGTAAAGCGAGCAATGGAGTGCATTATGAGATAATACTGCCATTTGTGTCCCGCTTTGGAATCGTTGTTCGAGGGTTGAAGTGGACGCCATTAGTTTAACTGTGCCGTATTCCTTTAATTGTACTCCATTTGTCAAACGTACTTTGAAAATTAGTCGACCAGAATCGGTTTATTTTACAGCTATAATTCAGGAAAACGGTTAATGTAATTTGCGTCAAATGAATACTTAGGCATGAATGTAAATTATGCAATGAAGTAGTTGCTCTGAAAAATTTGAAACATTAAACATTAAATAAACAATTTAACACAAAATCAAAATTAATTAAAATTATTCCAATTGAGGTATTTTAATATATTTTTATTTTAATAAGATATGTTTTTATTTGCAATTTATTTTTTTTTCTTTAAACTTTTTACTGAGATATTCTGTTAGTACACTAAACACTTATTTATCAAAAATGTTTACCGTAAACGTTTAAAAATCATGCATATATTATTTAAATTAAATTAAAACTAATAAAGGTAACACAATTTAAATGGCCTTAACGCTGCGGCAATTACCATGACATTACAATATTTCATATTCTAATCCATCGTTTCAGACGAACAATTAATTCATGTTTTATATTATTTATAGTCGTTTATATTAGCTGATTTATGAATTATTAGAAATATGTGGCACGCTATATTTGCATATGTATATCCAGGGTTAAGATGATCATTACGTTTAACGTTTGTAAAAATACCTTTACCTTAAAGTAAAATATTTTAAACCTTTAAAATGTTCATTTATCTTAGACCTAACAATTTTAGATGAATAAATTTTAAAATATTCTTTTTTTTAACATAGCAATGCTATTTAGTGGACTTGCCCGTCTAGCAGCATCTCGCCGCGGTTCTTGATCCAGTAGTTGATGGTGTTGGGGAACGCCTCCACGTAGCACTCGAGCTGCACATCAGTGCCGAGCGGCGCGCCCAGCAGCTGGTTGGGCACCTTGATCACCGGCGCGACTGGCACACAAACAAATACATGATTACTATCGCCTCGTGTTGAAAAAATAGAGTTTTAAAGAATAAATTTATATATATACATAACATGCACCCAAAGTCAATCCCTCTGCCATCTCCCTAGCACATTACCTAAATGAAAGAAAAATATTGTATGTTATTTTTTTCTTTTTTTTAAAGAGGTTGGGGGACCTCTTTTTTCCCTACTTTGCCTTGTCCACATAGACTATTGATCTGTGCGTGGATCGTATTAGACAAAGTAAGGGGGTGAGCCGCTACAGTACAAGGTGAAAGGTACTGATAAAAGTCACTGGCAGAACGCGGATTCGAACCCATGCCATGGTCTCAAAGTCCGTCGCGCTAACCACTACGCCACCGACTCACCCTGAGTTTATTGTATGTTATAAATAAAGCTTTTCTTTTACTGATGAGTCGTTTAACTATTCGCTTTAATCTCATCAAGTAAATGACAAAATGGATGAATGATTAGAAAAAAATCAATTAGTAAAGAAAATAAATCATATAGTATATAATGTAACTATAAGAGAAAAAAGTAGTTTCAAAAAAATTTAGCAGCCATCATAACAAATAAATACCACAGAGCCAATTGAAATACACCTAGTTTTACTACATTATAATCAGGATGGAAATAAATTATTTATTCGATATACATAATTAATATGCATCATTAGTATTTTAATATAGCCTATAACCCGACACACCGATCATTCAATTTTCACCTAACCATCAACTGTTCCTTTCACTTACACTAACTTTTCTTTTACAAACATGTTCAAATTAGATAATTACCCATTAAATGGTATGACAAAAACCTCGCATTTATCACTGAATTATTATCTGTTTTCTTAAATTTTCTTCGATATACATAACATATCATTGCCAGTAACAGTTTTTGTTGTCTTTCATGTATAGTAACCATTATTATATAAAAACATCTAACATGTTGTGTGTTTTACGTGTGCGTAAACAAATAAATAAAATGTACTCAATGAAAAGTAAATTACATATAATGATATGTTATATATTTAGAATGCCTCAAGATATTGCGGTTTCTATTAGTGATTTTAAACCACATGTTAAGACAAATTTTTGTATAAATAAGTCACTTTATAAAATCAAATAAACCCATCTACTAAACAGAAATTACATCCATCTGCCTTTCGTAAAAAATGTCTGCTGTTGTTACATAATCATAACATTTAAATGTCATCGCGAAGGCACAGTTGGCACACTCACAGTTAACGTTGAAGGTGACCCGTTTGCTGACCGCCGGGGGCACGTCGTTGCTGGCGATGCAGAAGTAGACGCCCATCTGTCTGCGGTCCACCTTCCAGAAGGTCATCGCGCTCCCGTTGTATGCCTCCACTGCAACCGTGTACATAATTGTATGAGTATAAGAGGTTCTCTTGGCTGCATGACATTTTAAGTAGCCTGCATTCTAAAAGGCTATTAATATAAATAACATGAAATTATAGATTTCATTAAAACCTAAACATTTAGTTTTGTTCAAATAATATTCTATAATAGTATACAAAGGTACAGGGGGATTTAACAGACACTGACGACTTTAATTTTGTTATTTCATGGAAACCTTGCATGTTACATTGATGGAAAATAACAATCGACGGATAATTTATCACCGTTAATGATGGTTAGGTTTTTTTGAAACATCAGACGACAACCAGGATTGGTAAAGTGATGCTATGCAAATGATGCAAAATATGATATTTGAGTTTATGGTTTAAAATTGCATTAGTATAGGATGTTTGTAAATCAGTTTTGCAATTTTAATGATGATAAGAGCATAAAACGACTACTCTTAATGAAGTGACGATCCATTTTATAATCTCAATCATCATTCAATTTGCCAAACTGATTATTAAACATCATATAATAATAACATTTTTGCCCATACCCACCAAATACCAAGTGACTTTTTTGCAACGACTGCATATCATTACTCTACCAACAAAGGGTGTTGCCTGATGTAAAAAAAAAATCTTAACATGATTAATTCCTATTAATAAATTAGATTAATGGGGGGTGATGTTGTTCACGTCTGCAGCATTCCATTAAAGCTGCACGTACTCCCCAGGTGTTGCTAAACAAACAACAATTTTTGGCAGCTGAACTATTATGCAAGGGATATCTCGGCTATGCCAGCTACCAGACCAAATCCAAATGGTCCTTTACAGGGCACCTTTATTATTATTATTATTAATTGGCTATGATAGCCATACGATATAATATTAGATTAATAAATTACCCCTCTTTTATTTATTTATTTTTTAAATTTACGTGACATGTTTTTTAAGTTTTTTAAGAATAACAAAAATAAGTAGTCAATGAGACTCAATTAAGTATGTTGTCAGGTCTTTTAAGAGCATTAGAATGTTCAAATGATTTACAATGTATAGCTCCAATTTATTCCAGTTCCCCAGACTCTTGATTAACCCGTTATTGAAATTGTCTGTTTCTTCAAAAATAAATTCATGCTTGAGCTAAATAAATACTGACATTACTTTCAAAATAAAGCATAACGTTTCTTAACTTAGTCCAGTGTTCGATCTGTGTAGCTCGAAATTAACCTTTCTCTAAGCTAGTTGGAATATGTAACCAAATACATGAGTCACGGTGGATCCAAAATCCTCATAAAATAAGAGCCAGTTTTTTTCTCTTAAGAATGATAAGAAACTATGGCAATTTAATTTTTATGCTAAATTTTTTCTTCGCATCTTAATGATTTGATATAAAGAACATACATAACCTAACAGTAGACTTGAAAGTTTGCGTATAACTTTTCTTCCCATTTTACAGTGCTATGAATACAATTTTCTTTGTATTAAACATAAATTGTTTATCCTATGTCTAATCAACATTTTGTTATTGTGAGGTACTAAGTAATGACATACACCCAATTGAGTACAGAAAAGGATCTGACCTTTGATGATGTCCCTGGGACCTTTCCGGATGATGATGCCGTCCTGGTCCTCCCGCTTCCAGAAGATCCTGGGCGTGGGGTGGCCGGACGCCGTGCACACCAGCGTCGCGTTCTCGCCCTCCTGCACCGACGTGTCCGATGACGACTCGTCGTTGATTATGTCCGGCGGCACTGACAACCAACGCAAGCTTTGTTGCCATTTGCTTATATCATAATATCATTTAAGTTAATACATATTTTATCTGATAAACAACATTTTTTAACACAAAATTGAAGGTAGGCCATTGAAAAGCTGTAATACCAAAACCATTCAATTTAGTAAATAATGGCCTTATAGCCACTTTGGTATATTTCAATACACTGAACGCTAATATTTAATTATGTTTGTGATAATTTTTATGAATACTGAAATGTTTAACGTAACATTCAAAGGTTGTAACAAAAAATTACACATTATGCAACTTAACAGAATTCAAAGATAAGTTGAATTTTTATCTTCATACTTACAACAAACGTTATGGAAACACATATTTCAACTATTTAACTAAATATGGTATTAACAGCGTGTAAATACAAGCATGAATTGAACGTTTAATTCCTTTTTCCATTAAAGTCATCAAAAGTTTGATGATAAAAAATGCTTTTCACACTAATAATTTACTTGAAATAAATAACAATTACTTTATGATCACCATCAATTACTCCATCAATTATTACACTCCAGAATTACCACCATCAATTGTTATTACTCGTGATACTGACATTGCCATACTGAACAAACAATGTAACAACCACCAATACAATCAAAATTAATGTAGCCAAATGTGGCTGCTATCGAATACCCACGCGGTACTCCTCGAGCTAAACGAATGCCCACGCGCATTGGTGAGGATTAATAAGGGTCAATTCCAGGAGGGGAGGAACGATCGGATAGCCATGTTGCAGCGGCCATAGAGACCACCAGACTTCCCAGGGACGGGGAAACGGGGATTTAATTTCAACGCAACGTTCAACGCACCTCGGCCTTTCCCGTAAATGTTACTCATAATTGTAAAGCATTTCACCATTTGTAAAAACTCCTACTAATGTTCATTAATGAGATTGAATGACAAAAAATCAAATAAATAAAAGAGACGAGGACTGATACATGACTTACTTTACATTGTCACCGTCTAACTACAATATGAATCACTCATTACCGAGCACGTCGATGCAGCCGACCATCTTCTTCATGACGTTGGTGTTGACCTGGCACATGTAGCAGCCCCTGTCCGACTCCTTGACCTGCTTGATGTGCAGCTGCCAGTTGCGGTGGTTGTCGTGCGTCACGGAGATGCGCGAGTTGTGGGTGACGACCCTCGTGTGCAGACTCAGGATCGTCTGGTCCTCCGCCCGCAGCCAGCCCACCTGCACAAGGTGATGTTATATAAATCCGTTAGTAACCAGAACCATAGGTATGATGATAAGAGAGTGAGGTGGTATCTTTATCACTTTGCTGTAAAAGTTCAAGAAAATTGCACTAGTTATGGCTTTGATACTGACAAATACACGCTAATTATTTTTTTAGAATCGATATTTGATAGATAAAAACAGAGAAAACCGGGTATAGTTTCAAACCTTCAAAAATATACTAATATTTCTGAAAACCGAACAATAAGTTTTAGGATTTAAAACCAAGCTCTAAAACACCTCATTTACCTAGAAATTGTTAGCCTCATATCGCAATAGTTAGTTATTTATTGATATTAATAGCCCAGAATCACTGTATAGAATATAATGATATCGGACAAAACACAAGCGAATTTACCTTACTAATGGTAGGTAAATACAATATTGTTCCCAGTACAGTGACAATCAGTTACTTGCTAATGTCCATTAAGAACTTGCTCGAATGTCCATTAAGAAAAAATGTCTTTTTTATATATGTAACTTAACTTAGTGATGTATGAAG
Organism: Neoaliturus tenellus; assembly: GCA_030545055.2. NCBI lineage: Eukaryota > Metazoa > Arthropoda > Insecta > Hemiptera > Cicadellidae > Neoaliturus > Neoaliturus tenellus. Next base: position 76,027,600 of record CM061532.1, on the reverse strand, counting down.
ATTGGTGACAGACTTTAAAGACACCCTGTACATCTAGAATTTAAATAGAGTGTCAATTCACATTATTTAGACTCCGCATTAAATCATAACCGAGATATTCAGTGGCTGGTTTACATCCCAGGTAAGCATTTGCTTTTACTCACTCTGTACTTCCCCAGCTTGTCGATCAGACACGATAGGACCGCCTCCTTCCCCAAAGGCACCGTCAGGTTGGACATCAGCCCCACGAACTCTGGCTCCGCCTGGATGGGCAGCGGCCGGTCGTCCTTGGTATCCCATCCTGGAAAGATAAGCAACTTCCTACAGAAAACCGTATAATAGGAATAGACAAAATTATAGGGGAGAGATGTATTTTTTTGGTTTTGATGTAGGCATACAATTGACCTAAATACAATATATGACAGTTAATAAAATGTTTGGATTATTTATAAAGCTTGTTGTTCGTATTTTGGTATATGTTAAATATTTATAATTTTGCATGTGGAATCCTGCTTTTTGTTTTTGTTTCCGTGCGTTGTACGAGACTATTTGAAAAACTGCTTTACAATGTACAATATTACAAATGGATGTTTGCGTTGAAAATAAATAAATAATATACTATTGTATCTAAAGCAAGACTGTACACAGTATTACTCTAGTTTTTCTTTGTTTTGTTTTTTACAATCATAAAAAACTAAATAAACACTATATTAAAACCTACTATTTGTCAAACATTTTTCCTATAGTTAATCTCCATGTTAAATTTTTAATGACATTAAAAGTAGAAATAATGTAACTTGTGTTGTGTTAATGTCTTAAATTATTAAAATAAAGTTAGTGTATATAGTGAAAATGTGTAAAAAATTGTACATAATAAACATTATATTGTATAATCATTTAATGGGCCAATTTGTTAACAAGAATAATTTATGTAAAATTCATTCCACTCTCTTTAAATTTTAAGGTGATGTTAGTCAAAGGATTTTTAAGATTCCTATGTGTACAGTAAGACTTCTGCCGATCTTTTAGATACAAAAACTAAGCCATTTGAGGTGCGAATTGCGAATGTCGTTCACCCGCGGGCAATAACAACACATTATTGGACGAGTATGACGGCGGGATTTGACGGATCAGCAGCACAAGGAGGTGGTGACAGATGAGCTGTAGATATCGACTGACATCTGGCAACATATTGCTCCCTCGGGCCCCAACACGGTGCGTACAAACAGACGAAACAACAACTAAAGTGCTCTTCTTTGTCACAGTATGAGTAATGCATATAGTGTTAGGATATTTTATAAAATTGTGATGAATATTTTTTTTCATTTTACGATAAAATTTGGAATACATTTATTCTATTGAATACCCTAATAGTTTTATATGTCATCAGTAGTTAAACGTTCTTCAACTTAACCTCCAAGAACTGTGGTTTTTAGAACTCATCCTGATTGAAATCCATGATTTCATTTTATTGTTGATAAACAACCATCCCTAATATTACATTAATTAACCTTTTAGTCTGAATTGTGTTTTATTTCAACTCTCACTAAGATATATAGAGCTAGAGTATTTATTTTGAATTGATGTCGTCTGAGATTAGCCTATTCTGGAGTTGGGAGGAACACTGTTTATCAAGCAGTTTAAGCTGCCACTCCATTACCGCCTGTTGTTGACCTTCTCTTCATCTTAGACCCTCAAGACGCTCGACTGGGGATCGATTACTGATAGAACGGGTTGGATACCTCCCCCTGTATTTATTTTTGACCGTTTTCAATCCAATGCCTCGCTTTCAACAAGTCCTTTATTTTGTACAACTTATAGTATTTGTTACTTTTATACAACAAAAACAGCATTAAAAATATTTAGGACTTTTAAAATGTAGTGTGAGATAAGACCACTGGATAACAAACTTTGATGATAAAATATAATCCGACCGTGTAAGTTATAGATACATAAATTGTTCATACAATCAATTAATGAGTCATTTATTAAGCAACTAAATTTAATTAAAAATTTAATTGAATCTAAATATTGATGATTTTACTATAGATATTTTATTATTTCACTTGATTAATATAAATTTTGTTTAGTATTTTTACAACAGAGATAACTTGGTTAGTAGGGGAGTATTTCACTATGATAATGTAGAATATGTCTTATTCTCATACTTCAAATGCAAAATAATAGATTGCAATACCAAAAGAAATTTTTGCAATGCTTGCAGTCAATTCGTATTTTTAGAATAGTTTTTGTTAGTTAAATTATATTAAACAAAAAAGGATCATAAATTATATTTATATTTGCGATAAATTTCAAATGAGATATGATTACGTATAACAATGAAACGAATTCATTACACCGGATCATGCTTACATTGTTAAACAACAAAAGACGTCTCTCCGTTGACTGATGATAAGAAGATATCAGGTGGCATATTGCCCAATACTACATCTACCTTCAAAACTGAGTAACACAACTACCGAGAAAAGGTATACGTCAATAATGTTCTAGACTAGACCCTTGGGGTAGGAAAAAACTTGTTATTCTTGCACAAGTATGTTATTAGCGAAAATAGTTAAATTCATCAGGAGAGAAAAAATGTATTATAACATATTTCGTATTGAGAGTTAACTTGATAAAGTTAATTTGAAACGGATAATTGTGGTCCGAGTGAAACTTCTTGACTTCAAAGATGAAATCTCTGTTATTTGCGAAATCAAATATTGCAGTCAACATAGAAGTTGTGTGTGACAGGTCACAATATTTAAAGATCATAAAACTTCTATTCAGAGTATTCTTAATATGTAAAAATTTATGTGATATGGATTTGCTTTAGAAATCGTTAAAGTGATTGTGTGCAATATTTTTATTTGTAAATAGTTGAAAGTATTATTAAATTACTACACGGTTAAATTATATTTGTTTTTAAGTTAGTCCCAATTACTATTACCAATTATTATTTTAAGATCTTAAGGGCATATGGATTGGTGTAACTTATACATAAGCACTAACACAATACGTTTAACTTAAGGTTTAATTTAAAACAAATTGGTAAAGCTCACAGTACAAAAATCTTTAAAGTAAAAATGCTCAATGAAGAAATTCTAAATAAGTATCTTTTTATTTATTTTTAAAGTTGTTGTTAAAGTTCTGTCAGGGTTCACAAATGATCGAGGGAAATTAATCATTTAAAGTTAAATCTTTGACTTTCGAAATAAGACGAGGATAGAAAAGTTCATTTGAATAAAATTATTAAGCAAAACCACCTCCCCAAAGGCCAGTAAAAGTTAACCTCATTTTGCTCTATGAATAATAATGCTGCAATACACCCTGCTTTGGGACTGTGATGCTGATAAAATTTGGGGTTGAATAGGCGATGTAAAATGAAATATTAGCAATGTTTACTAAATGTATAGTAAATTGATGAAAAAGAAATACTTGATAATATACTATGCTAGAGTATTACAAGGAAAGCGAGCTAATACCTTTCCTTATTTGCTAATTTTCATTTTTACATTACAATATGGTTTATTTTGCAGGCATCAATATACGTTTAAGACGTTTTATCTAAAAAGAAAATGTTTAACATTTGGTTAAAAAATGTTTTAAAATGTTTAAATTGGAACCATGTAAATTATTTGAAGTATTTGCCAGTAGCTACGTTTATCATTAAGAGTTGCACCATAAACTGTATACTCTAAAGAAAAGAAAGTGTATTTGTATGCATTGTTATGCACATGTATATGTATGCACATGAATCTAAAAAGCTGCACAAATAATTTTCTACAAAATTTGCAAATTACTTTGTTCTGAGATGAAAAATATAAAAATGTAGGTCTCTATGCCAGAAAAAATCTGATTTCGATATAATCTTTAATTTAAATTCGAAAATTTTTTACATTAGTCGTGTGGAGTTTAAAAGCAAAACAATTAAATGACGAAACCAGCTAACTCAACCGTCAAAGTAGATACCACGTGTTCCAGTATAACCATGAGGTATTGCATTGCAGTCAGTCACTAAATTATTAAATAGTACTGTAATAAAAATAATTCATCATTTTTAAATTGCACATTATAGCCTATTGATAATTATGAATGTTTAGTATAAAACAGCTAAACAATTTGTAGAAATGTAATTTAATTTAAAAGAATTAGCAACAATTATGAAATCAGCTGTTAACCTAACAACTAGAATCCACGTGTTATAGATTTAACATGTGGTTCATCAATTACTATCCCCCTGAGTTCAGCACGCATAGGACTACATTAAAACAGTCTAAAAAGGCGAGAGCGCGATGCAAACGAGCTCGTCGTGAAGGAGAGTGAGCGGAGCAAACGAGATGGCCTTAAAAAATAAACAAGTTTAGCGCACCGGCTGTAACTGATGTTACTATGAAGAATTGTGAGCAAATGCTCGGCCCTTGGCAGTATCGTGTTAAACATTTAATTATTGTTTGGTTGCTGGGTTATACTTTACAACTAGATATCAATTACTAATAATAATTATTTTATGAATTAACATTTTTTTAGTACTACTATAATGCACACATGAGAACTATAATCGTAACCCATCGAAAACTACGTGAGTGTATTGGTAAGTGCAAGAAGTGGTACATCTGTAATAGTCTTAACATTTTAAATAGCACTTCAAATCACAAACAGATATTTTTAGATCTTACCATTTGACGTTACACTGTTTTTATTTATTATTTTTTATTGATTTGCCCAAAAATGTGAACAAAATTTAAAAGACTTTATATTTCATCAGTACTAAAGAAATCTATATTAATATTTATAATTATTTAATTTTTGTGACTCCCTCTTCTGTTTTCAGGTTTGGGTATGGACTTCTCCAGATTCGCCTGGTGTGTTTTTACTAACTTTGTTATGTTCTAGGTCCACCTGAAGGCGGGATCAAATTCCAGATCCCGAAACGTCGTGAATTTTGTTTACTAATCAGTGATGGAAATTGTACGCAACAATTTACTAAACAATAACATGAACTCACCATCACCAACAATGAATTTTAAATAAAGAAGAAATTTATGTTACAATTAACCCACTCCTAATAGAGAAAATCTTTTTTTATTTGTATACACTTAAAATTGTTGTTGATTTTTTTTATTTCTGTTCATTAAAACTTTGTTACGGTTAAAAATGCTTCATATTATTAGATTATTTTAACAATATTATTTCATGTATATAACATAACAGTCCGTGACGTAATGGTTAGGGCGCGGACTTTGAGACCAGGGGAGCGATGTCGTGGGTTCAAATCCTCGTTCTGCCAGGGAATTTTTTCAGTACCTATACTTTTGCGGCTAACGCCCTGACTTTGTATACGCAGAGATAAATAGTCTATGTGGACGGGGAAGTAAGGCAAAAAGAAGACTGCCAACCTCTTTAAAAAATTGAATTTTCATACATATAGAATACATACATTTTCATACATATGTAGGCTACTAAAATATAAAAATTTATGTTACTCAGATTGATCGGCTTATTTCAACACTGTGTTCGGACTAAATTTAGCAAATATTTAGAATTCCCAAAGGAATCCACCATTACAAGTAATTTTAAAAGCTAAAATAATTAAAATATATAATAGTTGTAAAAAAATTAGGGAAGAGGCATTTATTGTTAAACACTTGGATGTTTTTATTCCAATCAAAATAAGAGTCGGTTGGTGTTCAAGCATGCAGCCTGCAGATAGAGATGTTAAAATGCGTTCAAACAGATTTAATCAGCTAAAAGATTTCCCTTGTTGCCAGTAAAAGTTAACGCCGGCTTACTCTATGAATAATAATGCGCAATATACTCTGCTTCAGACTTGGCTACGTAATGAAATTTCTCAGGGTGGAATCGCTGCAGTGATCAACTTTAAATTAACACTAATCCACTGGAGTGCCGGCATTACGCAAAAATACCACGGCTTTATACATAAACTTTACTTAAATTGGAATGGATACTACGCATTAAATATAAAAGTAACTCTTGACATTCTCGAAGACAGTAACGAAAATTTAGGACTAGAAGAATAAAATTTAATACAACTGCGTTTTGAAAAAAATATAATTAGTTTTATTACGTTTTGATAGTATCCAACTCATACTTCAGAATGTCATGGAAATGCACAAGAATGTACTTTGGATAAGAGAAAACCGGAAACACGGAAGTTTATTCATTAGGCCTTCGGTACTCACACTAAAAGGATTTAATAAAAAGGCTTAGTTTGATTAGAATAATTTAAAAACAATCCAAGATCAATCACTCTGACAGCAAAATAATCTTTTTGAAAATGAACAATTGGAATAACTGAAACATAAACTTAACAGATGCAAATATAACTTAAGGTGCAGGCATTGTCACTATGGGCCAGACAGATCCAAATTTGTATATACCAAATCAGCTAAGTCTCTTCAACAGTAAGTTATTAATTAACAATAAAAATTAAAAGTATAAAAAATTAAAACAATGATTAATATTTAGCACCATAGTACCTTCAAATTCTTCTATTGAATCCAACCTTTTGCTTGAACTAAGTTTAGAGTCAAGCTGGCAGAAATGCGCCATTTATATGCGGACTCATGCACTCATCATCGCAGCCGAGGTTTGCCGACCTAACTAGGCCCAAGTATTAAAACCAACTAAACGTCACTGAAGTACGTCAATACTGAAATACATTTGGCGATATCCCTCATATTTCTAAGAACAAAAGTATAAACGTTATGTATATATGTCTACCGAGTGTACCTAAAAGGTGCAGATGATTGGCATAATTGATGAGCATAATTGAAGGATAAAATAAAATTAAAAACGTGCAAAAAATGAAAGAATACAGTAACTCTTCTCACAGAGTGGAAAAAACTAAATATCAAAAGAATACTTCACTTCATAGCAAGCCAACTTAAACTGGATATGTCGTTGTATATTTAAGTTTCCAAAATGTTAAAGAACATCTTAAATCAAATGCCAAAACATGAATGTCTTTCACAATTTAAGTGCCCTTTGTTAAAAAATATTAATAAAAATTTTTAAAGTTTGCCACAGTGTTGTACAAATATATTTTGCAATAAATAAATCTTCTATACATATTACTTAAACAATTTTCAATCGTATTTAGAAGCTATATACAATATTACGTGACTAAAAATATTTGCTAAAGTATCAAATGAATGTTTTGGTGAACAAAATCGAAGAAACAAATAACAACATACCTGCGGGGCAATGTAATTTTGGTTTACTCACAGAGTCTGTTGGGATTTTTGAAGCACATGATTGTTTTATAACAGAATCAATGCTACAAAGAAAATTCGGTTTCAAATTTTAGGAGAATACAGATTAAATTATATTCAAATTTAATTATAATTTAATTACAAGTGCACTTTAAATCGAATTGATGAATGCCCAACTATATAATGACAATAAAGAGATTTTATATATTCAGTTGTAATCGGAGGGTGATTATTTAAAATTGTTATTTTACTTTATTGAAAAATAATAAAAATATTTTTTACAATATTATAACAAAGTCATAAGTTCCTTTCTGAATTGAAATGAATAATAAATTTTTACTTAACATAGTAGACATAGTGTGGTTGAAAATTAAAACGGTGAAATATTTATTTTTTATGATTATAGGTAAATTAATGAGACTTGTTATATCAATAATAGCCATTAATGTCTACTCTTTTAAGATATTATCACTTTTTATTCCTTGAGGGGGACGTCCCACGAGGATTCAGACAAAATTCTTAGATAGCAGCTTAGGTCTAGTTTGGTATCAAATTAAAGATCTCACTTATCAGAGTACAATGCCACAAACTAGACTTCAAATGGATGACCGAGACGGAAATGGCAGGCAAACAAATTTTGCATTAAAATTATATGGGTAAAATTTAAAATTACAATAACTTTTTTATACTCAACCTTTTAACATCGGGTTCGTGACTTTTTACTCCAAATTAAAAGACGTTTAAGATTACGTATGATTTGACAAAGGCCACAAAAGATTTCTGTAAGACCTCCAAGGGGGACATCAATTAAAGGTGTTTAGATTAATACTCTTTGGCCTCTGTCTCATCATACATATGGGAAATCTGGTTCTAGATTGCTTTGTAATATCAATACAAGGAATTATGATAAGGAATTTTCATCATACATAGTTTTAAACGTCTTTTCATTTGGAGTAAAAAGCTACAAACCTGAGGTCAAAAGGTTGAGTATTAAAAAAATAATTGCATTTTTAAGTTTTACCTACATATTTATAACGGAAAATTTGTTTGCCGGCCATTTCCGTATCGATAATCCATTTGAAGCCTAGTTTGGGGCATTGGACTCTGCTAATTGAAAAGTTTAATTTGATACCAAACTAAACCTATGCTGCTATTTAAGAATTTCGTCTGATTCATCATGGGACATCTCCCTTAAGGGATAAAAAAAGAATAGGTAAATAGCTTAAAAGAGTAGACAATGGTGGCTATTATTGATATATACGGTCTCATTACTTTATCTACAATTCCCTCAGGGGCAGTGGGCTTTCCACTGTACGGGTGTTTCTTGGCGACCCCGGGGTACCTGAGCCAAGCTGTGAGACCCTCCTCACAGTTCTTCCCGAGCTAGGGCCTTTCTTCTCATCTTTCAGGTCTTAGCTCACCGTCTTTATTCTTTCCTGAGCTAACCTTGCTCACCTTCTTGTTTTCGACCCCGAATCAAGGGTGTCTTTCCACCTTCTTTCGACCGGCGCACGCTGGGGGGTCCTGGGAGTGTCCCTGTTGTGTTGCAGGGACTGATGTGTGCCTCGCACTGCCGATGGTCTCCTCCAGTGTGTCGTCAGAAGCCAGCCGCTTCGGACCTTAGTCAGGAAGTGCGGCATGGATGCAGAGATCGGACTCTGCATTGCCACGGTGCGACCCCCAGCACGTCCGGCACATTTTGTGTATCGGTGCTGGGCAAACGGAGGTTTCGGGCCCCAGAGTCCTGGGGTAGGGGTGTCTTATCTCCTACGGGGGGTAGACCTCCGAGGGTGTACCCGCTCCCGGCCAATGAAGGGCCGCCTCTTGCCGCACGATGCGCTGGTGAAACAAAAGTATGGATTTTCAAAACCAAAACACGAAATTAAAGGAGAATGAGCAGGCCGCCTTTAAGCGCAGCTCAAAACTGCAGAGGTCTCCGACCTCGAAGACTGGGACGCCGACGGGGGGAATTAAAGCCTCCCCTCCGCCGATCCCGTTCAAGGCTGCTGGTGTCGCCGGATCGTCGGCCGTAACCGGAAAGGAGAAGGATGAGGTTAAGCTGGGTATGGGGGTGACTGAGCCGGTAACACCTCTAGCCGGGATGCAAGGAATTCCTCCCAGGAAGAGTCCTCTTCGTCCGGCATTCGAGATGCAAATGCTTCGGCAGCAGCAGGACGATGCCAACGAGGAGGAAGACTCATGTCTGAAGAAAATGAACGATCTTTTGAAGGAGATGGCCAAGGCTCTCCTTATTCAGAAGAACGTCAACAAGGCGATTAAGGACGGAATTCCAAAACTCGAGGATTTCCTTGGCGAAATCGAGGAATGCCGGAAGATCAGGCTGAAGGCAGTGAAGCAGGAGCGCGACGTTATGAACCGAGTTATGTCTGCTTCGCCTCAAGCTCATCTGGCTGAGTCCCAGACTCAAGCCAGAAAGCGAAAGAAGAGGCAGAGCGGTTCTTCGCCGGAAAGCCCTGAGCTTGTTGAGGTGGACTCAGTGCCGAGACCGGTTTTTGTCACTGCGGCATCGCAGACATCTCCTGTCCAGGCTACTCAATCCGCCCCGGGCGCTGTCGCGATTCCAGCGGCTACTCCTGCAGAAGTTCCTGCTCCGGCGGCTAATCCTGCCTTGGCAGCAAACTCTGCCTCAACACCTTTGGGGGGCTGGAAGACGCGCCTGTCTAAGAAAGAAAGGAGGAGGCAGAAGCAAGTGGAGGCAGCTTCGAAAAGTGCGTCGAGGGTGGAGCGGACGCAAGTCTCAAACCCGGTGGGGGAGGCCTCTGGCAAGTCTGTCAGAAAGCCTAAACAACCCAGGCCTAAGAAGCCCAGGACGGAGGCAATCTTGATCAAGCCCTTAGGGGGGCGATCTTTTGCTGATGTTCTGGGTCAGATTAGATCGCAGGCCAAACCGGAAGAGACCGACACCGTTATCAAGTCTATTCGGCGAACCCAGAACGGGGATGTCCTCCTCGAACTGGGGAAGTCGAGTGACAAGATCGGTTTTGCCGCTTCCCTCAAGACTGCACTTGGGGACAAAGGCTCCATCAAGGCCCTAGAACCGAAATGTTCGGTCGAGATTCGGGACCTTGATGCCCTCTCCACCGAAGATGAGGTGACCCGTGCGATCCAGGTGGCACTCCCGGAGATACCGGCTGATGGAGTGAGGGTATGGCTGACAAAGCCTAACCGAAGTCAACTCAGGATGGCTGTTGCTGAGATGGGCGAAAAGCACGCCAATAAGCTGCTTAGCCTTCAGCACCTCAGAGTCGGTTGGGTCAGTTGCAGGCTCAAACGGAGGGTGGTAGTTTCGAGATGCTTCCGCTGTCTCGGTTTCGGCCACTCCTCCCGAAACTGTAACGGGCCCGACAGGAGTGCCAACTGCTTCCAGTGTGGAGGCCAGGGCCACAAACGCAAGGAATGTTCCTCGAGCCCATCCTGCTTCCTCTGCAAGGATTCAGGCTCCAGTGCCCTCTGTCACTTACCCGGGTCTGGTCAGTGCGGTGCCTTCAGAGCCGCACTTGAACAGGCAAAAGGCAGCGGCCGGTAATTCGCATCCTCCAGGCCAATCTTCATAGATCCTGGGGAGCTGATAACCTTCTAGATCAGCTCGCCCGAGAACTTGGTGCTGACGCGCTCCTTATCAGCGAACAGTATCGGGACAGAGACCCAAACATTTGGATCTCCGACAGCCTCGGTACTGCTGCATTTTGGGCGCGTAATACACAGGATGTCTTGGTGCGGAGTCACGGGCGCGGCCGAGGATTCGTCTGGGTTCGGTGTAGGGACGTGACTATCTTCAGTTGCTACCTCACACCCAACGAGGCCGTCCAGGACTTTCGCAACAAGATAGATAGCCTAGAGGAGTGCGTTCTCGGCACCACCGGGCATGTCGTCGTTGGTGGCGATTTCAACGCCAGGGCCGTCGAGTGGGGAATGCCCTCTACCAGCTCCCGGGGGAAATACATCCTGGATTTCATCGCCAGGGCCGGTCTTGTCGTCCTCAACCAGGGCGACACACCTACTTTTCGGCGCCCCGGGCAGAGAGGCACGATCCCTGACGTCACCTTTGCGTCTGAGTCGCTCCTTCCGAGGATCTCTGGCTGGAGGGTTGTCGAGGACTACACGGGTAGCGACCACCAATACATCGTGTTTGACCTGCATGATCAGGCAAATCGTCGAGTTTCCGCATCTCGGGAAGGGCCACGCCGGTGGAACACCAACAAACTGGACGTGGTCAAGTTCACCGAAGTCATCTCTCGGGGAGCGCAGGGGAATCCTGGTGAGGCTGGAGCCGAGGCACTAGTAACATCCACGATGGAACTTATCGTCTCGGCCTGCGACCAGTCTATGCCGCGAAGGAAACCCCGACGCGACAAACAACCCGTTTACTGGTGGACTGAAGAGATTGCGGAACTCAGAAGAACATGTTTAAGAACTAGACGAGCCGCCACTAGAGCGAGAATTCCCGCAGACAGAGTTCGTAAGTCGGAGGCCTATAAAGCTGCGAGAAAATCTCTCCGCCAGGCGATCAACAGGAGCAAGGCGAATAGCTGGAGGAGACTTCGTGACGACGTTGATTCCGACCCGTGGGGCCTGGGTTACAAACTTGTTACACAGAAACTCGGCGCCCGCTCTCCACCTTCCATCATGGAGGGCGCCACCATGGGGAGGATCGTCGCTGCGTTGTTTCCTGAACATCCACAGCGACCGCCGGTTGACTTCGGACGGGTAGAGGACGTTCCACTTTTCACTTTCGAGGAGCTGGAAACCTCCGTTCTCTCCCTGAAGAGCAACAAGGCTCCTGGCCCGGATGGGATTCCCAGTGAGGCTTTAAAGAAAGTATTTTTAATCAACGCTGACTTGTTGTTGAGAATGTACAATGCCTGTTTGGTAGAAGGGGTGTTTCCGGCTCCCTGGAAAACAGCCAGGCTTGTACTGATCAGCAAGGGCAAAGGTGATCCCGAGCTGCCGTCGTCCCACAGGCCTCTCTGCATGTTGGACACGGCTGGGAAGCTGTTCGAGAAGCTGATCCGTTCCCGCCTGACTTCTGCCGTGGAAGCTGCCGGGGACTTATGCCCCCGTCAGTACGGCTTCAGAAAGGGACGGTCAACGATCGACGCCGTCACCGAAGTTCAGAGAGCTGTGGAGAGAGCCGAGAGCCACAACCATTTCTCCCGCCGAGTAGTGCTTCTTGTTACGCTTGATGTCAAGAATGCCTTCAACTCGGCGAGGTGGGTCGATATGTTGGATGCGCTTCGCAACACCTTTCGTATTCCTGCATATCTGTTGCGGCTCGTCGAGGATTATCTACGCTCTCGAAGCCTGATTTATGACACGAGGGACGGAACGCGGACGATGGAAGTCACTTCTGGTGCCGCACAAGGTTCAATACTCGGCCCGGATCTCTGGAACGTTGCCTATGACAGCCTCCTGAGGTCCGAGATGCCTGAGGAAACCACTTTGGTTGGGTACGCCGATGACGTCGCAGCTCTCATTGCTGCACGCAACGTTGAGCTGGCCCAACTGAAGTTGAACCGAGTTATGCGGGTGGTCAACAACTGGATGTCCGATCACGGTCTCTCACTTGCTCTCAGTAAGACGGAGATCGTGATTCTTACGAAGAAGAGGATCGACACCGTCGTCCCGTTTCGAGTGGGAAGGGAGGTGGTCACATCAACTCGTGCCGCCAAATACCTCGGGGTTATGGTGGACACCAAGTTAAGCTGGAGGGATCAGATCTTCCGTACGGCGGACAAGGCCGCTAAGGTAGTGACTTACCTTAGTAGGCTGATGGCCAATGTCGGGGGTCCCCGATCCAGCAGAAGACGTCTGTTGATGTCCGCGGTCCAGTCCGTGCTTCTTTACGGGGCAGAGGTGTGGGCAGGCGCTCTAGATAAGGAGTGCTACAGGTTGCGACTCGCCCGGGTTCAGCGTCAAGCTGCGCTCCGGGTGTGTTCCGCCTACCGGACAGTGTCCGAGCCTGCCGTCCTGGTGGTCGCCGGAGTCATCCCTGTCAAGCTCTTGGCAGGGGAGAGGAAAGCGATTTATCAGAGACAAGGCGAGATCGGCAAGGACACGGCAAGAACAGAAGAGCGCTCCCGAACCTACCAGCAGTGGCAACACAGCTGGGAGCACGACACCCGAGGACGATGGACTGCGCGACTTATCAAGCAGGTCCAACCATGGGTGGAACGGCGGCATGGGGAGGTGGACTACTACCTGACCCAATTTTTGACAGGTCACGGCTATTTTCGGTCGTACCTGAACCGTATGGGAAAGACCGGTTCAACGGACTGCATTTATTGCCCGGGTGTTCCCGACGATGCGGAACACACATTCTTCCGCTGTCCCCGTTGGGAAGGGCCCCGCCTGGAGGCCACACAAATCTTTGGTGGATTTTCGGTGGACTCGGTCTGCCAAAAGATTTTGGAGGATGAGGGCAACTGGGATTGTTTGTCACAGTTCGTCCGGGGCATCCTCCTGGAAAAGAAAACCGATCTGGACCGTGAAGTGGCCCAGATCCCTTGATCGAGCGGCTGGATAAGGAGCGAGCCCCACGGGCGTAAGCCAAATTTAGGCCTAGCCTGACGTAATGTGACAAACAATTCCAGGTTAGATTCCTAAAGAGTAGAGGAGGTTTTTTAGTGGGTAAACTCGTTTTTAGGGGAGCCCCACACTACAGGCTGGCCACCTGTGTGCGTAATGCATTTTTCCGCCTCTCCCTAAAAAAAAAAAAAAAAAAAAAAACTTTATCTACAATGGTCAAAAATATAGCCTATTTCGCCGTTCTGTGACTTTTACACCACACTGTATAATATGAATACATAAATAAAAAAAACCAACCTTTACAATTGGGATCATTGTTTACAACAACTATTGTAGAATGTACTAAATTTTTTTTCTACAGTTCCAGTTTAGTTTTTACGTATGAAAGTTATAGCGGGATGTACTTAGGCGAATTTAGCCATCCAGCTAACCTGACGGTTAACGTCTTGGACTTCGGTTCAAAAGGTGTCGGGTTCGATTCCGGGGTAGGCTAAAAATTGTGTTTGGATTGGACCGCTTTCACAAAAAGCGTTTGTGTGTACTTAGTACAAATATCCTTAACAAAATGCCCCTGGCGTGGATATTAGAAAAAAGAATTGTAATATTGCTGATTGTTCTCGTATTTTCAATTTAGATTTGCTGATTTTTAAGCATAATAGACTTTTATATATCCATTATGTATCTTCTACATAACTTCAATTTAGGTTTGAAATTAAATTAAATACGAAAAGAACCTAAAACATTGTTGACGACCTAAAGGTTTTCACATTTTGATACATATATTTATAAATAAAGATTAGACAGCCCTAGTGAGGTATGGTTTTAAAATCTTTAAAAATATACCATTGAAATTTTTTTTTTATTTTTTTACACCCCAATTTTGCATTGGAGGTATATTTTGAATCGAGTGGTTTTCTAAGGCAGACAATGGCTACATTTATCTTACAATTAGGTTACATTAGGTACATTAAGCTATATTAATAATTTTATCAATTTAACTCGAATTTTAAATGATTATATTAATAACGTTTTAAACATGAAGATTACGAAATTTGTTTATGTTTAACAGCATTACACAACAGAATAAAACCAGTTCCGCCCGTATGTGAGTCTTCTGGGACGTACAAGGCGGGGATTGTTTCATAACTGAATAAAGGAATCCAGAAACTCAGAGGGGAAAATTGGGTTTTGTGTTGTTTATAACATAAATATATTTGTATGGGTAATCGTAAAAAAAATTACAGAACATATGTTGTGGTGGTTTTATAAAACTACAATATTTTTATATTTTGCAGATTTAAAGCAAATAAAAATAACTTTTGTATTTATAATTATTAATAACATCTTAACAATATACTATTTCCTTTCCGAAAAAATTGAATTAGTTGTTAAGTAAATTCTAGGCTGTTGTAAATATGTAACACATTTTTTAATATATTTATTATAAATTATTTATTTTAGACTTGGTTATAACTACTCAAACTAAAAAAAGTGGAGTTTATGGAATTTTATTGCATATTTTGCTCTTATTTCCTTTATCATCCCTCAGTTCACGTGTAACATAGAAAATATAATAATTAAGCATGTAATACGAAACTGAAAGGCTATGCAAATTTCTTATAACCTTAAAAGAGCATGAAATAGAATAAATAGTTCAAAGAACAATTTAAAATTATATTTCTTTGGCTTCAGTTAAAATCTAACATAGAAAAAGTTTTACACAAAGAGTCCGTCTACTCGATTGAAATTGAGAAAGAACGTCTTGACTTCAGGTTAGAGTGAGTAATAAAACCAGTTATAACGCAAACTGTAGACGATACGGCAAATGACGTTTATCAAATACCCGTCCCCACTGTGAAGTTGGGAGAACTCGGAAATTAGACTGCATCCAGCACGAGATGATAGATCAGCTTTCAAACTACTTGTTCGGATCAAACTTCTAATTCACTGGACACATCAGATCATCAATCAGACGGTTGAAAATTGTTCAGTTAGATACAAATGTATACGTTCGAATGAAGATAAGACAAAAAATATACCAGGTGACCATAAAGTCTTGGATGATAAAGAAACTGAATAGCATGAAAACAGTTAGTGGTAAGATAAATTTTTAAAGCAAATGAAATAATATATAAATGTAATTATAATTTTATTCCAAGTGTGATTTAAATCAGTTTTAACAAAAAGTATATTTTTTAACGCATTTAAACGTTTAAAAATATTTTATCTAACATTTTCAAAAATTTTCAAACATTTTCAACAAGTGACTTCTTACTATTTTTTCGGCTCAAACTCAATACACTTCTACGATATGCAGAAGATCATTTTTACCCTCACTTAATTATTCTACTTTATTGAAATAACTTTTTTATTCTTATGCAAAATAATCTTAATTTGAAATTTATAATTGTTAGTTTTTATTTTGTTCAGCGTTAATTTAAAGTATAAAATATTTATGATATGTTTTTTTAGTAAAAACCCTAAACTTGTAGATATGATTTTGCGAAATTATTGTAGAAAATGTAATAATTCTAACTATTTATCTTTCAAGACTGAACACACTTCAACTGAAAGATATATGAAGAAGCTTTATTAAAAATTGTTCGTGTGTGTGAGGGGTTGCTAGCAAGAAAAAAGTAACCGTATTTCCCCTGACAGTAAAATAGATTGGTATACATGTAGTGTACACTAGCAATTACTTGAAGGTATACTATAGTGTAAAATTTTTCAACAAAAATTACTATTAGTGAAAAAATAAAAATTAAGGAATTGGTAGTAACTAAAACAATAATGTTGTGTTTTTAAGAGGATATGATTGTTATATGAAAAATAAGATTTTAACAATCAATGGCTAATCCAACCAAAGTATGTTTCCCATATTATCCTTTAAAGCTATTTTAAACTTACAGGTATCTTAAAATGTAATTTTTAACTTATCTATATTTAGCTATCAACAAAACTTTTAAAACTTACTTGTAATTTCCTCCGCGACTATTAAAGAACCTGAAACAAACAGAACAAAAAAACATAATCTTGAACATTTTAAGATTAGAAGGCAGAATGGAATTGACTTTTGCAGAAAGCAAAGTTTCGGTACGTTGACGGAACTGATTTTAATATGGTAAATTGAAATCAGTACTATGAAATATATTTATTAAATATTTCACACTGAACAAACATTGGTTTTTGTACACCGATCATTTTCACCACATATGAACATTCCAAATGTATTGTAGGACATATTGATGGGTTTTGTACCTTTATGTTGATGAACCTATCCTTAACTGTGAAAAAGGAATGAATAAGGAGAGATAAATTAATTAAAGGAATTTTACACGGTTTCCTTAATTTAGTTTGTCATATTTAAACATTTCCTCATAAAAAATGGATTAAATACAAATGCGTAAATTTAGAATATTCTTATTATTTTTCATAAATTTATTTGGGTGCCTATAAAAACTAATATAAAGTAGAAAGATTAAGAAGAACTAATACTTTCTTTTCAGGTATATTTTTTAATAATACAAGAAGTCCAAGTTTTTTTCCACTGTATCAAGAATTACATTTAAACCATTCGCATTTGTTTGTTTTTAAAGTTTTTAAATAGTTTTTTTTTTTTTTTTTTTATCAGAAGTAGTTATAGAGAAATTATGAGGGCATCTCATCTTTACAATACTAGAAGTAATAGAAATAATCTTTTTTTTTAAATATCCAAAAGTTAATTATACTGTATTTAGACATTCCCTACGATATTTAGGCCTAAAATATTACAATAGGGCCTAATCTTCTACTATATATTAAGTATATAAATTATGTCAAGAATTTTGGTTGTAATTTGGCTTTTCTCAAAAGAAGATGTGCATTATTTAAACAACGTTCTTATCTAAAAAGGTTTTTGTCCCTGTTTAGTTATATATTATTCATAATTATTTATTGATTGTTGCTTATACCGGGTGTCCATAAAGCCTTGCCCTGATAAAGAAATCGAATAGTATAAAAAACAATTGGTGGTAAGATAAGGTTTTATTTTCAGTTTTAACAAATAATTTCTTAATTTTTTTGCAGCTATGCACAAACTCAATGCTCTTTAATGTGGTGGCCTTGGGTAGCCTGTAAATATTCAAGGTGACTTTTTAGTTAGTTTTTTAACAACCATTTTCGGTTTCAGATAACATTTCCTGAGTAACGGACACCACTTTATTTATTGTTTTGTCTTATAGAGCTTCTAAGTTAGAAACTGGTGAAGAATAAACCAAATATTCTACAAATAAGAGGACATAAAGAAATCCAGAGAGGTTAGGTGTGGTGAACGATGCGGCAATTTAGTCGGGCCACCACGATTTGTTTTTGTAGTGCATTATAAGTAAACCGTATTGTTCAATCTGCTAAATTTTTGTGTTAACAAATTAATGAGAGAAATACTTTATTAAATTGTCTTAAAAACAAGAAATGTAAGATCCGTGTAGCTATAATGGTGTCCGTACACCAAAGCTATGAAATTAGGGCAAGACTTTATGGACACCCGTTATATTGTTGTAATTAATTCATAGTTATTTATTTGTTTGTTAATTTTTAAAGCTATTAAGATTCTAAATAGGACATATGTTGCAGTTGTTGGATTATTGCAAATCAAATATTGCTAGGCTTAATTTAACTGTTTTTTTTTTTTTTTTTATCTAACTATTAAGTGACTACACTACTAGATAAAGTGGCCAGTCTATTTCTCATTGATTAAATTAAAATATTGAAGTGCTTGTATTTATGTGAAATAAAATTCATTAATTTATTATTATATCGATTGTATTCGTAAAAAGGCACAACTGTATTAGAGAAAAAAATCATCTGATATGCAACTATTATATAACTAGCTGTTGCCCGTCACGGCTTCGCCCGTGATTGAATTTGTTTTATAGGTAATAAAATCTTTTTAAAGAGCAACGAAATCTACTTCCTTAAGAATGACATTGAAACAATGAAGTAGTGTGCTCTGAAGGAATTTCGCAAAACCTGTTCTTAGTGAGAAAAGGTTTCTTAAATAGAAAAGGCCGAGAGAGCCTATGAGCAAATAGGAACGACCATATCAAATTTCAACCCTGTAGTAAGTTCAAATTTCAACAGTCAATATTGAAGTCATGTGGGGCGGAGCCCTAAAGAACATAAAACACTACATTTGCAAAACTGTTTCTTAGTCTTAGAGAACTTCAAAAACTATATTTACAAAACCATTTCGTAGTGAGCACCTGTTAGCAAAACGGAACATCCACGTTAAACTTATACCCCCTAGAATCTATGTTAATCTTGAGATTCTATGGGGTGGAGCCCTAAAGGAAATTTGCAAAATTATTTCTTAGTAAGTAACTATGAGCAAAGAGGAACGTCCAATTCAAATTAAAAACCCTGGAGGCCCAAAAGTAATTTTGAAGTCATGTGGGGTGGAGCCCTAAAGAACTTCAAAAACTGTATTTGCAAAACCGTTTCTTAGTGAGTACCCATGAGCAAAGAGAAAAGTCAATGTTGAATATCGACCCCGGAGGCCCTAAAGTAATTTAGAAGTCCTGTGGGGCGGAGCCCTAAAGAACTTCGAAAACTATATTTGCAAAACCGTTTCTTAAGGAGCATCCATGACCAAACCAAACGTCCATGGCAATTGTCAACCCCGGAGGCCCTAAAGTAATTCTGAAATCCAGTGGGGCGGAGCCCTAAAGTGCTTCAAAAACTATATTTTCAAAACAGTTTCTTAATAAGTATTTATAAGCATAGGGAATCGTCCATGTCAAATTTCAACACGTAGGCTATACAGTAATTGTGAGATTCTGTGGGGCGGAGCAATTATTTATTTATTTATTTTTTAGCACCTAAGAAAAAAGAGATCACTCCAAATTTCAACCGTGCAGGTTTCCTAATTTGTATTTTAAATTGGCCATGCGGATCACGTTATGAAATTTTGAAGGCCTGTGGGGCGGAGCCCTGAAGGAATTTTGTTCAATCATTTCTTAGTGAGCACCTAAGAGGCAAGATGAACCTGTGTTTAAAGTTTCAAGTAGGCTAAATACGTTTGGTAGTTCCTGAGATTTCATGAGTCAGTCAGTAATCACTCCCCGTCAGGTTTAGTTTGGTCGCTAAGCTCACTCGCCGCAATTATCCTCTAGTTTTTTATTACCAATACCCCCTACTACCCCCAATAATTTAAATGAGAACAGCTGTTTACAAAATTAATATTCCTTAATGTTATCATATGTTCCAATACAAAAATGTTTCTTCCATAAGAATAACATTGTAACTTTGAAGACGTGTGGGGCGGAGCCCTGTAGGAATTTTGCAAAATCGTTTCTTAGTGAGCACCTAGGAGGCAAGACGAACCTATTTTCAAAGTTTCAAGTAAATCCGTTTGGTAGTTCCTGAGATTTCGTGATGAGTCAGTGAGTGGGATTTCGCTTATATATATATAGATATCGAACTTACATTGCCTACTATAAATGCAAAGGAAGGTGAAACTACTATTGAAATGAAACATAAAATTGCATGCAATTCTTATTTTAACTCTTAATAGCTTGACCCCCATAATCAAATAGTTAAACTTTGTGTTGTACCCAACAAAGTTATATTTTCAATAACAAACCCTCAAATTAGGTTTGTTTCATGAAAGGTCTGTATTAGATTTACGTTATATATTAGCAGATATATTTTGATCTGCTTTTTTATTTTTTCTATTTTGGGTGTATACATCAGTGGCATTTTTTACGTTTTGACAGGGAACAATCCAAACCCCAGTCTTGTTATCTAACATCGACCAGTTCTTAGAAATCATAATTAATGAAATGAATAGCCCAATGAAAAATGGAAACTGGGTCCGGAATCGAACCTTTAAAAAGCTTTTAACTTTTCTCAGGATCAATCCGGCATCCTTTGGGATCAAAGGCGAGCACCATAACCATTATTTATATTATTTACACTACAACTTTCGTGGAAACCTATATTAATTCATTAATAAATATTTATAACTTACGAAACATATAATTGGGGTTTGGACCGTTCACCATAAAAACGTTAAAAAATGCCACAGGCGTAGATACACCCAAATAAATAAATAAATAAATTGTTGTCTTAACGGACTACAGCCAAATCAATCTTTAAATAATATGCAAAACCGATTATAAAATCTAATTATAACCAACCGGATACCTTTTTCATCAAAACCTTGGTACATCATGACTGTTTACTGTAATAGATGAGAAGTAATAAAATGTTTTTACATGAAAAATGTAGTTATGTAAATAAACGTAGATAATATAAACGTAGATAAACGATAAACGTAGATAATACGATAAATAAACGTAGATAAATAAACGTAATAAATAAACGTAGATAAATAAACGTAGATAAATAAACGTAGATAAATAAACGATAAATAATACGTAGATAAACGATAAACGATAAACGTAGATAATATATAACTATAAACGTAGATAAGTAAAAATTTCGTAAAGAATTTGTTTTGATGTGTTCACAATTTCCCAGACAGTTGTAGAAATAAATAAATGGTAGGAGACTAATCAAAGGTCCATTACACCTGATGAATGGCCACAGACAGTGCCTGAGCCTGTTGCCGTCGTTAATCTATTGATCAGGCATTTTTACAGTCACCTGTTAATTTAATTTATAAATGCTTATATATTTTCAGAAATTAAATGGCGCAAACCAGAGGTTGATATCTCACCCCTAAACAAAGTGGCAGCCATTTTAAAATTTGAGATGGGGTGATTGATATTCAATAAAATTAAATCGGAAAATAACTATTTTAGAAATACAAATTTTTAGAATTATTTTATAATTGAACCTACTAGTTAATTTCTGTTACTAGGTTCAATTCTAAAATAATTCCAGAAATTCCCGGTTCTAAAAAAGCTATTTTCTGATTTAATTTTAACGAATGTCAATTAACACTTCTCGAATTTTAAAATAGCTGCCATTTTGGTTAGAGATGAGATATCAACCTCCGGTTTGTTAAATTCAATTTCTCTTAATATACAGTTTGAATTGAGGCTGCGACCAAAATATCCCATTTTGGGGGTCGGGGCAAAGCTGTGTCTTCGATGAAAAATTTCATCTGTTGTGTTGATAAAATATACCAAGTTTGGTTTTCATACTGCATTGTGTTAAAAGATTAATTGGGAGTGTCCAGACTAAAACTTACTTGTCAATCTCAAATTTTGAAATGGCTGTCATTTTGGTTAGGGGTGAGATATCGACCTTCGGTTTGCGCCATTTGATTTCAATTGATAACCATTTAAAATGAGGGGTCACTCAATAGGAGTTTACATTTGGTACTGCTCCCAAAATACCCCATTTCGGAGTCAGGGGCAAAGTTGTGTAGTTCATGAAACAGTGCCGTATTTTATGTTGTAAACATGTGCCTAGTTTGGTTTTCCTACTGCAACGCCTTAAAAAGTTAACTGGGGGGTGTCCAGACTTTTGCCTAACCCTGTATATACATTATCGACTAAACCTATACAATCGTTAACGTTATGGTAGAGTTTATTATGAGTTCGTGTTTGATTGTAAAAAAAAGACATATAATTTTGTCAATACTACATGATGACTATACCATGAAAATAATAAAAGTTTGTACCAAACAATTTTGAGAGTTATTTTACACAATGCTATGTACTTGTTTGTTTCTCCATATCTCCATCCTATTACTTTTTTATACATAGCGAGGGAAACGTGAACGATGAATAAATACAAGGGATGAATTAATCAACAATTCAGTTCTACAAAAGTGTAAAACTAAAATAAGATAAAAATTTCAAATAGGAATTTGTTGCTGTTAATTACATACCGTGATTTATTCAATTATTAAATGCCAAGAACATTTTTTTGAAAAGTTAACGATCATTAACATATTGTTTGTTAATGAGTGGCCTATCTCACTCGCTCTAAACCAATACGTTGAGAATTTATCTCTTACCTTCCAAAATTCGCTATGAAGTGAGAACTATGCAAATAAAAAGATTCATTAACTATGTCAAAATATTTTGTTAAGAGATGTTTTATTTTAGTTGTTTTCAAATGATTGAAGTTAAAATTTACTTATTTAATATACATGAATTGCAATGAGTTTTTATTTCACACAGTCTTAAAGCATAATACTGTATTTCAAGTAAACAAGATCGTTGTTGTCATTGTTGTTGAGCTGAAGGGTGTGAAATCCAATTTGGAAAAGATTGAAGTAAAATCAACCTCACTTAGTACCCTATGGGGATTTCATTTTTCTTTTTAACGAATTTAAAAAGGGCTTTGAATCAAAAGAACAGTAAACAGGAAAAATATTAATAAAAATCTTTAGATGATTATTTAACTGAAATTTTTACTGATAGTTTCTCTTACTAACTTGAGTTTTCGGAGCTTGTGTTTCGAGAGTAAATGTTCCAGGGTTAATCAAAAGGCTATTTCCATTGATATACGAGCAACGTTTTCGGTAAAATCTGTTATAAATAACATCTATGTTAAACACATTTCCTTTATAATGTAACATACAATTGATCAATCCAAAAATTTATTTAAATTATTTATTTTTTTTTTTTAGCAAGAAACAACTTTTAGACAACAAGAAATACTTTGCAATTCTGCAAACTATTTTAAGTAAATTATGTTATGTCCTTCGCCATTAGCTACTTCACTCTTTGCTTTGTCAGTTGTTATTTGGTTATTATTGACTGTGGTGTTTGTAAAATACCAAAAAGGAAAAATTTAGAAGACATAAATTGAACCTGCATTTACCTACTTTCCAAAGTTAGTAATATCTTTAACTAAAGTTTGTTATCAAATTGTAACTCACTGATTTCCTTTGACAGTCACAGCATACCTGAAACAAAGAGAAATTTTTAAATTAAATTTTAAAAATCATAAGGACCATCCTTTTTAAACCGATTTGCAAAAATCTTCAACAATGCTTAAACGGAATAAAGTGTTCTAACAATTACATTACGTAAATGTTTATAAAAAATTTGCTACATTAGAAGTTGTCTTAAATAAAAATAGAATAACGTATAAATACTTTTAATTATACAAAGATATTTGAATATATATTGTAAGGTAAGTCACGATGACAATAAAATTTAACTATAAGAAACTCAATTTAAAAATGTTGTTAGTAATATACAATTCAATAAGTACTCCTTCAATTCAGTTTAGTTCACCTCCCCAAATAGAAGTTTGCATCAGAATTGATTCCTGCAAATATAAAAATAATGTTACCTGTTATCTTTTTAACTTATTTATTATTTGAATTATTCTTGAATGATGGAGATTCGTTTGATAGAAAAGTTAAAAGAGACTGTCAAACCTATTAGACGTTATCGGGATTTCCTGGCAGTAGAGCGAGACGTCTCAATCTGTTTATCGCATCCCTTACGTCTAACACTGACTTGTCTCTAGGAGAATTCATTGCACCATAAGTAGCAGACATGAGCGTTCAGTTTCCAAACTATTTACAGGAAGGATATTTAGGTTAAAAGTTTGAAATGTGATAAGGTTTTACAAGCTTAAGTAAAATACGTATAATGTTGAAGTAGATTGTTATTTGGTTACTTAACTTTTTTAGATACTCAACCATTTCAAAGATTATATTAGTGAATAACATAAAATATAAGAAACCTCTACCTAAAATGGCTTAAGTGAAAAGGTCAAATTTATTATAACCCTTTTATGTTGATATTCATACTTTTCAAAACGACTTAGCCAATAACATATGTTATAAAATATTCACTAGATAAAATTCCAAAATTATGCCAATGAACTGACATTCTGTTGATGTATTAAACAGATTTAACATTGTATTGGGAACACAACAATATTTTTAATATATTTTTTTGTTTTATTGTTACAGTTTTAAGTATTTAACCTATCTAATGAATATCTTTTGTAAGGTATCAAAGTTTACGTTCAACAAAAGACTGCATCCCTTTTAGAGAAGAAGCCTTACATGTTTGTAATCATGTTTGCAAAGAAAACATCCCCTCTAGACGAAGACTTACCGAGGCCACGTCAGTAGATTCTTAGCTAATATGTTTATTTATTTCCAGAATAACCTATTTAAAAACAATGCAATCAAAATCCAAATAACGTAATTTAATGAATTTATTAAATATTTGCACTTCACTTAGTAAACAAAGTAATTTGGCAAATTAAATTTATATGTTAAATTATTTTTTTATTTACATAAATACAGATATTTGTAGTCACTATGTATTTAATTTATAAATTCCAAAACGATAGAAACCTCATAGGGAACCGTTCGTTATGAATATACAGCTATATACGTCTTTTTAACTCTTCATAAAGACTCAAAAATATCTTATCATATTATTGTTAAGTAATATTGAAAATTTCTTTTAATATTGTTGGATTATTACTTGAATTATAATTTAAAATTATAATATGCAATTTTATATTTTAAACTAAATTAAATAAACAATACTTATTCGATAAAGTTGGCATTCGTATGACCTTTTTTTTGCAACCAAGATCTAATAAATGTTTTCTTAAAACTCTAATAATAACTCCAATTAAATCTGTAACAGTAAACGAAGTTTTTAGGTTGTTTAGGAACTGTAGGATATATGATCTACAGAACAAGTATTAACTGCTCCAATCCTGTTAAAAATGTTAAGCTTGTTGGAAAACACTTCGCAATTACAATAATGATAACAGAATTAATGGTATAGTGGATGGATTATTTGTGGATTATTCTTTGAGTATTATGCTTAATAATTGTAAAAGCAATAGTAATTGTGGATGGTGTTAAGGTCTTCATAACTTGGAATAATGCGAATGACAAATGGAGATATATTGAGTTTTTGTCACTTTGTAGCCAGAATCGACTTTATATTTTACTGTAGTATCGTTGCAGCTCTAGAAACTTAGCCGACAAAACTGTTAAAACTAACGAAACCGTAAAAACCCAAACAATAAACCCACTAAAATGTAACTTGTCTCTGTTTTGTGATCAAAGAAGTATTACTTGGAATGTATTAAATCTTAAATCATTGACAAAACATTGTTTACGAATTTATTCCTTAAAAATAATTCAATTACAAGAGGAAAGCTTACTCATAATTTTTTTAATGAGCTCTATATTCAGATATATTAAAATAAAAGGATTCATTTTTTATGAAACTTTTTTTGTAAGACTGTGGTCTAAGAATAAAATAAAGCTGGAAGCACGCACCAAGAAGTAAGTAAGTAAGTCTAAGAATAAAATCAGGGTTTGATTTTTAAAGTAAGGGAGTATGTGATATATAACCTCCTAATATGTTTGCGTTTGCTTAGGACGCAAGCTCAAAGGTAAAGGGATGAATGGGTCCCATTTAAAAACAAGGTTTTTAAACACGGCATATAATAACAATGTTATATTTGATTTAATATAAGTTACGTGTAAAAAAATGTATTGGGATTATGAAACGTAATTTTTATTACACTGCACGATTACTGCATGGTGATAACTACTATTAAATGATAAAAATCACTGACTCAATCACTGGCTCCTACCACCAATGAGCGGTAAAATATATCAAAATACAAATTTTTATAAAATGGTTAATATTTTCCCTTTGAGAAAAATTATCGTCCAAGCCCTTTTTTCAGTATCACTTTGAAAAAAATAATCCTGAAAGAGACAGGACGAACCACTAGTACTTTTATCCTTTACTAAAATATAGTATGTTAGAATTTGGACGCTTATATTGGTGGAGACTTAGATGACTAACACTGATTATAACTCAACCTTAACAAGTTTACTGATATTACGAGTATTTAATTGTTTTGAATGATTGCAAGTGTAAAATTCTTACATTTAAAGTAAACATTTTGTATCGAATATACAAACCATTAAACACTCAGTTCTTCGTAGTTTATGAATTGAATAAAGCCCTGTAAGTGTTCGCAGTAATGAAATGACCCTCATTGGATGTGGAAATATTGTCCACTGTTGAATGGAATGGTGACTAATGAATCAAAGTCTCATTATACAATAAGCGAGTTCGTTTCAATGTGGATTTTTCTGTTTGACATTGCAGTGTTAAATATTTTGCCTATATTCGTTATGAATCATAAATTACCGGGGATAAACGATATAGTAAAGAAAAACTTTAGAATATGAATAGGCCCTACGTTAGGTCGCTCTGTAAAATAAATTTTCTGGAGTAAAAATACTAATACAGAAATAAGAATTTCAAATTGAAAAGATCGTTTTCAATGCAATCATATGTTAAAAAGAAAATTTTTGGGATTGGTCATTTTAATCTATTTTTAATATCATTTGGTTAATTAGCTTTTTCTAATTTCAAAATTGTTTTGAAAGTGATAATTTGAGAATACATAAGTGATAGGCATTAGAAAACATTCTTAATTTTTTTAACAGATTATTAAAAAATTCTGTAAACAAACAATGAAATAGTGTATCATTGAGGGGGGGGGGGGGGAGGAATGCAACCTGTAGGCCTTTGGTTACTTGATTGATCGCAACCCTTGACTGTTTTGGTAATCTCTTTACCAATTGACTATTTTAAGGTGGCTCGAATGGATTAGTCCTACATTAGTCAAAACACTCTTCCTACACTTTTGAAATAAATCACTTCCCATGAATCATTTCAAATGGATGATTTTAAAATATTTTTAACTTTGTATATATATATATAAGGTGTAAGACAATTGGGAAAACATATTGGAATTTTTTAGTAAAAACTTATATCATATATACTTTGAAAGGTGTCATTGATAGTTAGATTTTCTGGAAAAAAACCAATTCGGTTACCTTCATCAGTTAAAAATGGCGGCTATTTTTGTGTCCAAAATACATTTTCACTGAGTATCCTATCATTCTTTCATCACTTGTTATGAAAAACTTCTCATTTAAAATGATTTTTTTTAATTATATTCCCTTTACCTCGTACACCATAAGAGAACATTATTTATTTAAAAAATCAAAATTAGACGGAAAATATTTACACATCAAATAAACCTAAATATAATTTTACAAGAAAGTATTTTGTATACAGTAATAAACTAAATTATAAGGAACCAAAAACCAAGGTTAAAGAGAAGAATAGTAAAAAAATGCAAGCTTGACATTATCACACCACCTTTAAGCAAAGTGTGACAATGTCAACACTCTCTATAACAGGGTTACTTGATACACAAAACGTTCACTTGTTAGTGTTGACTTTAGCGTAAGGGAAGCTTTCTTAGCTCTTGTCGCCTCTTATAACACCTCAAGTGTTTGCCGGATCAGAATAATCCATGTTAATATGACAAAAATGGTTTATGACGTTGGTTATGAACGGGAAGGAGCTTAAGAGCAGCCATTGAGTCATATTTTCAATATTTATTTATTTATTTACTTATTTACCAACGGCAAACAGCCAATTTACAAAGAATACAATAATACAAAATTACATGCGAGTATGAAGACAATTGTGCGAGATGGTCAAGTAATACCGAAAATATGTGAAAAACATGCAAGAAAATTGACTCGAATATAATACCCAGTGCAAAGCCAAAATACATTAGACTTACATGCAAAATAGGACGAAACTAGAGTTATAAATTATACAGTAATAAAAAATTTTTAAATTAAAAAAAAAATTAAAAATAAAAAATCAATAATTTTTTTGTTTTTTAAGACATTACAAAACAATCTTTAAAAAGAAAAACCCAAAATTTGCTCTCACTACACCTCACAGTAGAAAAATATTTTTTTCATTTGTTTGGATTGAAAAAAATAAAGACAAAATAATATAAACCCTGGTATTGAATAAGCAAATTAAATTATTTTTATGAAAGCGACTAAGGGGAAAATAAATTGCACAGTAGTTTCAAATGCGCGGTTAATATTTGTTCTAATTAAGATAACTTGTACTGACCTTGAACTTTATTTATGTTTAAACAAGTTGATGTACGTGATTGAGGTCAGTTTATGCCCGTGTCTGTCTCAGTTACTGTAACCATATCCAATTTTATGAACTAGTTTTCAGACTATAACATATATAGGAAAAAAATTAAGTAAAACATAAATAGTGGTGTATACCTTTTTGTGAACACGGTAATGACACGTTAATTTACAAAGTAAAATTTATTAAACTATGTCTTCCAGTATAAATAAATTGAAAAATCTATAGTATTACTTCCAATCTTTGATGCAAATATCAATGATATTTTATGCTTTTACTAAGGGGTGTGGAGTTTCATTTTTCTTTGATCTCAATAAAATAAGTTCTTAACCCAAAGCATAGTGTTTTAGACCTTACTTTAAAATTATTTCATATAGAAAAAAAGCATGGGGATAGGCTTTAACTAATAGGACATATAAAATCTGAAGAATTGCAATAAATCCTATTTACCTTATAAACTAATGTCATTAATTATTTTTTGAATTTATAGTTTCGAATGCATGGTACAATAACTGAAAATAATATGGACCAGTATAATACCATATAATCATGCTCATAATTTACTAACAAATTAGTAAAGTTCACATATTAGGACTAAGCACCAATAAAACATGACTTTACTGTTAGATTACGTCAGGGAGATAAATTCCTAGAGAATACCTAGCGATAATGTTGATAAAGTTTGCTGACATTATTAGTTAGTACGATCCCTCTGGAACCGTATACTCAGTTGACCTAAGTGCCGTTTGTTGGAGTACTAACGTTAGAGTTAGTTAGTCAGCGCTAATATAACTTCCATAAGGCTGAAAGTCAAATTGGAACTGATAAAAAATCAGGTATATAGGGGTTATCAAAACTAATTGACTATAATGGTTAAAAACCCACAAAATGACTTTATTATAAAACATAAACAGTCGACTTTTTATAAATTTTCTAATTTTAGTAGGTATTAAATTGAAAAATCTAACCGATTAAGACATATTTTGTAATATTCATTCTTTACATTTAATCTAAAAATAAGGCGAGTAGTTGTTCATGAATATTCAATACTCCCCAGCGGCACTCGAGAAAATCTCGGCTAATGAAATTAACTCATGTCGCCCTTTCAAACAGGCTTTAAAGCAAGTTAATTTATTTCAAAACCAAACACAGAATAAATAAATAAAGAAGTCAAATACTTTATGGGACATTGCCTAAATATATCAATACTACATAACTCTCAAATAGTATTTCAACAATAAAATAAATACAATTTGAAAATATTGTACTCAGTGCAAAATGGTGTGGAGTTCAAAAATATTTTTACAAAACTGACAAAAACCTTTTTCTTATTTATAAATTCCTTACAGTTATAACGCATTATTACATTATTGGCTGGTTCTATAAATTTGAGCTTAACCTTCACATGGTTTAACTTGACATCGACCACGAAACAGAAGTAGAAAAAAATATAAAGAGGGTGGAAAAAAGTCTGAAAAGAGTATTATATCCTTAAAACTATTTGATTTCGACCTCAAAAGGTAAACCGAGTAATATTATATTATATTATAATATTATGAGCAATATTATATTAATATGGGCAATATTATATTAATGAGCAATATTATATTAATGAATGGGAGGCGATCAAACTTTGCATCAATATCATATTGCGGAGAAAAAAAAAATAACTCCCGGTATACTCGACCCTTTGAAGTCGGGTTCTCTCAAATTGCTCAGAATGCAAAGCCACTGTAAATGATGTATCATATGACGTAAGCCACTGCAGTTTCCTTGATGACTTCCACTATAGACGTCCCCTGAAGGAAGTCTTGTTAATAACTTCATTTGCCTGCCATTTTTGTCTCTGTCATCCTTTTTTCAAGTTCTTGCCGCATTGTTCTCTATTCATAGAAATCTATAATTATATGTAAATATTGACCTATACTTACATTTAAGATTTTATTCTGACTTTTTGTAGACTGTCCCTACTTTGAGTTTCAAGGATAATAAATACTTTGAGAAACAAATTTTGATATTCAAAATCAGTTTGCAAAAATTTAGTTTTGTTAGCTTAATTAAAACAAATTTTAAAGATATTATACAGTTTCCTGAACTTTTTCCACCCTGTGTAACTTACTGCCACATTTTGCTTTGGGTCAAGGAACCAACAACCTAGCAGCAAAAAGAACCAACAAATCACTTGCAACCAAAAATTGTTTACACGAATTGTTACGTAAATTATGTACTGTGTCTTACTTGAAAACGGAAAAATATATCTCATTTTATTCCTGCCTAACTTAAAACAAGCGAAGATATTACTTAATAAGCTTTCCAATTGATCATAGTAATTTATTGTACAGTATCATAATATTTTAATGAATTATCGCAAAATCTAGTATAACTAGGGGACCTGTGCAGCGCAATGCGCTGCAATTATTAGGGTACCTGGCGATCAAACTTTGCTCCATGGTAATACTTTGAAAAAAAAAATCATTATAGTGAAAATCAGAGAGAATATTATTGGTGTTTCATCGATCAATCTGCATTACCAATTTTCCAACTTCCCAATGTGATAGTGTTGAGATGTGATGCTCGTTCTTTTAGGTCTGAATTAGCTAAGATTACGTAGTTGTTCTTTTGCCAATATGTCTTAGGTCTTTGTCTAAACTCTCCTATAAAATTTTGAACAAATTCACAGATGTTGGATCTACATATTTCATCAAACCAAAACGTAAATGACAACAAAATAAAAATCAACATTCCATTACTCCCCGGTCCAGTATGAGTTATGCAGCACTCACTGCGGCTGTTTTGTAGTACTACTGTATGAGGTAGTTAATCACATAGTGAATGGGTCCACATTACTATTTATGTCTAAATCCTCTTTAACTTAACTTTCTATGACATTACAAAATTTAAATAAAGAAATCACAAAAATTAACAGAATCTACATCTTTGTTGGTGTGGTCCATTTTGTTTTAGTGGTATTTTGATTTTGGTAAAAATTTCTCAATTTCTTCTTAAATGTGTTTGTGTTTGAATTCATATTCTTAATTTCAGTAGGAAGGTTATTGTAAATTTTGGTATAGTTATATTTAATATGATTTTCATTAAATGATGTTCTATGATAAATGGCTAAAATTTTATTAGTTTTTCTGAGATTCATGTTTGTGTTATTGATTTCTATAGTATGAATTTTATGTGTACTGAATAATATGTGTAGCGTTCTGCTTAAAACATGTTTATACTATAATAGTAAATAAAAAGGTTATTACACTTACAACCAACTATCCCTTTTCCTTATAGTTTATAGCAGTTTGAAAACCCACGCACACAAATTTAGTGATCTATTTTAATATTTGTTACCTTTCATTATTGTTTCAATACCAGTCGGAAGACCAATAAGACCCATGTCAAAAATTTCAATTTCCAAAATTGTTTTCGTAAACAAAAATGAATTTTTCTAGGGTTAAGTTACAAAATTTATTTTTGTGCCCAAATATGCGTTAATAACACTTTCAAGCAAAATCTACCAGCTACATTTTGAGAAAAGGTTAAAAGCTCAGATTAGACACTCCTCGTATTAAAGTATGAAATTATGTTGATATTTCAGTACCGGTTCAATTTGCTTCTATTCAGCTTTTAACATATGTGTTTATTTGTTTAACTACCAACAGCTGTTTTATTTAGCAATTCAATATAAATTGTTCCCCATGTTAATCTTATGGACAAAAAATGAAATTTGAAGGCTTCCCGTGAGCTTCAGAATTAAAATATAAAAAATCTAAAACCTTATTGCAAAACTACGAACTGAGACCATTCTTTTGACACCTCAAACTTTAAAATTGGTCCAGAAATAAAGGAGGAGTAGTGTTAACAAAAAAAGGGCATCACGTATTATATATATATATATATATATATATATATATATATATATATATATATATATATATATATATATATATATATATATATATATATATATATATATTGATTCCTACAATTTCTGTAATACATTTTTTTTACTATTTTATATACATTTTTAACGATGATACAACAACATTTCCCATTGTGAGATTTACAAATTATTCATTTTTACATATTAAATATATCAATTTAAAACTTTGAAATATAAACTAAGACTCCATTCACCTAAATGAGCATTTATGGATAAATAAGTATATATCCTTAAGGAGCATTTATGTTTATTAATTTTATTTTTATATTTATTGTTTTCATTGATTTTGTTCTTTTGAAAAACTGATGAATAATACATCTTAATATCAGACATATGTACGATTGCAAATACGCCGCAAATACGATTGCTGGTGATAAAATTATAGGGTTAGGCAGGTGAATGAGGATGGATGTGATCTGTTCTAGATGAGAGGGTAAATGGCAGGAGACTAATCAAAGGCCCATTACACCTGATGAATGGCCACAGACAGTAGCTGAGCCTGATGCCGTCGTTAGTCTATTGATCTGGCATTGTCACATTCACCTGCAACTAGTTTTTTGTTGTAGTTGTATTTATTAGTCCAACAATTATTCAAAAAGTGCCGAATTTGGTAGCCTAGAACAAAAAACTAGCATGGAAATAAAAAGTTCCAAATTAAAATATTTTATTCTTAAAATGAAGTATTAAATAATTTTGTCTTATTTTTAATATACAACTTTAAAATATATATATATATATATAAAATAAAAAGGAGTGTCACTATTTTTGCCCATATCGTAATATATGGGACCATTAATCTTTCAATATTGAAGGCCCACCTACTCTCCACAAAAGATATACTGCGAAGAGCTCGTGTTAATAACCTGTCAGTAGGGTGATATTGTCAAGGAGGAATGAAACAGGAAAAATAACTAATAAATAATGTAAATGATAGAATACTATAATAACCATGTAAGTGATTTGATGAAATTACAATCATGTGCGTAAATAAAATAAGTTGAAATAGAATAATATAAAAATACGAATATAATTTTTTTGTTATTTAACTATAAGTTACATAAAACATAGCTATCTTAGAGCTGGGATTACATTTTTTAAGCCTATCCCGGAAGTCTCTTTAAACTTGGGTTTATTTGTACCCAAAACCGGGACAGAATATATAACTACATGGTTATACATCTAAAAAGTCTAGTTTTCTGTTTGCAAGTCTATTTTTGTCTGTAATTTATGTTTTTCATACCTCATGGTTTTGATTATTTTTAGGCAACAAGTGTCCATATGTATTCAAAAAAAACTTGTACTGATGAGTTTTGATACTACCATCTAGCGTTCCAACAAACATGGTGGCAGTTTAAGCTTTAGAAACATAATTAAATAAAAAAAGGAAAATTTTGATCGAGTGGCATTTTATTCTAAAAATAAGTAGTAGTTAACTGTTTTTTATAAGAATACTAAAACTCTAATGATAAGTAACTGAGGTCATGACATTTTTTAAATAAAATAAATTGTACTATTTTAATTGGGTATAGAAACCACGTCAAGTACAATGTACTATGTAAGTAGAAACGAAATTTCAACATGTACGATATTTTCTCCTATGTTGAAGGATTTCTCGTTATTGTAATATATCTCTGACAGCATTTGAAAACAGTTAGAAGTAGAAGTGTCAAATTTTTTTAATAAAAGAATCTTTAAGGACTTTACATAACATTAATTACAGTTATTTTAATTTGTTATTATTACATATTTAAACTCAAAATATTCATATAAATAGATCTCTTTTATGTCAAAATTTTATTTATTTAAAAGCAGTAATTTTTGATTCTATAGAGAAATACATCTACAAGATACTTATAAAACTTATTGAGACAGAGACTTGAAGCGTCATTGTATGTGATTCGATGGCGTGAAATCCAATTTGTCAAAGATTTGAGTTAAATCAACCAAGCAACATCAACCTCAGTTCGATTAATAATCTACTAGTAGCGAAAAAATATTGTATGCTATATTATCTTAGCTTTAGGAGTCATTGACCAAATGAGGTAACACCTTATAGACAATGGAATACGTCAGTTTTAGGAAACAAATTAGGGCCTATTCTTGCCTATTTATGCTGTATATAGATATACTTAATAAGTTAACTTTACAATTGAAGTTCCTTCGTATTTTTTTACACTCCTCAATAGAGTTGTTAATTTTACTGTTATGTTCATAGATAGAAATACCTTAGGAATCCACATTTATTTATTAAACGTTTATACCATTATAGTAATTATTTCGTTCTTGTACGACAAAGGGGTGACCATGCTAAAAAATATAATATCAACATTCAATAAAAGAAGAATAAATTATTTTAAAATAGATAGCTTGACAAATTCAGTTTATCATTTTAAAAATAAACCTTTTAAATCTGTATTTTATTTTGAAACTGCACTTTGCTCCTAGTTATTTGAGGTTTCCAGATATCGAACACAAATTCAAAATTTCCGCACTTCATTGTTTGCCCATTTATATTTCTTTAAACAGTATGATAGCCAAGAACAAGTACAAGGTTTTAAAAGTAAATATTATTTTAAAGGGTTATATGAGGCGTGTTTTTAAAGTAAGTACTATTATTAAGTCTCGTCAATGCAACTCTGCGATCAGTGGTTTGCGCTTAAGCCCTTTCTACGTATATCTGTTGGCATAGCACAATTACCAATACCAAAATTTCATGTTGACTTTCATATAGAAGCCCTGGTATTCATTTTGTAATTCATTAAATCATAAAAATTGAATTAGATATGGAGTTTTTATATTTATAAGTTGTATGGAAATATTTTAAATATTATTCTTAACTATTATAGTTGTTTAAAGACAACTACACATTATCATTTCGTTTACACTCATGAATATTACCTATACAAACTAAAGTACACATCGCCAATACGATTCAAAGTTTTTTTATTGTTTCGTAAAATATTACGTCTCCAATTCATTTTCCCCACTCAGGGATCATTAACTAATCAGAAAATTAAGACGAAAGCCAATACATGTGTTATAATTTACTAACTCAATACACAAATACCAGCTGATAAAATCAATGCATATGCTCTTGATTCGGCTGCTCAATTATAATATCAAATGAATATTTATTTACCTTTTAAACGTATGAACAGTAAATAACACTATTTAGAGGACTCATTTATAATAAATTTGTTGATATTTAAAGTGAATAAACTTGAATTTATTACCTGTGTTAAATTGACACCCTTCCCCAAAATTAGCATTGAAATCGTTGAGAAACCAATAAAAGGTTAAAAAAAAGTCACTTTTGAATGTAAATTTAGGTTTAAGTTTGTAAAAAAGGTTAGATTAGTCTGAGTAAGTCGTACTTGATCTTACTTCGTAAGATTTAATCCAAACTCTTAACTCATATTAGCTGTAAAATGAGCGAAAAAATGGAAATTTGGGGAAAAATTTATGTTTAAGTTAGTTTTAATTTTAAAATTAAAAAATATAGCTTGGGGTCCTCTATATTTGTAATTATTTGTACTCTTTTTTCAGAACGTAGGGTTTATAACTGCTAATAAATATACAGATTAAATGACCTGTTAAATATTGATGTAAAGATAATTTTTGTAAATTGAATATATTATCATGTCCAATCATTTGAAAATTAAAACACCAAAACCGTTTACAATTAACTACAATGGGTACTTCATTATAATAG
Organism: Neoaliturus tenellus; assembly: GCA_030545055.2. NCBI lineage: Eukaryota > Metazoa > Arthropoda > Insecta > Hemiptera > Cicadellidae > Neoaliturus > Neoaliturus tenellus. The sequence goes on along the minus strand of CM061532.1, from coordinate 75,991,240 downwards.
CATGCGTCTGTTCATTGGCACTTAAAATTATTATTATTATTTCTTTAACATTAAATCAGCTTTCGAGCTATTTATTTATTCATCACGTCCCTAATAAACACAAGTACTGCCAGTGTGAGGTTGTCCGGATATTCAAGATTGGATTCAATCAGAGTTCGCATTCAACAGATTACTCATGAATATTCTACCGTCCTCGCAACACTTGTGATAATACCAGCTAATGAGATAAACTCCTGTCACCTCCTCACCTCACACCGTGATCCGCACTGACGCGAGACTAAGTCGTTGTTTATTTCATTATCATCCATCCATGCCTCGCGGCATTGCGTCCTGGGGGGGGGGGGGTTGTCGCTTGACTTCAATGGGATCAAAAATTTTTCATTACGAATGTTACTAATTCTGATCCTAGCTGCAATATTGACAAAACCACTAATTTTCGTATATAATTAATTTTAAACAAAAAATTTTACCTCCGATCTGTTCATGGTTAACAATGTCTTTTAGTGAAAGAGAGAGAGAGAGAGAGAGAGAGAGAGAGAGAGAGAGAGAGAGAGAGAGAGAGAGAGAGAGAGAGAGAGAGAGAGAGAGAGAGAGAGAGAGAGAGAGAGAGAGAGAGAGAGAGAGAGAGAGAGAGGAGAGAGAGAGACAGAAGTGAAAGGAAGTGAAATTGTATTTTTGTTCGAAAATATTTTTGTTCGAAAATAGTATTGTGTGTGTGTTCGTAGTACTGTTATGTGATGTTGAAGTGGCACTCTAAGTTGTGGTGATTAAATAACGATCACATATAATAAACTACATATATAAAAGCGATTAAGTTCAACCACATACCGACTTCAGTCGGGATTCTCGTCACCGCGACAACACTCGTAAACGCGGAACGTTTTTTATTCCTCGAAACGTTGTGTAATTGTGTATGTGTGTGAAGTACGATCTGTGTATATGTGTCCGTGTTTTATGTTTTCAATGGTAAATGCTGCTGAAGAATAAATACCCCCCGTCGCAGCAGACCTGCGTACTCAGCGAATTTCCAAATTAGTGATATTAATTTTGACCAGTTAAACTTGTTAACAAAATTTCATCACGTGCTCATAAATATGGAAATAAATGTCTATTCTCCTTATGATAAATATAGGGAAAGAGTATGCAGGTATGCTGCCATTGGGGACACTCAAAGTAGGTTTTTAGCATAGAAATTTATTTTGACCATATAAAGCCATATGGTAAGTTTCATCAATATCTGTCCATAAATAAAAGAGTTTGCCTATTCTCCATATGATTAACATGGGAAAAGAGTATGCAGGTTTGCTGCCATGATAAGTACAAAAACCAAGATTTTTTACCTTAAATGGATGAATCTCAACCAAATGAAGCTAAATACCAAGTTTCATTCAAAAATATTGGTTAATAAGTGAAATATTAACACATCCTTATTCTCCATAAGATTAACATTGGAGCCCCAAAAGACAATGTACTGTCTTTAGACTTTGTAATATCTCGGTAACCAATGGAGATAGAGCAAAGCTTCAAAATACTAAATTGTGTGTTTTTTTGAGCTAAATCCAATGGTCAAAATATAAATTTAAAAATTTTAAAATTTACATATGAAAAATGCAAAAAACCCATTTTTGGGGTACGAAACCCCCCAAAACTACCCCTTCCGGTAGGTCGATATGTCTGGTTTTCGAACTCATCCGAATAAACGTAGGATTACACATCTCTCCCAAATTTGGTGTCGATCGGACCATTTTTACGAGAGTTATCGTGTCTAGGGACACATATATACATATATATATATATATACATATATATATATATATAAAAATTTTAATGACTATTATTTTTTGTCTCTGGGCACCTCAAAACGAAAAAGTAACATGGTCCCGGGCTTAGGTCTTACCATGAGACCTACGGTAATAGCTTATTCCCTATGGGAAATTCGCTAAAAATAGTAAAACAACCATATAGTGGATCCAACTACATTTTTGAAAAAATTTCATACGTATTGAAAGCGTCGGTTGAAAATATATGTTCCATACGTTACATAAAAAAAAGAAACTTCATAAAAAGAACTTAAAATATAGGACCGTTCCAGCAAAAAAATAATAAAAATCTTAAACATTCAGATCAAGCTATTCCAATATATCTAATAATAATATTTCTCGTATTGGAATCAGTGACCTGGGAAAAGTCTCTCCTTTGATGTGCGCTGTCAGTTTAATAAAATCGGTGTTATGAATAGAAATCACTGGAATGGAAGCTGGGGGATATAGGAATAAAGTTATATTGGATCATTCATAAAATAATCTACTTTGAAACGTGTACAATACATAATCGAGGTAAACATGATCCAAAATAACAAAATGATAAAGGGCTCAAAGTGATAGGATCGAATATTGAGCAAGGAACTATTTATTATTACCAGGAAAATGTTATATAAATAACAAGTAGCTAAAATAGGCAATCACTGTATCTCTACTTTGCCCTTTTTTATTACGGTACCAACTGTCAGTAATTGTTAGTTATATGGAAATAGTTTTTCCATTACCTCACACATTTATACTTTAAATCACATATGTGGCAATTATAAAATCATATCTTATAAGTTATTAGGAGCTTTTGTTATTATAATGAAGAAAATTAATTTATATTACTAAAAACAGTAGTTTTATGGTAGCATATACACAAGAGGAGGAATAAAAATTGTGCAATCTGTTGTAGATGAGAGGGTAAATGTCATGTCAGGAGGCAAATCAAAGACCCGTTACACATGATAAACCGTTACACTCCCAAATAGAGTGACTGAGACTGATGTCATTTTTTATGAAATGATCTATCTTTATAACATACCCGTTTTAGCAAATTTCCTTTGTATTAGAACTGCAGGAGGTTAGGTTTAATTATCAACTTTGTCTTATAGTACAAAATTAATTAAATTTTTGTAAACAAAAGCTTAAAGAAACTAATACTTTAAAAACAAAAACGCAAAAACGGAGCGGTAGCTCAATGATAGTATTTTGGCTACATAAGCCAATGCAGTTCGATCCTTGGTATTAACATTGCAGACTATCTGTCATTTTTTGCTAGCTCATTGTACTTAATTTCATGAGAGTACCTTGATGTTTTTGATCACCACACATTCTTACCAACATCAACATACATTGTATTTATATTATTCATAAAGTAAAACTTTTAGTATTTTTATGGAGCGTTCAAGTTACTTTGTAAATATATCCATATAAAAACGATAAAGGTTGATCATCATTGTACTGATTATAAAACCCTGTTGCAGGAAACATAATATATAAGACCATTTATCTTTCAATATTGAAGGCACACCTGGCCTCCACAAAAGATATACTGCGAGGAGCCCGTGTTAATAACCTGTCACCAGGGCGATATTGCGGCATAAAACTGGACGAAAAAGAAATAAATATGACTACCGGTGTCTAGGCGGGTGGATCCAAAATGGTGTTCATAAAAATAATTAACAATATTTTAATTTTAATTAAGCATTCAGGAAGTGTATGTTTCTATTCTCGTGTTGATAAATACCTTCTTTAAATACAAAATACTGTTAGAGGTCTACAATTTATTCCTTTTACTTCGTAGCACAATGTAGGAATATTAATATTTACCACAGGTTCTAACCAAATGAGTATTATTTATTTGTCATTCATTTGTCTGCTTCTTGCTAATTAGGATCGCTTTAAACAGATAACTTCAAACTTTGACAAAAAATAAATATTCAGAAGCAAATATATTTATTAAATTTCAAATGTTCGTATTTAACATTTTTTAACTTTGATTTATTATCATGCTTTCAACGAATATTATAAAATCATTATAACGCTTGGTATCGCTAAATGTATTTGTATAGATGTAGCAAAAAATTATACAGTTATAATATTTAATGTTTCAAAGAAATACAAAAATTGCTTAAGACTTAAAAACATTTACTTTTGTCACGAAAATTCTAATCTACACTATTGATTATTTTTCCTATCTCTTAAAAGCTGTAGTTATTTTAGATTTAACTGTTACTTTACGATTTTAACTGTTACTTTTATTTATTATATAATTTTTTTTTATTGATATGCATCACCTGAGCGAGTCATTGATAACACGTTACATCACTTAAATGCGATAAGTGATACGTGTTGATTCTTTTAAAACGCAACCCACAATTTGAAATCAAAATTATTACAAAGCTATGGTACATTTTATTGCTATTCACATTTATTACAAGTGATAAAGTACAATGAATTTCAATGGTATTTTGTACAGCTTTGTTGTTCAAACAGACCACCATGGTCATTTATACTATTTCATGTTCTATATAGTAAATAACCAGACACTTTTTTTTAATGGGCAGATGTTATTCCACTTAATACTTTTTATAGTCGTCTTAAGTTCTTCAATATATATTTTTCATATATATTATTTACAAACTACATTCCTCAAAGGAAACTATCTAGGGGCTTAAATTTGGAGATCTCGAAAGAGGGTATGTTTCTCTTTCCATTATTCTATAGCAAAATAGTTTATTTGCATGATAAAGATTTTCTCTGAGGTCCTTATGATCAATCCCTCTGGCTAATTTATTTCAAGATATGTAAATTAAAAGGCATACTACAAACTATTAAAGAGCTTGAGACGTGCATAACAAATAGAATACTTTAATAACACGAGCTCCTATAAACATGTGTCCGGGAATTTACTAAATTGATTCAATCGAAATTTTATAAATGAACACCAAAGCAGAACAAAATATCAATAAAAACCTTAAATAAATGTGAATACCTGTAATAAATGTGAATAACAATAAATTATATCCAAAATATATGTTGTTTTTTGCAATTTTTCATTTCAAATAGTGGGTTACGTCTTATAAGAAACAAACTTTAAATCATGATTACGACTTTGAGAGAGGAATTAAATCAGGGCGTCATTGTTGCTGAACTGAAGGCGTAAAATCCAATCTGTCTACGATTCGAGTTAAATCAACCTTGAGTTATATCTCTACACTCATAAGATGTTTGTGCTATGTTGTGGGCTGCTTGTCAAATATGCCTAATATTTTAATATTAGCAGGGGTGGCTTTCACTTAAAATTTTTAAATGTTATTTAAAGATTTTAATACGTTTGAATCACTAACATTGAGTCATTGAATTATGAATCAAGTAAACTGAAAAATCTTCTTCCGTGAATAATAACAGTTTGTGGAAAACATGCATTTGTTGATGTTTGTGCAATGAATATCCCCAGAGTTTAGTGGCTGTTGGACTTAGCTGAAGCGATAAACATTGAGGCGACTCGTTCTTATACTAAGAAATTACTGGTATACATAGGTAATTATAGAACCAGTTTGACATCCCTCAGTGATTCGTTGGAATTTAAACCAGTCCAATTATTGTCCAATTATGGGGAGTGTATGTTGTACTTCAGGGCCTACACCCCTAGAACTGGGATGTCCACTACCCAATACCAGCCCAAAGTACCGAGCTGGGCTAACGGGCGTGGCTCCCTTTGATAACTGAAGGAGGGCAGCTTCGGCTGTTCCGAGCCCTGGCGGAGGTGGCCTTGTGTCAATCGCGCGCCCACTGGGTGTCTCACTCCAGCTCCCCCCAAAAAGGGAGGTAATGAGTCAGGATGTCGGGGATCTGGGGCTTCCGTGACCTTCGGGTGCGGTTGCAGTGTAGCCGGCGCCTTTGGCGTGCGGGTTTCCAGTGACCTAGTTATTCCGCTTGGGATCCACCCATGACCCAAGTAAAACCTAAAATGGGAACCTCGGGATCCGGTTCAAGCCCCTGGCTTCGGCCACTCCGGATATTGGGTTGGACTCGAGGGGGTAGAGGTTGTCGGTATGCTCGGCACACAGCTTCGGCTGTGGCGGGGCCCTCCAGCCTCATCTGGGGGCGTTGCTCACAAACGAAAGTTGAGAAGTAGCAGGGATAGTGCTGCCACTGACACTCACAGCGGATGGTTGTTTTGGGTTACGGCCGGTTGAGTACCACAGGCCTAGTGAATTCCGGGTTTTTTGGGGATCTAATCCGCCTTAATGTGATTTGGGGCACTTGTTCCATAACTCCCCTTGTCGCAAGACTAGTCCGGTTAAGGCTCACGCTAGGTACGGACTGCCCGTGAGGGTAGGGGGAGCCACCACAAGGGTTACCCTTGTGGATGGAGCAAAAAATGAATAAAAGAAGTCCAATTATTGTTTGATCTTATTGCCCACGATGTATTGCTCTCAACACTCGAGCGGTCGCTTTACCGGTAAAACGGCAGAGGATGCATGCGGAGTGTTACCCCGCAAGAATAAATTGCACAATTTATCCCATTCGACGTGTTTTAATAATGAAATATTGTATTTTAATGTTAACAAACTTCATCAGGAATCAAATTTAATCGTTGATACCATAGATTGTTTAGGTTAATAGGATTTAATTATTTTTTTTATTAATGTTCTAATATAAAATGGGTATCTTTGTGTTACGGGGGAGGGCGCATAGGGAGTTTTGTCCCACGAATAGGACAAATTATATATCAATGCAAATGAAATATATTTTATGGTAATTATAAATGAAATAATACATTAAAACATGAATATTTATGCATTCAATAGCCTATAACACATAAAAGGTTCACGAGGAAGTAAACTCTATACTGAGCACTCGCGCGGAAAAAACTCTGCAAACCGACTCCGCATCATTGAATGGCATATAACAAGGAACTGTTGAGGGGGTGGGGGTATAAATAACTTAAGGGGATTCCCGGAATGTGGCACGTGAAGTATTAGGCTGGACACGACTGCCGACACAAATTATGTTTATTTTTACAAAAACTACACATGCGGAAAAAAACTCAGCGTGTGCCCGCTTGAGCGTTATAAATTCAGTGAACTCAACGTTTTAGTTTGTTATAATTTTTTAGCCGGATTTAAAAGATTTTCATGTATCATTTATATTGATAAAAATCAATTATAAATGTGATACATAGCATGTAGGTTTGTCAACGCAACGCAAAGTAAATTAATTTATTAAATTAATGTGATAAATTACGTTATATTACATTAATATTAAATGAATACAAACTACCTTTACAAACAACTACGTTTGGTGATGGACCTGACATTGATAGCTTACTGTAGAAAGGTTTAGTCAAAATAAAAACAAAAACTATTGTTTATTTAGATTTTAAAATTAGAAGATCAAATACAGATAACATGAAATTATTAATGCAGGTTGAGAAAGTACAGGCTAAAACCATAGAGTTAATTTCCATTGTAGCCTACTTAAATATAGTAGGCTGATTGTAATTTTAGCAGCTGTGAGTTTTGTATCTTTTCGTAAATATTTGAAAATTTTTCAATAATCTACATACAAATAAATTATGAATATATTCACTCACACATATACGGAAACAATTTATGAAAGTAATGTGGATATAAATAATGAAACACTGGTAGTTTTTATGTATGCAATTAATTCATTTCTAATTTTACATAAATAACCTTGATTAATACCTGTGTGCGGTTATTTATTATTAACTTTTGTTTAACTATTATTTAAAAGTAATTGAAATGTCAGATATATCTTTTTTAATGATAGTGCGTAAGACTGTTAAGGGTAAGAACGGTATGATGGAACATTAGGTTTTATATGTGCAGCCCTTCAACAGAGGAAACCTTTCAAACTCTTACTTGTAATAGTGTTAGCAAGGGCACCTTCCTAAGAACGAAACATACTAATATGACGATTTTGTTTCTTAATTAATTGAAAAGTATCATATTGAAAAACCAATTTCACATGAATTAATGTAATTAATACATTACTCTTACGTTAGCTGTAATCAATTAAAACTCGAAGGTTCTACTGAACTCGGGGCGGAGTTCAATCGGAAGAGCCGGTTATTAAACGGTGCACAACGCCTAATCATCGAGAGCACTGATAAAAATGACGGTTACAGAGGTACAGATGAATAGTTTTAAAGTGTTTAATGTTTGCACTTTTATTATGAGGTTTGGCTTCTTTAAAACTACTAGGGTTAGAAGCTACAGAGTTATCTTGAGACATGAATAACAGAAGCATTTCAGAGTTTGGTGATGGTATTGTTTTAGTAGGATGTCGTATTTCTAACTTTACCTAATTATAATGCTTGGGAAAAATATAATCATTACTATACATGGTATTCAATTGCCTATTTTGACTCCACGTATCTTATTACTAATTCTTTTTTTTTTTGTATTATGACATTTCTTAAAGTAAAAATATCAATGATCGTTTATTAATAAAGTAATATTCCAAATACAATTTGCAGAGTAGTTGTTTATGTGACCTGTTTCAGTACATGAGAGGGTAAATGGCAGGAGACTAATCAAAGGCCCATTACATATGATGAATGGCCACGGACAGTGGCTGATCCTAATGCCGTTGTTAGTCGATTGATCTAGGCATTGTAATGTCGACCTATCATTTTACTTAATCTACAATTCAACTCCAATGCTCATTACTTCAATCATATATTATTGTAGTTGAAATTGAAATTAATAAAGTTACAACATAAATGAAATTCAAATGTCTGACATGAAATCGGAATCACCTTATGTGTACCTTATTATGTACCTTTAAACCTATTTACAGTATTCATTAATTAGTGTAGTAAAATTAGTCGGGAAAAATGAAATAATTTTGGAAAGCCAATTTATTATTGAAATGTGTTCTATGGCGTCCCCTGACCTTCCTCCAAAAAAGTCCCCAGAAATCCCATATGGGGATCACGCTTAAAAATGAGGGGTTGGCCCATTAGGAGTTACATTAAAATTTGATATTAAGCATACTAAATTTAGAATACATTCCAGAAGGTTTATATGTATCAAATTAAAGGTCTTCAAATGTAGAATACAATGCCGGTAAACCCGACCTCAATATAACTGTCGGGAGTGAAATGGCAGGCGTTGAAAGTTTAGAATAAAATAATACTATCAAAACTTGAAATACTAATAACTTCTTCGACATATTTGACCTTTTGAGGTCTGGTTTTCGGCTATGTACTCTCTTTCCTAAGACCTTTAAAATTATGTATAGGATGGCTATGGTCTAAGAAATTTTTTTTATAACTTCCTCTTTGGGACGTCCATGTGGAGGGTGGTTCAAGGGTAGTATGATAAGCATATGACTAGCTATCCGCATTTTCAAAGGTAATTGTAAAAGCAAACGTTTGCCGCAAACCGCACCTCGAAAGGTCAAGTATTTCGAAAATTATTACATTTTTAAGCGTTTAGGTTAAAATTTGATTTTTATTCAAAGTTTGACAGGCTGCCGTTTTCGACTCAGGCAACCTTTTGAGATGGGGTTTGCGGCATTAAATTCTACTACTTAAGAGCTTTAATTTGATGTACATAAACCCATTGGTCGAAGAAATATTTATTTCTGACTCCACGCGGGCCATCCCATCATTTTTAGGCATGTTGCCCACTGGGGATTTCAGGGGACTTTTCTGAGGGAGGTCAGGGGATGGTATAGAACACATTCCAGCAAAAATTCGCTGTCCAAAAATTATTTCATTTTCCAGCCATATTTTGGCTTAATTTTACTACACTAAATGTTCATTGATGCTTTACTAAATGAAATAAACATTTATGGTCATTTTAACTGAGTAAAAACTGTTAGAAACGGCATAAGAATATTATTTTTGTTTAATGTTGATTACTAATGTACAGTACTCTTAAAACATTTCCAAGCATAATACCTGAAGCATAACTGAATTTAACGAGCAAATTTCACAATGAACCTAGAAGGAAAGTAAAATAATTTTTAGATATTTAATACAGAGATCATTATTTATGGGGCATAAATTTTAAGTTATAAAATATTTATCCGGAGAGCTAACTGTTTTACTGTAAAGTAAAATGACATATGAAGGACCATTAAAAATGCCTAGCTGGACTTTAAGTCTAATTTGTTTGTGTCCACTAGAACTCAAAAATAAAACCATTACAAACTCAGTTTTAAGTGTTAATGGTTAGACAGAGGAAAAACGTCTTAGGATAAAAATTGTAGGTATGGGTGAAAAATTACAAGTGATTGATTTTTCCACAGTTGGCGGATCAACTAACTGTCTAATAAATAGGAAGATTATAGAAAGACCCGAAAAAATGCGTTATAAGTTGACACAGTCCAAAAATCCATAAGTTCAAATTTTATTTCGTTGATGGGGTTTCAATAACATATAAGAGATCCACAATTGGACTACGCGTTGGTAATTCTTCAAGAATAGATACTACTAACCTCAAGCATATACAGTAGATTGGACAAAAAAAGTAAAGTGCCTTAAAAACTACTCATAGTACCTATGTTATAGCCTACTAAAACATGTAATTTTTTAGGTGTAAAATAGTTATGAAACAAATTTAATATTTGTCACGTAATAAATTTATTTTAACACTAGATAGATGGTATTCTATTATTTGCCATGAACTCGAGGAGAATTATTAGTCCTTCAGCTCCCACTGGAACCATAGAAACAGTTGGCCTAGAGTAATTTGTAGAAACATTAATGTTACGGGACAGTTAGTATTATCCTCACGTTCAGCCCTAAAATTATTATCATTTTATCGTAATAGTGAAATACTGACTTAAATTAATCTCCACCTAATGACATTTTATTTAAGTTTACAATGACAACATTGGTTTGGTTTGTAATTCACATAAAGTATTTTCAATCATATGAAATGGAAACTATGATTATGTGCAGGAAGTTAATGGACTCGCTTGAAGAGTTGCCTTTTTAAGACTAAGTGGTGATATAGTTTCTGTAATTATACTGTGTTATTCGGTGACCTTATGTACAATATGTTAGCATTGACAAGTCATAGTTTATAATTGTAGCATAAATAATACAAACATAGTTGTACTGAGACAAACCATTAAAACATATTTATATACTTTGTCGAAAATTACAACCATTTAATATATAAAGTTAGTACTTAAACAATTTATCAATTATGTAACAGCAAAAAAGTTTAATAATTAAGTTTTTCGTACAAATATTTACTGCCCGTTACCGTGGACCAATAAGTACGTGGTGATCTGAAGACAGTACAACATAAATGTAATTTGATTTTTACCTAACGCTGTATACCGTTATATTATGATTGTTCGTGTAATGTCCTGGCACTACTGATCTTGAGGCCATATCTTTAATTCTGAGCTCCGGCTCCAGTTGAATTTAAGTTTGTAGTTAAACAAAATTCTAAATCCCTAGAATCTTAAAATTATTTAATTTTTAAATAAGATTCTGAGCAAAAAATAAAATGTAATCATATTATGATGACATTTTAAATGTTTAGGCTTCGTTTCATTTAGGCGTAAATAGACATAATAATTTGTTTTATTTTAGTGTCATTAACTGCATAAAAGTACATTTTCAGGAAGCTAGTTATTACCCAAAACAAAAAGTATAATTTAAAATTCTCCTACTCATAAATATTTTTTTATTTTAAATTCAATCAGCAACATGAGGGAGAGTGATAGCTCATGAATATTAAACCCTCACAGTGACACTTGAGATAATCTTCGCTAATGAAATTAACTTACGTCATCTCGTTTGAGCTGGCCTTACGAGGAAATGGTTCCTTGTAACAAGTATTGTTCGGTCCTTGGAAGTGTGACATGAAGGTTAAAAATACAATACAGGTCAAATATTATTGGCTAGTGAGTATAAAAATACCATTGCTAACATATGAGAAGAAAAACCCTTTAATTTTTATCGGAAACACTAGCAATTTAACAATCTAAATATATATTTTACAAATAAAATTATTTACTTACGGTATGTATTTTCTTCATGGTAATTGATAATATTCAGTGTTATAGCTACTCATGAATTTAGAAAACAATTTGTTAAAAAATTGATATATTTCGGGCTTCCTTCTGAGCCCATCTTCAGTCTAACCTAATTTACAAAAATTCAAATTATAAACAATTCTTTTCATATGTAGCAAGAAAACATATGACATATAGTATAAAATAAAAGTTTTACAAAAAGAATACAAATTAATTTGGTGTTATGTATGGAACTATATAAAATATATAAAATATGTTTTCTTGCTACATATGAAAAGAATTGTTTATAATTTGAATTTTTGTAAATTAGGTTAGACTGAAGATGGGCTCAGAAGGAAGCCCGAAATATATCAATTTTTTAACAAATTGTTTTCTAAATCCATGAGTAGCTATAACACTAAATATTATTAAATAAAATTATAATGTTGTTACTAAATATTAGAGGTTTCAGAATTAAGTAACACATTTACGTTTTGTAATGTATGTCACTTGAGACTTAGTAAGAGAGTGGGATTCGACTACAGCTTATGATACTGTCTGCAGGAAAGGCCTCCAAGTTAAATGTTACACGATAAGTTGCCCTTTTTGTTGCATCTCATTATTTCCAACCTCTCTAATACAATGAAAAAGTATATTTGGGATTCAACTAAAGTACTGCTTGGCAACTAAAACATGGCCTGCCACAGAGGTAATTGCCCTACTGCTGTTTAATGTGTTTCTTTGTTTAATGTGTGCTGTTTAACAATTCGGGTTTAATAATGCGTGTTAATTGAAGGTTTCTTTAAGATTTAACAATCAACACACTTGAAACAAATACTTTTATGAATGTATGGCATAGAAAGTTTGGAATACGTGTAACCATTGATTCAAAATTAAAAGGCCATAATTTATGGCAATTAATCAACTAAAATTTGGGTGTAGTTGCCTTATGCAAGCTAAAAAGAGTGTGATCATGAGATTGAAGATTTTTCAAACGAGATCTGTGTGGCAACGTTTTAGATGAATGACAGTACATAACCAATACATATTCTACATGCTTAAGTTGGTCGTAAATTCAAAGATAAAGTAGTGTATGCAACGATTATATTAGATATTTAAAAGGGTGGTATAGGGATGAAGAATTCGCAGTCAAGCGGCCGTTGCAGTAACTACCGGAAGACGTTTCGCATTGTTGCCCGACCATTGTGAGGTCTCGCTGGTCAAAAATTCATTGTGCAGTGATTCACCTGCTCCTATTTTTCATCTTTATTTAAAGTCCAGTAAAAGTGGAGGAGATTTTAAGTAAAAAATAAATAATAAGGCTATTTAATTTACTTTTTAATTTTTTCGTATTTTAAATCCATATTAAGCTATAAAGATTCCAAGTTGATCAACTTTAGACCATCATAACAGAATATGGATTAAAAATATAAATAAACCCTCTCGCAGAACACCTGGGTACTCAGAGAGTTTTCAATGAAATTTTGGTATATTTTATACGTCCCCATAAAAACCAAAGGGGTGAGTTATGTAGGGTTTGCCGCTTTAGGCCGTACTAGTCCCTGTAGTTACTTCATAGTGAATGTACGTACCAAATTTGATCTAGTTTTGGTGTATATATAAAATAGTATTTACAGTTTTTGAACACTCCTTCATAACCATCACGTACAGGAGAATTTAAATCACGGATACACCTAGTTTTAAATCAACGGTAGAAGAATTTTATAAATTTAATTTTTAACGAGAGTTCAATATTTTACTGTAATGGTTTGTGTACACAAAAAGTTTGTTAGATGGATGCAGACACAATTATTGGCATAATGAATAACCTTGTCATCCAATAACCTGCTAAAACACAGATAACGTTTAGTTTTCAACAACACAGAATGTTGTGAATGATGTGACGATTCAGTGCCCACGTATCGGTCTTGTCACTCTGGCGACGCCTACTGCACTAATCCCTACTGAATTTGTTACCAACAATAATACTTGCAAATATTTGATTATATGTAAAAATAAATAAATAATGGAATTATTATTTAAAATTATTAATGCTTTATATAAAATTATCCCTTATGTGCTATACTAAATTTAATTATACTAAATTTGTATCCATCATGATAATGTGATATCATATGACACTTTATAACTGTGATTTGTTTTTTTTTTTTAGTAATGGTAAGGAAGATAAAAAAATAGTTTATATAAATGAATTAATTATAATGCGTTCCTTAAACTCCTTTCATAAAACTTTAGTTATGTGACCTAATTGACAAAATAAAATATATGAACAGACATTTGTATTTTTACTACTGTACATTGTAAAAACGGATCTCGTTATCATCTGGCGTACCGCGATTGATTTCCGTCACTGTTCAGTAAACGGCACTTTCTACCAGGGGATGAAATATATTTTTCCTCCACCTACTATCTAAAGCCGTGTTTTACTCCTTGGAATAGAGTAGTGAAGTACTATTTTCAATCCCATGTGACTTGAATACTTAATCTTTCTACCTAGGGAAAGCTCGAGTTTTTTCGTACCACGGGGCTAAAGTTAGTTACATAAGAATAACATTAAAAGAGAGATTAAAAAGAACATGAGCCACAGTCAGCTGTTACTTGTATTTGTTTCGTTACTCATTAACTAATAGCAGCTGTAGCTGCTGCTCACCCACTGCTGACCATTTAGTCAGCAGTGGGTGAGCAGCATCTTTAGTACTAGAGATGGCCGTGGCAGTGTAGGTGTTTGTTTACATTTCGCTTGGGTAGGCTATTAACATAAGAAGTCCAAAACATAAGTGTAAATAAGCTTTTGACTAGGCTTAAATTATATTTGGTTTTTTCGTGTTCTTTAAAATTGATATGGCCTACCTTGTGTGTTTTTTATGTTGATGTGACAGATCCAGCTTGACGGAGCGAGGGATATTATATGAGGGTAAAGTTAAATTATCTACGGTATGCCTATTAGGCCTAAATTTTATTCCTGTAGGTGGAGGAAAAATGTTGTGTGCATCAAGGGACTAAAGTACCTTTCTCCCTCAGGGAAATTGTCGCCCTCGGCTTCGCCTTTCCCTTCAGGGAGAAAAAATTGTACTTTAGTCCCTTGAAGCACAAATAACTAATTTATCCACTATATCACAAATTAGAAAGTTTTTTCTAACGTTTCAGTAAACATCACAAAATTAACTCTTGGTTTAAATTAATTTCATGTTTGAAAACAAAATAAAAGTTTTATTAAGTTTATTTTTATTAGGACTTGAAGCATCTGGATCATTCAACATTGTATTATTTTAGGCTAAGCTTATGATCCAATACTGTCCCTATTTTCAAGACCAATGTTTCAGAGTCGAAACTATCATCAGTCTGAAACAGTCGATGGTTAAGCTACATTGGCCGTCTCTCTTTAGTAGACGTTGTTAATTAATCAATTGTCAATTGTAAATTTTTATTTTTAAAATGAGAAAATCTACTCAAGAGATGCGGCAAATGTAGCTTGAGCCTAAAAACAAATGGACTGATGGTAAAATGTCGAATATGAAACCTAAGTCACAAAAATAAATAAAATAATAGATCATAAAGTAAGCCTAGAATAATAAAAAGTTCGTTTTATTTCATATCTGATATTTGCTTGGTGAAAAATTCCCCTTTCCTTCACGTGCCACAAAACTACCAATTGAGCTCACCATTTATATAAAAAAGTTTTTTATAGTTTAATGACGTCAAGCTTAAAGGTTATTGAGTGACAAACAGCAAAGTAAAAAAGTAATATTGCATGATACAATGGATTGCATAAAGTAAGACTTTAAAGAGAGTGTCAAGCACTTGCAACCAAAGTAACAGGCGTGAAAATCAGTTTGTCATGGATTCGAGTCAAATGAACCTTGTAATGTTCCTGGAATTCGCTCTCAGGAGGAAATATTTCTCGAAAATAATACTTGTAAGGTATAATACTTTGGTTTTTGAATATATGTGTGAATCTACGTTGTGTGTGATTAATTATAAGCATAATATGAAACTGCAGATACAATAAAGTACTAATAAATTTACATTTTTTAAACAGTCATTAGCCTAACAAATTGATAGATTCAAGTTTTCTCTCTTATTTCTATTCAACATTTCATTAGTTTAAATGGGAAAAATCTTCATATATTGAGTAAAAGAGGGATTATTTTATATAATATATCAAATAATATAATATATAAAAATTTTAATATTATATTTATAAAATGCCTTATAAGGGTAACAACAACAACGTAGAGAACATAGGTGAAAGTAAAATATGTGAATCTTTTGATGTAAACAATATTCATTGAGAATAACTTTATTAATTATTTTGAGACGGTCTACCTAATTAATAATGTAATAATATTTTTAATTAAATTAAACCAGCATTTTTTTTTATAAAAATAACCTCTGTATCGTAAATTAGAGTACGGAAAACATGCATTTGTTGCTGTTTGTGCAGTGAATTTCCCGAGAGTCGAGTGACTGTTGGACGTAGCAGATGCGATAAACAGATTGGGGAGTCTCGCTCTTCGACTATCAAATCCCTGATAATACACAATCAGTTCGACATCCTTACAATGATTCATTGTGATGTAAACATTTCAATCGTTAACTGATTTAAAAATCAACAATAAACTTACTATTATTCAATGAACCCTAAGCATTTTATCGTGGTATTGTTGTTTGTAGTCTGTATTAATATGATTTGAAAGACTTTTAAATAAATAAATACGATTAATATGTATACATATCGTGTGAGGTTGCATATTCATCGGATACATTATAGTACTAAATAGTGGTATCTAATCAATGTGCATATTCCACAAAATTGAACATAAATGCTTTAAAGATTAAGAATATAACTGTGAAATTCGTCAAGTTCAATATTATTGTGGGCAATGGCTGTAATTGTTAAAATAGAAAATCAAGTAAGAATGGTTTTAAATTTTCCTTCATTACGCTTAAAGATTTAACAGGATAAATGTGTATGGACTCTTACATGCCACAAAAGACATGTAGCTTAAATATAAAAACATTAAAATAAATTATGGTAATCTGTTGAAATATTTTTTTGCGTCCTTATTTCATGTTTCAAGAACATATTGGACAACCGTGATTGTTCTCCGTGTTGCTAATATATGCCGGAAAGGCATTTTTCCGGACAAAAAAACTAAAAACTAAAAAAAATAGCAACCTTCTTCCATAGAACTATCACCCAATCTCACTCTTTCGAACAGTATCCAAGATTCTTGAGATTGTTGTTTGTCAGAAATTAATGCAGCACTTGGTTGATCCCAGCTTACTTTTTCAAAGCAGTTTGGCTGTATAAAAAAAATCTGCTAAGCTTACCCTCACAGACTTGATCAGTAAATGCATCGACGACTTGGAAGGGTGAGATTTGGCAATTTTATTGGCCTCTTCAAGCCGTTCGACTGTGTCGATCCCAGTACTTTGTTGAAGAAACTGGAAAAGTTGAGTGTAAACAATTTGTTGTTAAACTGGCTGTGGGCTTACCTATGCAATAGAAGGCAGCAAACAATTCTTAATAACAATTTTCAGTCTGGTTGAAGTCAAAGGTTTTATTCCGAAATAGCTCAAAACACAGTGGGCGTTCCAAAAAGATCGAAACTAGGATCGTTCTTATTTATGGTTTAAATCAACCACTTTACAGGAAATATAAATTTCAATCCATCTGTTAAGGATAATTTAATAATTTTTTAACCAAGCCAAGATATTCTGGTAATAATCTTTTCTTAACTTTTCCAGTAGCACTGAAAGAAATAGTAGAATTAAATAAGTTTACGAAAACCTTGAAATCACATCTTTTAGAACAAGGTTATTATTACAGTCTTCCTTATCCTGTCTTTCCTGAGTCTATCTGTTGATTCCTTCTTTTTGACGATTAAAATCGATGGTGCCTATAAAATATAGGAACACTACCATAAACTATGGGTCATTGTCACATAATCAGGCAATTTATGTCACTAAGGAAAAAATAAAAATTTAATGTATTACAAGAACAAAAAAAACTGTGTATTTATTTCTAATACCTCATTTTCTTAGGAGATAGGAGGATAGATCCTCCTAAATCTACCCTGATTGGATAACTCACACCTGATTTGAAATTGTCAGGTTGGAAAACTATAATTAGAAGAGGAAAACTACGGGTAATATGCCCCTGCGGTTAAACAGGTCGGACAATGGGGGTAGGGTTAACAGGTGTATACATAATAAATATTTACTTATTTTTTCAGGTAATTTTGAACTTAAATATACCAATGATCAATAAATATGCATAACATTTTAACGTTAAATATTGAAATAAGGTTATTACCTTCATCCAAATAAGTATGTAGCTCATAAATAAACCTATAGAATTAATTAAATCTATCAATATAATTTATCTTAACCGAAGAAGAAAAGGTATCTTATGTGCACCTCTTCAACAGGGAAAAGCTTTCAAATTCTTATTTGTAATAGTCTTTGCAAAGACATCGATTTTCATAAGAGGAAAAGCAGACTGAAACGGTCACGTTGATTCTTATTTAGTTTTTATAAATATAAGTAAACAAATTATTTTCTCAGGGATAAATAAATATACATTAAGACAACAATGTAATAAATTGAAATTATACATAAAAAAAGAGTATGAAAAACTTAAAGTATACATTATTTAACAGTTGTACACAGTAGAAAACACACTAGATTGTTCAACACAGCATATTTTCATTAAGAGTATTTCCAAGGGTCCGGAATAAATAAGAGAAATGTTGTACCTCCCTCTAAATATAGGTTTCTTTTATTTTTTCAATAGTTTGGTTAAAAATTATCAAATTATATACTCAGCCTAACCAATTTTTTATGTATTTAAGACTCTAAGACTTAAATTAAGAGGTTTATTTTATAATCCGTAATGCATCATGAAATCAAATTTGTGTTACTTCTCTATATTTAAATGCTTAAGCTTCTAAGTTTTTTTTTTTATGATCAATAGTTTAAAAAGATAACTATCATGATATGTTTATGTTTGGATACGTTGTTGAGCTTGTTATCAAGAGATTTCACAGCTTAGTCTGGCAAACAGCTTATCTCCCTCCCTAAATATTGTGACAGACACTTGGTAAACAGGCAATGATAAAAAATATGGTATAGGAAAATTATCACTAGTTGTGTCGTAATTGCCACACAATTTATTTAATATCTTAGATTTAAATTTAGGTAATTACAGGTATCTTAGTTCTAGTTATAAGGAAATTTATATACATACAAGAGATCGAAATATTTCACGAAACAATCATATTGTGCAATAAACTTTGAATTTCTTTGAAAAATTCAATCATGAGTAGTGTAACCAAGTAAAATAATGAAGTAAAAAACTCATAAAACTAAAATCCACATATTAGTCGTTTGGAAGTATTCTATATATAAATAACTTGCAGTTCGTGACTAAAATCCAAAGAAAAGTACCTAAAAACCATTTTAAAAACTGGCTGCAAATCTTTTATATATATATAAAAAAAAAAAAAATAAAAAAAAAAAAAAAAAAAAAAAAAAAAAAAAAAAAAACTAGTAAACTTACCGTTTCTATAGCGATTCTTTTAGATCAGATGCGAACAATTGTTTCGCCCCTCTGTCCTAGGGGTGTTGTCTGTGCAGTACTGCCACGAGGTTAAAACATT
Source organism: Neoaliturus tenellus (assembly GCA_030545055.2). Lineage (NCBI taxonomy): Eukaryota > Metazoa > Arthropoda > Insecta > Hemiptera > Cicadellidae > Neoaliturus > Neoaliturus tenellus. Next base: position 75,971,733 of record CM061532.1, on the reverse strand, counting down.
GCAAACAAGTTCTTGTCAACGATAAAATAACAATCACATTTAACACGCACACGACATTTAAATATATATATATATAAATTTAAAAAATGAAATAGCATAACTTAAAATATTAACTTGGGTTAGAAAATGTTATTATGTTATATGTTAAGACGACAAACATTAAAATGGACATTTAATGCAATTAACTGTTCGATATACCTAGAGCCACGTACAGAGAGAAGTTAACCATATCCTATAAATAAAAACGATGCAGCATTTTGAAATTAGTTTTTATTTACGGGTAACCTTTTGGAAAACCCAGTATGGACGTTAAATAACGTTCATAAGACGGACGTTTAAAGAAGGGATATCGTCAGCATGATTTAAAATCAAACTAGTTTAGGGAGAAACTAAAGCTAACCACGTTTAAGATAATTTATTTTAGACATCTTTAAAGCATCAGCATCATTAAAAATAAATTACTTGTCTGAGCGGAAAAGGAAACGTAACTTTTATTACTCGTAAAAACTGCCTGACACTGAATTCAATCAACAACAAGAAAGCGAGCGATCGCTCATGAATATTTAAAACTCCCAGCGACACTTGAGATAATCTCGTCTAATGAAATTAACTTACGCCATCTCCTCCTATCTGGTCTGACAAAAACTGGAATTATATTGAGGGTAATAAATATAAAAATTCTGGTTAAATAGAAGATTTAAAATATAAAAAGTTACAAATACTAGAGCAAATTATATATGCAAATGTGCCGTTAAATTTGTATATATATATATATATATATATATATATATATATATATTAGTTTAACAATAGCAAAGGAAGCTCAACTGCAGTTTTAAATACTCTAAACAATAATATCATTTCTTCATGAAACCATACAAATATTAAATCTGATTATAATACTCAAATACTTGTTTCTAAATCGTCGATAAAAATTCCTGATGGAAAATTTTTTAACATTTAAAACCTATTATTTGAAACTTATTTAGAAGACTGACATGTTAAAACATATGTCAAAACTCTTGTTAAAACATGTGACAATAGTAACAGGAACTGGCTTGACTCAAGGGTGACCCGAGACTACTCTACAATGAGTGGACATTCTATGAGCTCATCGAGCCCTAACGGTAGGCTTAATAAAGACTTTTGCGACACTTTCTTGTCCACCATATTGTCCATATAACGCCTCTTTTAGGGAGGGTGTTGAATAGCAAGATAACTGATCGAAGGCCCTTCAAGGTGTGGGTAAGGCAGCAACACTAAACATCACGATCAACAGCAAGAACTAAGCTGTTCAGTACATAATGGTTAAATATGGTAAGTACTCTAATTTTTTTTGAAAATGGGGCGACAATTCTCATTACGATAAAAGTATTCGAAGAGCCGTTTTCTGAAAAAGCAACACATATTGGGCCCCCAGCGAACACCCTCACAGCATCAAGCCAGACATTTGGAACAAGGCGTGGTACAATGTCACCTGGTATGTTTTGTGATAACGGATCTAAGCTTTCCAAGGAGGTACAAGACTCTTAATAGTATATTTCGTCACTAGTCCAGAAAGTGGTCGTTATCGGTTCAAGATCGGAGTTTCAAGTACGAGGCGAAGCCGAGTACTTGAATTCAATCGAGCACAGATATACCACTTTCAGACGAGTTACGAACAGTACTTTTCATCATACCAACTTTAATAAATTTACAGTTTGGATAAAATTTAATAAATTTTAACCTATATATCCCCTTTTACGTTGTTATTTTTTTATCTTGTATTTGAACTATTTACAACTAAACAATCAGCTGTTTGACATTTATGTATTGGAGTCAACGAGGTTTAAGTTACTGCAAGCAGAATAGCAGCGCTAGTGGTGTCAAACATTGGAAGTTTTTTTTCGGATAAGTCCCGAAAACCACTGTTTCGAGGTCTAGTCCCGAAAACCTTGTTTTTATCATTATGCACGAAATCAGCCTGTTTTTTGTTCTCTCAATAGTACCAAAACCTATTCTTTTTTGTCCTAGGACTGAAAAATCATCTGGAGAATTTTTTAGGTCCTAGTACTGAAAAGTCAGCTGTTTTATAAGTATATTAATATTCATTCATTAATGTTGAGGCACAGAATTTTGAAATTCATACGTTATAAAGAGCATTGTTTGTAAATAACAGAAATGTAAACACTGCATATTACTTACTTTGTAAATATAACCTTGAAAATACAACTTTATAACTTTTTTAACGACTAAAGTCTAATTTCGCATCATGATAAAAAACGTTGTTCATCACTCGGAGCTTAATCGTTTTTAAAAACTCGGCTGCGCCTCGTTTTTAAAACACGATTGCGCACCAAAAAGACCCACTTTTGCTCCTAGTGATGAAAACTACTATTACTAACACGTTTATCCAACCCACCGGGAATCAACTAGTTTCGATCACACCTGACCGTTCCGAAAACAAGGTTTATCGCAATGGTATGATGAAAAATTCTTAGCTATACATTTCCTAATGTGGTTAACAATGTTTGAACTCGAAGGAATTCTCATTTCGATGAATGTTGCCGGATAAAAAAATATTGTAGTAGATGAACACCCTGTAAAATATTAAATGTAAAGTATTTTTACTGTGATAAGTGATTCTGTTACGTATTACGTGCTTAATTCTTTAGAAATTGTTAGGTACTTTAACTAGTTTATCATTTACTAAATTTTTTAAACGTGTTAAACATATGTTATTTTTTGTAGATTTACCGTTAATTTTATTGTTTATTTTAAAAACTAAAAATAGAATGTACGAATTTATGATCAAAGGTTGTAATATTTACTTTGATTTGTTTAGGTTTATTTATTCCTACTTTTATCAACACTTAGTTTTTTAAAGACATTTATGTGATTGTAATCAAAACATAAAATACCCATAATCAACAAAATATTATTTACGTAAAAGTTCACAGAACTGGTACTTATGTGATCTGTTGTAGATGAGAGGGTAAATGGCAGGAGACTAATCAAAGGCCCATTACACCTGATGAATGGTCACAGACAGCGGCTGAGCCTGATGCCGTCGTTAGTCGATTGATCTGGCATTGAAACTTACACCTATATTTTTTATGAATTTAAAACAAATTTAAAATGTATAGTATTACAAATTTATAATGATAGTTCGTAAAGTGTAAGTATAAGTGAAATTTAAATAAATAATTCACAAATTACATTACTTCAATGAACTTATTTATTTGTTTGTTTGTTTTTATTAAATCTGTAGGCATATACCAATTTAATTTTACTAAAATATAAATAATTCAAGATTATTGATAGACGAAAAAACTTATTTCTAACCAAACAAATGTATTATTTATGTTTAACTGTGATTTTAAAATTGGAGGGGGGGGATGACTAATGAACAATACAAAATAATGAAACATAGGAACCTTATTGAACATTGAAACCTTAGGAAATATACCGAGAAAATCTAAAGGTAGTTTATTAAGTTTTGGCAATCACTAAGATAATTTACTTACTGTCTGTTCAATGCTAAGAGTTTAATTTTACGAATAAGTTTCAGTAATACCTTAGTAAAACAAATCAATCACTGCGTTCATTATCCTCACGAACATTTCAAATATGTCCGTCAATGCTAATGTGCGAACTTCAATTTTATTGTAATAAGTTTGACCAGAAACTGATATTTTCCTAAAACGAGTATTGAAACAAGGAGTTGGGAAGTCATTGTTGGTGAACCGTAGAGCGTGAAATCCAATTTGTAACAGATTAAAGTGAAATCAACCCTCATCTTTCCATTTGGAGACTTATTTCTAAATTTTTTAATAAAATACAAAATAAAACATTTTTTTACCTTTATGAAAAGTTATTAAAACACCTTTTAAATTTAGTGAACTAATGTCTTATTTTAAATACACAAAACAAGTAGTAAAATATGTTTGCTGGCTGGACTTTGCTTTTAACTGTAGACATATTTTATCATCTAATACAATATAACAAATATTTATTTATATACAAAACAAATTTTTTGATGAAATAAGCATATATAGTACAAAATAGAATGAAGAAATACAATACTTAAAGTGCGATTGAACAATGTTATACCATTGTGTTATAAAAACTTAAATCATTTACTTCCTGTACTTTATTCTTTTCGTTCAATGGGAACAGCAAACCTGAAAAAATAACGTTCAAGCTGATATAAAATATGTTTAAAAAGCACTTTGTATAAAATGAAATAAAAAACTTACCAAATACATATGGAATATCTTAATATTTTTCGTAATTAAAATCGTTCTGTTTAGTGATTAAAATAACTGTGAACTCAATATACACCAAGAAGTAAAAATGTATAAAATGAGATTTTTTTTATGATATAGGCCTACTTAAATAACAATATTTATAAAAAAATCATCTTGTGAGCCAAAAACCACCTCAAAAGATTGAATATGTCAGATATTTATATTAATTGTATAATTATCTCTAAACTTACTAGTATTATATGCAAAGTTTCATCGCCTGACGTTTTTGACTCGGTCACATTGCTCGGTCAATTGCTATAGACATAGATGTTGATGGACAAATATCTACAACCTATGGTTTACTTAAATAAGTTATATCTTACTGGTTGTTGGCCTTTGTCCTGAAGAGGTAAAAAACCTATTTATTATTGGGTAAGCATATTTTAACTGTAAAATGTAAAAAGGACGTAATAGTAGTTTATTAAATGATTGACTTATGTAGGTAAAGCTACTCCATGAGAGGGGTTTAAGACTATTTTGTAATTTTTTCGGTTCGATATACAATATAAGCTTAGACAACTTGAGTTTAGTTGATAACGCAATAAATAAATGGATTGTACAGACTCTTCTCAAAACTGGTCATCAAACCGATAACTTGAGCTTCGAACGAACTGGGGAAAACGTGTAAAGGTGGCTTGGGGCGGAGGCTATGAGGTTTCTTATTGTGATTTATAGTTTTCTGCTATAATTTATGGTTTTTGAAATATTTACAAAAAAGCACTTTTTGATGAATTTATTTGGACTATGTATGAAATTATATCCCAGAAACTAAAATACATAGAAAAGATGACAAATTTATAGAAAATGTTAGGAGGATTCTTTTTGTAATTTACATTAATTTGCTATGGTGTATAGTTTTGTAGATATTGGGTGAAAAGTATAAAATTAAACCTTCCCCATTCTCTTGCCTGTGCAGCTCCACGCGAAATTCCAGGGACTTTTAATATACATCCTAATCACCTCATACACATTTTACACATTATACATCCGCGTTACATTATTTAGTTTGAAATTAAGTTTGCATCGCTATATCTTAAAATGTATTGTAAAAACCAAACAAATTTATATTAGTACAATAATATTTTGTCATATTATAAAAAAAATACAAGAATAATATTTTTAAATATCATTTATAATATTCATATAAAGTTATATCACCAAAAACTTCGATACAGTAAAAAAAGTTAAATAATCTACATACATGTTAACTTTACGTAGTATTTATGTTCTTATAACTATGGTCGTAACAAAAATAAATATGTTTATCATGGATTTTTATGTTAGCTAATAGTTTTTAAACAAAATTGGTAAGGTGTGTGTAGACAAAAGTATTGTTGCAATAGATAGCATTTCCAGCTCAATAGCCTGTTAAAACACAGATAACATTTATTTTCCAGCCGCATGGAATGTTGTGATTAATGTGACGATTCAGTGACCATGCATCGGTTTTCCACTAATAGTTGTTGAATTTTTAGTGAATTTGAAATAGGATTCTTGAAATAGGAAGTTAGTTATTATCATTATTATTATTTAAATTTACACAATCTCAATAGGTAGTGTAGCCTAGTTATCAAAATAATTTAATTTAAATTAAAACACTGAAATAAAACAAAACAATTATAGATAACTCATTTTAATATATACTACATAGCAAGATTCACTTTAAATTAGAATATTCTTTGAAATACAAAGCTAAGTTAAATGTGTTTATATTTTGTTTTTGATCTTTGACCACCTTCAGGTTTATAGCGTTGTCTTATAGTGGCGAGTTCTTGAGTATTGTCACATATTTAAAACTGCGAAACACATTCTTACACGTAACAAGATTACGAAATACAAAAAAAAAAATACGCTTAACGTAATCACGACGTTTCTAAAAACAAAACAAAAATACATGTTCTGTTTTTCAAGCCTCCTTGAGTTTTATTTATTGAGCATAACCATGACTGGAGATGACTTACAATTTTAAGCGTTAGGATTTGTCTCAAATAGAAAGTACATACAATGCAACTACAAAAAATTAAATGTGGAACAGCTATGATTGTTCTAAGTTGAAAGATAATCTGACAATTGGCGAATAATAGCTGTGAATTAGCCAGCCATTAGGAGGGATGGAACTTAGTTGACTTCCAGTTGTATAAGTCAATTGCAGGCTATTAAATAGTTAATCAAATATTATATGCTTTTGAAATGTGTTAATAGGATTTTACAAAATTACAAAGTTTTTATTGATGTCTTTTTTAATACAAATAATGGTACAATCTCTTTCTTGTCAATTTTATTTAGGCCTAAACGTTTATTAATTTTGAAAATATTATCATCAAACAATGCCACCTCTTCATGACCAGCTTAATTCAAATAAATTCAATCCTAAGAAGTAGTGAGTAATTTCAGTAATATGCCTTCTAAAAGTTTTGTTGTCTAATATAAAAGTTTAAAAAATTACATTCTTGAGTTGTATATTTCATTACTAGATAAAAAAAGTAAAGGTTTTTCGTAAGGTTTTTACAAACAATTCCAAGCCGAAATAGGAAAATGGCCGAGCTTTAAAAACAATGCTATGAGCTGTATTATGTCATACTCAATTAGTTTATCTAAATAAATAAAAACAACAATTTTATATTTTCTTGCTTTGGAATTTGGATATCAAATAACTATGCATTTTATTCTTTCTATTTATAAAACAATCAAATGATTGTTCAATACACTGGTGTTTGCATTACGTTATACTTACTTAACAATTGATGTAGCGATCACCTATTCATAAGCGATATCCTAACTACATATCGGTAAAATGAAAGAGGAAAACCATACAATAAATTACACTCAAAATCGATTGCCCCATTCGATAAAATGGATAAGTTTGAATTGATGATTATAAGTGGGCAGTGAGTTTAATGTAGGTAATATAAATGTAGGTGCATTGGCTGATTGTAAACACGTACAGCATATGAATGGATGAGTCATCCATCAATAAATATTTTTTCCCCTACATCGGAAAATAATTAACTTAGTAAATCAATGTTTTTAAAGCATACAATTTCATAAGTTGGTAACCCTGGTAACTCTTCTTCCTTGGCTATCATCTGATGTGTATTGTTGCAATGTGTTTCACCTTATGTGGGTTTCGCGGAAAGTAATTAAGTTAAGTAATTCCGTTGAAGTAATTAAGTTAAAGTCACAAACGTGGTTTTAAGTAAAGATCAGAGAGTGTTCATTGTAACTGGAGGAGTATTAAATCAAAATTATTGGTTTTATGTAAAGATCCGTTCGAAGCAAAATATCCAGGTAGGATATATCTTACAAATCTAAGACTCACTTGTTTTAGTAGTCTATTCTTGATGATTTTTATTGGAATTAAATAGTAAGACGGTTATAACAGCCTCCAACATTTTATCATGCAATATCCTACTGTTCGATATCTGTTATTTGTTTTCTGTTTCCTACTGCACCTGTTTATAAAAAACTTTTAACTGGTATACAAATATTAGATTTTTTTTGCACACCCTACTAGAATATTTTCATTCGAACGCATCTTGACATAAAGCAAATAAATTTTATTTAAAATACTCCTCCGGTCACAATGACCACTCTCTGATCTCTCCTCAAAACGATGTTTGTCACATAAACTTATTGAACAACAATGCAACAATGCACATCAGCTGATGGAAAAGGAAGAAGAGGAACAAGGGTTACCAACTTATGATATTGTACGCTTTCTAAAACTTGATTTACTCTACTTTTTGCTTGGGTTGCATTTTAAAACTCGGTATTTTATACAGCATTAATATGCTCACTATTTGTATTTAGGAAATTTTTTTGTTATAAATGTAATAAATGTAAAGTGATTTTACAGTGTAATATTGTTTATGAAAAATATTAATTTTTTTGTAAAAAGGGTTGAAGAGAATTGAATTGAGATAAAAAATTGCTTCGCTGAAAATTAAGAAACACGTCAAGAGATGAAATCTTACTTTTGTTTTGGTAATCAACAATGAAAATATAAATATTAAAACCAAGAAATTATTACACTGACTCATTCTATACTTAATAAAGTAAAGTCTGTTGACTAGATATGAATCTTATTTTTCTTAAACATATGGTGAAGTATCTTGTTTTTTGTTTTGTTTTGTCTTTCATACGAGCAGCTGACTAAAACCACGCTTAAAATATCGAATAACATATTTATAAAATTTTCAACCACGTCACACAATATGTCTACATTCATTCTTCATTGTTAAAACTATCGCACATTAGGCATATGCTAATAGTTTCAATCACAAACTATGTAATCAAAGTACGAATCCAAAACACATAAAATAAAGTTAAACAATTTTTACGTTTCCAGTAATATCATAAAATCAGTTATTTCATTGTAATTTCTTATAAAGTTAACAAAATTAGCTCATTTGTTAAAGAAAATTATATACAAATTTCACACTTCCCAACATTAACGATTTTATGAAATTACTGATTCAGTTCGCCATTTTGTTCAAAAATCCTTTATATGCTATTAATAGTGTGCATCTTGCTGCTCCTTGTATGTTTTAGCTTTGGAAGGATTGAAAATACAAAAACAAGTTGATTCAAGTTGATTGAAAAACTAGTTAAAAATTGTTAAAATGACATCCAATTTAAAATCTAGTTTTTGGCATGTTTACAATATAAAGTAATTAAACTTTAATTGAAAGGTTATTTTATTTGGAAACTATTAGAGAGTGAAGTTAAACAAAATAAGTTATGTCTACAAACTTTCTCTCATCACTAATGAACTTCCACTATGAGTGAGATGGAATTCAAAGAGCATTAAAGTTTGATCTGTTCCTTCAGCAATTAATTGTCTTATTCCATAATAATGAGAATTATTGTTTGTAAATGTCATACTTAATTTTATCAAACACTCTAATGGCAAGTAATTTCATTTTAGAGGAATAAGTTGAAAGGTTTGGTGAAATGATTAAGATTGTGTATTAAATTATTAGTCAATTAATATAAACATAAAAATAAGGTTTCAATCAGAACTGTCGTTGTTACACACTAGATCAGCATAAAGGCTCTATTACAAAATTTTCCATCCTAAGTTTTGCTAGCTGATGTTAAGAATTATGAATTGTAGAAACCTTAGGTTATATTTACTATTGTTATATTTGTTATGCTCTTTGTGTAGTTATTTCAACGTCAGATTGTTACACTAATAACCCATACTTTTTTCATTAAAAACTTTATCAAAAGATATGTAGGATAGTTTTTTTAAATGATTTGTTATAAAATATTATAAAACTTATTGCATTTTGTTCTTAGAAGCGTAAATATTGTCAAATATTTCTATTCAACATTAAATAAAATTATAAAAATAGTTTATTATTATTCAGACTATATACAGTTATACAAAAAGAACAACTCGACTAGAAAAAAAATCATACGTATGAAACACCCAAACCTTTAGCAATAAAACCATCTAATAATATTATTATTAGCATAAACAGGCAAATTATACTGCAACAAATAGGTTTTGAACAGTTTTTTGGTAGAAGGGGTCTTGTAATTTGTAATATAAATAATATACTGTAGAAAAGCGAACAAAATTGCTTGCTTCTTTAGTCCCACAATAATTTTTAATATGTAAATGGTGATGCATTATTGTCAGTTTTTAATTACAGTTTGATCATCTAACTATTCAATGATTCTAAAAGTCATTAAATTGCCAGAATGTATGGAAGAATACACTGAAAGGAAACAATATTTGTTCTAACTAGTAATATAACTTTCAACTTTGGCATTGTAATACACTTTTTATTTTTAATTTATGCATTATTTTCATGTACTTTTTATTTCTATCTTTAAAAGGGAGAGGGACCCAATCATCCTATCATTATTATTAAACATAAAGAATGTTCTTACAATATTGTTAGTAAGTATTTATAAAATTAATACTGCTTATTACAGTATAGTCTGTTAAATCAGACTTGAACTAATAAAACTTAGTTCATGAAACACTTCACGTATAAAAATAAATCTATTTCCAAACATAAAGACAGTTCTCTTGGGAGGAGTTGGGAGTTTGTGTTACGGAGTTTGTCAGTGATACGATTAGTTTTAACATCCCTTAGGGGCCAATTGTTTGATTAGCTGTCACATTGAAAATTGCATTGTTAGGATGAATTAATATTATATTAAAACGAAACCATACGTTTTTAAACTTGTTTGTTCTTGTGTTGATGGCACCATTAAGATTATTTTGTGAAATAATGTAATAACAATATTTTTTATCACTCTGCACTATATCCATCCGTTTTTTGTTCCCTAAATAATTCACAAAATGTAACTCTTTTGTTCTAGGCCTACAAAATCAGCTGGGATATTTTTTAGTCCTAATCTTAAAAAGTCAGCTGTTGACTAAGAATAATTGTTACTGTTTTATTATTTTGATATGAAGAATAGTGAACGTTTTGTTTCCTAAATGTAAAGTCTTTTGTGTCTTATTTTTTTCCTTTTTTTGTTTATTTCTTCTTTCTTAGTAGTTATCTTCTTTATACTCACCTTTTTGTAATCTCTTGTTATCACCATTGAATGTTCTTAGCTATATGTTTAATGCAGAGAATCATGTAAATATTTCTATATCGTGTGACCATTTCAATATTTAAATGTTCAAAGAATAATGCAAATATCAAAAATTAAAATTTTAAATATTATTTTATAGTGTATACATTACTTAGATTGTTTCTGTTTACATTTCCAAAAAATTTTCACTAGTGGAGGGTTATCAAAACATACGAGAAAAAACGTATTTACAAGTTGTAAGTTAAATTTCAATAGTATTATATATATTAAATAAATTTTTTCTATAGAACAACCAAGTTATTTTAAGAACCAGCAGTCTAATATTAGTTTTACTGCTTTAAAAATAATTGTAACTTCAATATACTTGTTTTTATTTAGTATTTCCCAATAATCATATTATGGCGGTGGACTTCTTTTTACAAAAAATTAAAATAAAATCAGCAGTAGTGTCAAATTTAAGTGTAATATGGAATGGGTTAACTATAGCAGTAAACAAATTGACCAACGTCATAGGTATTAAAAAAAGATTTAGATTTATTTCTCGAAGTTACAATACTTTTTTTCCCAGGAATTTCATGTTCTCCTTTTTTGCGACTAAAAGAAATATATGTACACCAACTTACTACTATCCGTTTAATAGCTTTATGGCTAGCCACTCAAATATGTTAATTTATTATACAATGTTTCCCGGAACTCCCTGCATCCATTTTGTATGTTAATTCCTTGCATCTGACCGATATGTTCCATAGTACCTAGTAATTACGTGATAAAACTTACGCAAAAAATATTTTTTTTACATTCCGTTACTATTACAGCTAGCTTTAGGATAAGGTCGTTTGATAACCTAGTTATTGAAGTATTACTTTGTAAATTCACAAATATTGATGTTTAAGTAAGAAAGTGTAAACAAAGATATTCAATTTTGATTTTTACAGAGTATTTTTAATCTTAAAATTGGCACTGTAGGTGTACATTCAATATTAAATTCATCCCTAGAAAAGGATCAATGTATAGTCTGTTTGACTGAACGGTGAATTTGTCAGTTTGGCGAATGTGTCCGTCCAATGCCTACTTTGCCGCCAAGTGGAAGCATTAGTATTCAGACCGACTTGTTTGCATATAATGATCCCTTTGATTCATTAGTCACCCATATTCATTAGTGGACATCGGCCCCTCTCTAATGAGGGTAATTCTGCTATGAACTGCATAAAACACTCTCACGTACGATTGAATCAGATTAAACTGAAACATTTTACTTTTAACATCCATGACAATCATTTAATTTATATTTTATCAAAACTTCATTCATCTGGTGGCCAAGCATAACTCTCGGTAAACTTAAGCAATTCTTTGTAGCGATAATATCATCAGCCATAGACTTAACCAACAGTAGGAAACGGAGAATGAAAATGAAACCAAGAGACTGAGAGAAACAAAACAAATATGTTTCATATCGATTTCGTATGAATTGTATAGGTTGTAAAAAAAACCCGAATAAAATTAAGATGAATTAAATATGTATTAAAGAATATTATCTTTTGTTAAACCATATTAAATTTAAAATTAAGTTAATTGGGTAGGTATAAGCCGTAATCACTATTATAAAGTAACTATTTACATTCCTAAGGTAATGAAAAATTTAAGTTTTAAACTAATATTTTGTATTTTTTTCTGAAATTCTGTTAAAAATAACATTTATTAACTAAAATCTTTGTTTTAGCAAATTTCCCTATAGGGAATACGCTATTACGGTAGTAGTCACGGTAAGACCTAAGCCCAGGACCATGATACTTTTTCGTTTTGAGGTCCCTAGAAGCCAAAAACACCGTTCGTTCAAATTGATATATATATATATATATATATATATATATATATATATATATATATGTGTGTGTGTGTGTGTGTGTGTGTGTGTGTGTGTGTGTGTGTCCGTGAACACAATAACTTTTGAACGGAACCTCCGATTTTGATGAAATTTGGTACAGGGGTGTAAGCCAGCATCTACTAGGTTGAGTTCGCGAACCAGAATGATCGGACCATTGGAACGGGGTTTTATGGGGTTTCAAAAGGGCTAAAAATGGGTTTTTGGCATTTTTTAACCTTAATTTTTAAAATTCAACAATTTTAACTGAAACCATTTAAAAGAGCTTAAAAAACAAACAATTTGGTATTTTGAATTTTTATCTTAGCATAACTTGTTACGGGGAAAATAAAAAAATGTGTTTTCCATGTTATTCTTATGGGAAATCAAGAAAAGCCTATATCTTGCTTATTTATTGACATAACTTAATCAAATTTGGTATGTACATTATCTAGATAAGGCTTAACTTATACTTGCTTACAAAACCCATATGGCGGCAAACCTACATACTCACCCCCATGGGGTTTATGGGGAAAATAAACAGAATACCATAACCTTATAAAATTTTGTATGTACAATCAAGAGGTAGGATTCAACATATATTTACCAACTAAAGCCATATTATGGGGGCAAACCTACATACTCTCATCCCCATGGATTTTATGGGGAAATAGAAAATATACAAAAATTCTATCGGAAATTCGCTGAGTACGCAGGTCTGCTTCGACGGGGGTATTGTTAATGAATAGTCATTAACATAAACACTACAGATTTATTTTGATGAGCTGTTATATGATATTTATATATATATATGAAATAAATTTCCATATACAGATGAAATATACGAAACACTGAACTTTAAAACCTTACGTAAATAAAAAGTATTTTTTATTATTCCTCCCGAAATGAATTTTTATTCTCTCGATTATACCTAAAACGTTTCTTTTTTGTCCTAGGACTGAAAATTCAGCTGTTTGTTAAGTGTTATTTTATTAATTTTCTATGCAGAACAGTGAAACTCAAACATTTTATCAAAGCATTGTTTTGTAATAAACTGAAATGAAAACACTTTGTATTACTTACTTTGTAAATATAACCTTAACAATACAACTTTATAATTAATATTTAAAAGAGTAATTCTGCATTATAATAAAAAACATTGTTCATAATTCGGAGCAAAAGTGTCTTTTTAGTGCCTAATCATTCTTAACGATCAGCATGATTGAGCACTAAAAAGAGCCACTTTTGCTCCTACTGATAAAAACTATTATGTGTGAACGAAACTTTTTTATTTAAAGTAAAGTATTTTAGCGAAGCTATTACCGTAGGTCTCATGGTAAGACCTAAGCCCGGGACCATGTTACTTTTTCGTTTTAAGGTGCCCAGAGACGAAAAATAATAGTAATTAAAAATTTATATATATATGTATATATATATATATATATATATATATATATATATATATATATATATATATATATGTGTGTGTGTGTGTGTGTGTGTGTGTGTCCCTAGGCACGATAACTCTCGTAAAAAAGATCCGATTGACACCAAATTTGGTAGAGATGTGTAATCCTACGTTTATTCGGATGAGTTCGTAAACCAGACATATCGACCTACCGGAAGGGGTAGTTTTGGGGGGTTTTGTACCCCAAAAATGGTTTTTTTTTTGCATTTTCATATGTAATTTAAAAAATTTTTTAATTTTTGTTTTGACCATTGGATTTAGCTCAAAAAAATACACAATTTAGTATTTTGAAGCTTTGCTCTATCTCCATTGGTTACCGAGATATTAAAAAGTCTAAAGACAGTACATTGTATTTTGAAGCTCCAATGTTAATCTTATGGAGAATAAGGATGTGTTAATATTTCACTTATTAACCAATATTTTTGGATGAAATTTGGTATTTAGCATCATTTGGTTGAGATTCATCCATTTATGGTAAAAAAATCTTTGTTTTTAAGCTTATCATGGCAGCAAACCTGCATACTCTTTTCCCATGTAAATCATATGGAGAATAGGCAAAATCCTTTAGCAATGGACCGATATTGATGAAACTTAGTATATGGCTTTATATGGTTGAAATAAATTGTTTTTATGCTAAAAACCTACTTTTGGTGTTCCTCATGGCAGCATACCTGCATACTCTTTTCTATTTTTCATAAGGATACTAGACATTTATTTCCCTATTTATGAGCATGTGATGAGATTTGGTTTACAGGTTTATCTGGTAAAAATTAATATTACTAATTAGGAAATTCGCTGAGTACGCAGGTCTGCTGCGACGGGGTGTATTTATAAGGATATATTCACTTAAAACTATATAAATGAAAACGTAATACCTTAAGTAACGAAAGGAAGTAGAAAAAAATAAACAATTAAAATAACAATATAGATTAAACATTTAAAATAAAAAATGTCTAAGTTGACTCGGAGAAAGTAATAAATAGACTCAAGGATGATCTAGCCTAAAGTTACTTTTTAACCTTAACCAAACATTTCAAATATGTAAAACTGTAAATGTGACCAAATACATGCGATTGGCGTGAACTAGGTGATGATTTATAGGTCATCAATATTGCAGCATGTTACGAGTGACTAATGGAGAAGCTGAACAGCGGGTCGGCTGCCTAGTGGAAGTGGTAAAGCATCGTCAATATAGAGGATATTTAATAAAAATACATTTAGCTGTTTAATACAAAAAAGTAATTCATCCATTCAAACTTTTAATTATAAAATTTGTAACAATGATTTATCGAGAAAATTTTTGAATGAATGGGATATTTATTTATCAATATATTTTTCTGGGGTGAAATTGCTTTTTATTTTTATGTTATCTATTTATGCCGCCCATTCAAATTTAACTGATGCCTAATAATACTTTTCAGGTAAAAAAATGACTTAAAGCAAATCAATTAGGATAAGAACGTTCATAAATAACATAAAAAGAAATTATTGTATAATTATCCGCTTTCCCTGGAAAAGTTTCAAAATTGTGTTTAAATTTGCTTCGTAATTTATTTGACGGGTGTAAGTTAATGTAATGGATAAATTTTTTCATGAACTGTGACATTAAAACTTCATCACATAAAACTTGATAAACTAGTTTAGAAGCTATTTATAAACTTCCATATTTTAACACATACTATCCACACATTTTATGTATATTATATTTTGATCAAGTTATGCTGTGTTTGTATGAGGATGTAAGCAAATACCCTTGGAAATGGATGAAGGTGGTGTTTGACTTTACATATTGTTTCAGAAACTTTTCAAAGTTGTGCGAGGAAAGTTTGGAGACGAATCTGCATAACTTTGCAATTTACTACGAGCCATAACATGATGACAACCGGTACAACACGTGCTCTTCTTTGGTTGTTCTACAGGACGTCCAGCTTCACCTGTCGGGCATAGGGTGGCATACTTGTGTGTTTAGCTAAAAACAAGGAAATATTAAAATGTAAGAACGTTGTTATTCCTAATTTAGGTATAAGCAAATATTTTACTTGGTATAACTATAAAAAATATTGCTTGAAAAAAAAAACATAATGTTATCCTGTATTTAAAATAGGAATAACTGCAGTAAAGGTATGTTTATAGGCATAGTTTTAGTAAACTTCTCCTTTTCAAGTGACTGCATCATAAATACTTTAAAAGCTATACAATTTTGTAAATGTTTTAAGAAAATGGAGTAGGACCTACTTTTTCGATGTTCTTAAGCCACTAAAAAATGCTGATTCCCGGGTTTGTTTAACAATATTTACTAAATTGAAAATTATTTTTTTCATGTTGCCAATCATGTCGGCGATAAATTCTTATTCTGATTATAATATAATAGTATTTAAGTAAAAATATAAATAGGCAAATAAAATATTTTACAACTACATTTATTAAATTTAGTCAATGAGTTTTATCTTTATTCATCTTCCAGGCGTTAATTGAACTAACCTATCAGAACATAACCCAACAAAACTAACATAACATAAAAATTGTGTATTTTATAAAACATTATATTTCATCAAGATTGTGTTCCTGCGTATCATTGCCACAAATCTTTCTTGGCAGTTTGTTTCTGAAGAGTAGTTTAAGTTCACCTAGATTACGAAAATAGTTGATTTATACCATATGGTAAGATCTGTATATGCTAATACTACAGAGAATTCGGGTTTTTAATTCTTTTAATATTAGCATCAGTTTAGACATAAATCACCACAAATAATATTCAAATGTGTTGGTTGAAGTCGAGATCATTATTAAGAAAGTATTTTAGAGTTTTGAAGTACATTATGCCATATCGAAGTGAATTTTTTTAACACTTCGAAATTCAAACAATGTTATGAAGTAAGTTCTGTAATGTAGTTTTGTTGTTATTATTATCATGCAAGCTACAAAGTTGAGCGAACCATAATTGTAGTTTTCAAAATTGAGCCAATTTTATACCATATTTACACTTAAACCGAGCTATAAAATGTTATGAAGCCGGTCAATAAGCTCATTACTGAATAACGACTTTGGAAACATCGTCGAGGGTTACAATAATTGTTGTTGTTAGCTAACTTTGCTGGTGACATAGCTATAAAGTCTGTTTAATAATTTTACAAGTGTAAATTTAGAATAATTAAACCTAAATTACTAGTATATAAAAACATATCTATAACCTAGTAATCATTGTTTACATGTTTTATTATTATTATTATATAATTAACTAGTTTTCGTTTTATTCAACAGTATTCCACTTCCATACAGTGTTTTAAAACCAATTGCAACAGGATTAATTTTTGTTTAAATTAGTGTAATATTTTTATTGGGTTACATGTAACTATTAACAATATTAAAGATGAAAATAATGAATATTGTTAGATTACTAATTACTCAAGTTTTTAGCTAATTTAGTTAATAATTAATTTACTGTTTTGAATGGGGAATAATAAAGTGTACTGTAAAACAAACGTTTTATTAACTGTTTACAAAAGTAATTATACCAAAAAAAGAATAAATAAACAATGTATCGAGTTTATAACTAATCCCAAAAATGTATTAAAAATTTTCAAAGAATGGTGAATTTTTCATATTTTTATTCAAAATGAAATCTTTGGTACGAAAAAATCTAAGAACTGTCAAGGAAGTTTTGGGTGCGTATGCAATTTATAATTCCTTTCAGTGAGGTCAAATCATCCAGAGGTTTTAGGTATATAGTTATAATCGCAATGTTTTTGTCATTTCATTCTGGAACATTTATTTTTTATTACTCATATATACAAAGAGTGTTACCTAACCTACATAAATAGTTATTTCATTTATGATTAATAAACTAAATTAATCATAACATTATATTAAAACCAAATAACTGTAAAATCGTAAATTAATAATTTGACAATAAGTTTAGGTTGTTATATTTCAATACAGATATAAAAATACTTATTCGAAAAGAGTCAGGCAATTGTTGTACTCTACTAGGCCTATTATTTTATTGATTGTAAAAAGGCAAACCTTGTTGTATTTTCGTATACTCCTACAATCACGGTATAATATTTATTAACAGATATGAACTATCAGAATAATGTTAAAAAAACCTCTTTGAATGGGGGTGTCTACA
Source organism: Neoaliturus tenellus (assembly GCA_030545055.2). Lineage (NCBI taxonomy): Eukaryota > Metazoa > Arthropoda > Insecta > Hemiptera > Cicadellidae > Neoaliturus > Neoaliturus tenellus. Next base: position 75,953,425 of record CM061532.1, on the reverse strand, counting down.
AAAAAACTTCTTAGTTTCAATGAAATATTTAAACAGTTAAACATACAGTATCTTCAACAAATTGAAATTAACATAATCAAGTTTCTATTAGAAATATTCATTGTGACTGTTGTTATATTTCCAGACATGACGTTATAATATATCTAAAAATTAGTTTTTTTCCCTAATTCAGGTTTTCAATTTGATGTAAAATTCTGAAGTGATGGAAAAAGATTAGTTTTAATTAAATTTATGTCTTCCAAACATTTTTTTTTTTTCAAATAATACCCACTGGGTCACTGCCATTTCCTTGTATGCGTTCTTTTAAATGATTAACGGTGCTTAAGCAAATATTTTACCTGTGAACCATTGTATCAGGTATTTGATAAAACATTCAAGTAATGGACATTCCAAGTAATTGAGAGTTTCCCTTGAGAAAAGGTGGTGTTTTTTGTTTACCAAGTAATGATTGGAATTAACGTACAGATAAAAAGTACTACCCATCTCCCCCCAGAATTCTTAACTATATTGGTTATAACTATGATTAAAATGTATATTTCTTAGATAAACCGTTAAACAGTTCATCAAAATTAAATAATAGGCATGTTAACAATTTGTAATTTAAAGAATTATTCATATTGGAGAATTTTCCCCTGAACTTTTTTCGCCGTCCAGGGACGGCGCCGGCCGCTGCCTGCGGTTGTGAAATCATTGAACGTGTGTCACAATATAAGTATCTAGGGGTGATCATTGATTGTAAACTGAACTGGTTGCCCCACATTCAATATATTAAGGGCAAGTTAAGATCACTTGCTTTTGCTTTTTCGCAGCTCGGCCGGGTGCTGTCTGTGGATCACTGTAGGAGTGTATACTATTCGTATGTGCAATCGTTGATGCAGTATGGAATCTTGGCGTGGGGGGCGGTGTCTGCCTCTGTTCTTGAGCCTCTCGCTGTCACACAAAGAACGATAATTAAACAAATACTTAGAAAGGATTCTAGATATCCCACGTCACAACTTTTTCTTGATTTCCCCGTAATGAGTATTAGAAAACTTTATTTGAAAATTTTAATAATTTATATTAAATTAAACAAAGATAAAATATTTACCTCAGTACAACATTCGTATCCAACAAGAAATAAGATAAATTTAGGCATCAACGTACCAAAATTAAATTGTAAAATTCAAAAGTCGAATACTTTTTATATCGCCCATTCTGTCTACAACAATCTTCCTTCTGATGTAAAAAAACTGGAGGTTGGCAGCGTCGACGTCTTCAGGAGGGGGGTGGGGCGGTGGCTGATGGGCCTCAGTGATGATGCTGCTGAAGCTCTGTTGCAATCCCGGTATCGGACATAGCGTGACATCGAACATTCTGTTTTTTTCTGTTTTTTTCTGTCATCTGTTTTTTGTTTTTTTCTGTTTTTTTTTCTGTTTTTTCTTCTTCTTCTTTATAAGTAGCCCTAAGTATCAAAAAAAAAAAAGAAAAAAGTTTTTTTTTTATTTAATAGTTTTTTTTTCTAACCTTTGTACAGTTATAGTTCATTTTATTAGTTGATAATTTCATTGTGTTAAGTTTGTAAGGATAAATGTAAAGTGAAAAACCAGTGAGTGACTGATAAGACTCTCCTCACACGCAGACGTATAGTCTTTGTGGGGATATTCCACACTAGAATAATTTATTTTTTTGTTGTACTGGCTTGTATTTTATGTTGGAATAAATTATCTGAATCTGAATCTGAATCTGAAAACTGGTAAAACTTAAATTTGATTTAGGTTACCTTCTGTCTCCAGTTCAATTGAAGTCGTTGACTACGACCTGTGTTTCGACACCAATTATTGTGTCATATGTTCACGTAGATATCAGTTGAATATCATGCCGGTCCTTGCGTTAAGCCGTCAAGGTTGTCGTTGTCGATGGTTAAAAGTACATTTAAAACACAACACAAACACACGCACATTTTACGAACAGTAGAAAGAAATTTACAACTAACTGTGGCCGAAAGACGCATAAAGAATTATAAGAAGAGAATCGTGACTTCTATCACCCCCTTTCCTGATGTGGTGAGAATTCTTCCACCTCTAACTCAACCAAATAAGTAATGTAACATAAATAATTGTAAGTAATAAGTATACTATGAAAATAGTTTGAATGAACTCTTTTGTGTATGCTGTTAATTTGAAAAATAGCTCACTTCCTCGAAAACCTTTGTAGTCAGCCAATACCATAACAATTGATGATAATACTTTTAAAAGAAAAGGCTGCAACGCAGAAGTGAACTTCTTTTGTACAAACTGCTAAAGAACATTAGTGATGATTCTCTTGAATTACCCGACAGAAGAGAAATGAATAAGTTAAATGAGCAATAGCGGAGACTAGGTACACACATAGGGAATGTCGGACAGATGATAATAATTAGGCCACAATCTGGTGCCCAATGAATATAACGTATAACCCTGTTTGGATAGGTACGTTATGCAATGTCAACTTTTTCAATTGCCATAAAATTTAGCGAATTCACAAATTTTGAAGTTTTTGTCCTTTTTTATGAAAAACCCACCATTATTGAAGACTTCCTCAACTATAATATCGAACTAATCTTAAAAATTTATGTAAAATTAGATTAAAACAAAAGTCTGCAGTTTTATGTTACAACAACAGTGTATTATAAAAAAATTGTTAAAATGTAGTATGAAAATAAATGAAAACGTTTAGGCCCATTAAAAAATAAATAAATAACAACTGACTAGAGTTTTATAACAGATATTATACAATTGAGTCGAAATAACAATCAATAAATGAATCAATAAATAAATCTATCAATATTGCAACAATGTTTAGCTCTGCTTACGTATAATTAAGTTTTGTTCCAAAGGAATTTTGAGCATAGTTTAATTACGTAATATCATGGAAATTTTGACACCATATCAAAGAACAAATAAACTTAGTTTATTAAATAAGCGATTCAAATTCACTTTTGGAACTAAAGAGCAGACGTATGTTTTAAATAAAGTTCGATGTAGTTGATTCGTTGAAGTTTACATGCTAAAGCATACAAATCGAAGGCTTGTTTAACTTTATATATTGTTTCAGAAACTTTGTGATTTGTGAGACAAAAGTTTGTCAGCAAGACTGCTCAACTTTGCGTTTAGGAAACTTCAGGACATGGGGCACAGGTGTGGGTAAATATCAACATCCTAAATAGTTTTATATTTAATGCGTAATCTTACTCTAAATAACTATGTACTTTACACTCACAAAAATTATTAACCATAAATAAAATTATTAATTATTTACCCTTAGAAACTGTAATGTTAACTGGAATAAGATTAAATTACTTTGATTAATGAAGGATATATTTCTGTATCTTTGAAAATCAATGATAATATTTTTTTTATAAATTAAAGTCAAATTTTAACTGTGGTATACAATGTTATTTGAATATGTATTGTTATTAAATATCATCCACTGGTCTAAATTTGATCACAAATCAATCTGTTTTAGAGCTAATTAATTATACTAGTATACGTGTTGCTCGAAATCGAACAATTCATTTTGATACAGTACAAAAGTTACATTTAGTTCTAAGCAAACGACATCCAACCAATCCAATATTGTGAATATCAGTAATCATAAAAAACTACACGTATTTGCAGGTGTACATTAACAGATGTTTTAAATGCTCAACCCAATCACAATGTTATTGTAATGGGAAAGTTTCAAAATTAATTTATGTACAGCACCCTTATTTTAATTCAGATTTTCGTCACTTTTTGTCGGAAACAGCTACAGACCAAGCCCTATCCAAGGACACCAAAAACTTGAAAATCGGTTGAAAATTGTAGGAGGAGTTCTCTACACACAAAAAAAACTTAGCATATTAAATAAGTATAGATTTAAAATATTTTATATCTGAAACATCTGTTGTTCCTGATTGTTAGCCTTTGCTATTACAGCTGTCTAATGATTCCATCAATTAATTATCATTCTATTAAAAGATTAACATTAAAACTTTGAAAGCCTGTTTCGGCCTTTCTGTTCATGCCGAAATCATAGCCCTGGGGCCGATGTAAATTATAATGGGAGTCTGCTCATCTACGGGGACACTACCTTTTTAAAGGTATGCGTGGATTTCTCCTACGATGCACACAAGCTGATAAAAAAGGAGGAAAAGAAACGTGCTTGCCTATTAATTTATTGTTATTATTTTTCTTAGTTAAGAAAAGTACTCTTCTTATTTAAGAGAAGACTTTTATGAATGAATTAAGAAAGATTTTTCAATTGGCTACGCTTTTAAAAAGACTTTATCCTGTAAATAAAACATATTTTTACATATTAAAAAAAAATATTTACATATTTTTATTTACAGGATAAAGTCTTTTTAAAAGAATAGCCAATTGAAAAATCTTTCTTAAGTCGTTCATAAAAGTCAAAGAAGTCATTCTTCTTTAAATAAAAAGTTGCATCTACCGAAATCGTTTTATTTTTTCCTTTTTATACAGTGAATAAGATCATAAGAAACAGATTTTTGGTTGGAAATAAAAACTTATGGACTTACAACTTAAGGAATATTTAAGATAAATTTAAACTCAGCACTTCATGTGTTTTTTATTTATTTCGTATTTCATCTATACCTTTAATATGGTCTGATTAAGACAATGAATTTAGTATAAAAGTAGAAAGCAATATTGCGGAGTTAAATTATTGATAAAAAATATTCATTCTTATAAATAATATGAAAGTTAATAGTAAGAGTAAAAATTATATAGTGGGAATTAAAGTCAATGCATGTTCTATGCTTTAACAAGTTTTTTTTTTTTCAATTAAAAAAAAAATAGCCATGATTGACTCAAATGTAAATTTTAATAGCTTCAGGAGTATGTAAATTAAAACACAAACATAAACATTCGTTTTACCATGTCTCATTCTCATTCTGGTTTCATTATAATTCAGAACCACATCCGTTATGTCTCGTTCTGCTTTGCAATTAAAATCAGAGGTAAAAATATCCCGAACAGTGTATAAATTACATTGACAGTCAGTGGTATTTATTATCAAACTTAAAAATCTTAATATTAAAAATTTTTTACGAGGCATGAAGCATTTAATACAAACACTGTTATATATATATTTTTTTTAATTTAGAAAATAATGATTTAAACTACTAATTATACAAATATTGTTATTGAGAATATTTATCTAATTAATATTTGGTACTATTAATTAGTACCCATAATAATTAATTAGAAACCTACGAAGTTTTTAATTAAAAAATATTGTACAGGCTAATCTTAAACCACAAAAAAACAATGACATTGTGAAGATTGTGGTGGAACTTTTATATAATGTTTATTTGCAAAATATGGCTTGACGAATCATTTTAGACCCATATTCGTATGATGTTTTTTTATTGGTCTTTGTTATATGATGTATCTTTATTAGAATGGTTCTTGATATTCTGTTTCACCCAAGAAAGGATTAAATTCACAAAATTAAAGCTATAGTCTAATTTTATTTTAAGACAAAAAATAGATGGTGTATAGTGCAAGGGTTAACAAGAAGTTTAAATTGCCACCATTTTGAGAAATATACGTCTAAAAAATTTTTATATGTACGGTTTTTAATGATCAAAATTTCCTTAAAATGGTTTTGAATTTTCAAAAACTCTTAACCTAATTAATTAAAAAAAAAACAGTATTTTACATGATAACCAAGTTAGCTAATAATTACTTATTTAATAAGCAAAATAAATGCAAATTAGTTATTTTTGTTACAATATAAACACAACTTTAGCAACTTTAACCCGTAAATAGCGGTAGTAACAATATCTCCAATCATTCGGCCCAGAGTTGTGGAATGTTTGAGCGTTCAGAGTGTGGTGAAATGGCTTGTCGTTGGGTTTATTGTTTTATAAACTGAATAGCCGTAAATGTCACGGTGGGTTGATCCAACTCCTTTAAGCAAGATTGAGGTATTTACTTCCAAAATGACCAAGGTAAAAAATAGTGTAGGATAAATCGTGTAGAAAATTTTATTTGCTTTAAATACCTGCAGTTTTTAGATAAAGATTTGTATTTTGATTAATAAAGGGGTTTTATTTTAAAACAAAACTCATGATTTTAATAAAATTAAAAACATAACACACATCTATTAAATACTTAATTATTAAGTAATTTAGTTATTAGAAACATTTTCTGGGTTTTAGTTATGTTAAGCTTATTTATTGTGTTAAACAGACCCCTATTATTTATGCCACCTTTAGTGTATTTAGTAGGTGTTGACATCTTTTTCAGGTTTTATATACTTACTTACTTGATGCTTGGTTATTTCTTCTTTGACCGGCATCGCCGAATAGAATGCTTATTTTTACAATACATATAAAATTTAATCAAATAAATGTATACACATTTACATTAAACTAATATTTAGAACCACATTACAATTACATTTGGCGGACGTGACTTTTAAACCCCCAATGCTGATATTCCCCGTATTACATTTATTATAATAAATATTATACTTATATTTCGAGTGTTTCTTCTCGAGTTAGTCAATATTTTGTGGGATATTTTTGAATGAATTGCTCTTAATCCCCAGAGGATATAACTCAGAGGCTTATGCCTTAAGATTTTAAAAACGTAGACTTCTTTTGCGGCAGTTCAAAGTAGTCTTTGCAATGATCTGGTACATCGATGAATGTTTTATGGGCCATAATGTAAGTTTGGAAGTCACTGACAACAGTTAAATAGTGACGACGTTGCATAATGATGTTCAACAGCAATAAAACTCACCATGGTAAATCAATCAATTCCTACGAGTAAATAACACTAATATAATATGCAAAATAAAATTACATAATGATAAATTGTTGACCAAAAATTAAAAATGAATAATTGCTTTTAATGAGTTAAACACTTCAATAAAATCGTCCCAGAGGTAATAAAAGTTGGTATCAGACCTTAACCGTCTTTTGATAGTCATCTGAGTTTCAATGTTGTTACGAACTGAAGTCAATGAGCCAAGTGTATAATTTTAGAAATAGATTTCTTTTGGTATTTTCTTTCAGTTTGTCTGCCAGCATAAAACTTAATTACAATGAAACCAATTGATTATTATTATTATTTGAAATTTGCATAAATAATCTATATGAAAAACTCAAAAAACCTAAATAATGGAAAATATTGAAAATTTATAATGAATCTTAAAATCTTTTGATTTCTATCCTTGGTTTCTTTACTAAAATGTGTTTCACTGAAGAATGGATTAAACAAGTGGATTAGCAAATGGACTAAACTCAAGAATGGCTTGGTTACAAAATTAAAGTTGCAGTTTAATTTTATTTAAGACTGAAATTAGAGAGTAAATTCGTCAAGGGTTCAAAAAATAAAAGGGTTTCGTTCCAGATATTGTATAGATATCGTTTCAGGTTTTCATATTAGCAGGTTTTATTTGGATTTCCAAAATATTTATATGGAATGAGTCTAAAATTAAAAGTAGGGGAGACCGGGGCTAGTTGGGTACACTTTTGGCCCAAGAATTTTCTAATTTTTTGTATGCATGTTAGAAAAAAAAACTAAAAATATCTATGTGTAGTGGGTCTTTTTGTCTACATTAAAAACTAAAGTTTACTTGCTATTTTTTTACCAGTATCTCGGGAATAAAAAAATCCCTAATCAATACAAGTGTACCAACTAGCCCCATATGCGGGGCTAGATGGTACACAGGCCGGGGCACGTTGGTACACTATACTAAAGAATTCAGGTTAACAAAAACAAGATAATATTTCAATGTACAAAACTTTATTTGTATTTTTACAGTATATTAATAAAATACTTGAATTTAAGACTTCAAAATTGACAGGCTCTCTTGCATCAGATATATATATATATAGCTGTCCGGTTGTCAGTAACTGAAATCTGCATTTCAACTTCTTTAGCTAAGAACGCATAGTATCTTGAAAAAAGAACAAAACAGGTTGTAGCATAGATAAGTTAATTAATAATTATCTAATAATTTATGAATTATTAATCTAATTTAATTGTTTAATAATTTCATTTTTTTTATATTTTCCAACTGAATTATTTTAATCAAATGGAGTTTTCTAAATTTTGAACCAATATTTTATTAGCTTTCCCCATTTGACTTTCTAAGACATATAGGCTACAACATGTAACACTTATCTAATAATTATTTGTTTTGTAAAAAGACAAGAAATTCATATATTAGGCTTCTTAAATGTAGTTAAATTGATTCATACCAGGTTCCATTACGTCTACATTTTCGTAGGTCGCTCTCGCAGTATCTAATCAGTATTTTTTTCGATATCGTTGTAGAGTGTTTATAGGCATTTCATAATGTTTTGCAGCTCCTTTCAAAGTCATGGTCCCAGAAGTAACTACATTTACTGGTTTTTCATTAAATAGTAATAGTCATTTAATGAAAGTACACCGTACCAACTAGCCCCGTCACTTGTGTACCCAACTAGCCCCGTCACCATATTTTTTACTTAACGTGCCATGCAGCTTGTGTTATTAGAGATAAAATTAGTTTATAAACAGCAAAGTGTAGCCAATTAAATAATCTATAAGACTATACTACAGTGCATACCCTACTATAAATAGGTATTGATTTTTAATTGACAAACTAGGACAAATAAAAGTTACTCAACAGCAAGAAAAAAAAAAAAAACATCACTTCTTTCCCTCAATAAGAGCGGCAATCGACTAAAAATTTATGGAGGGGATGGGTGGGCGGTAACACAAGAACTATGCAAGTTTTAACTGGATAACTTAATCCGTTCGCTCAAAATGGCGGGTGTGCCAACTAGCCCCTGTACCCAACTAGCCCCGGTCTCCCCTAAGCTTTTCGTATGAGGATTAACATGGGAAAAATTCAACTTTTTAAAATCCTTTTGATATTTTGCCTGATATTTCCACTGCACTGATTAACATGCGGATTGTACCAAAATAAAGGTTTTTTTTTACTAAAGTTCTATACAATTAAGTTCTATATAAAGCTAATTATATTATTGCGTTAAAAAATACTTCACAACTTATACTTTAGAAAACCCCAAGTAAAGATTATGGTGTCAATCGGTAGGGAAATAATTAAACTTTCAACATACATAGTTACTAAAATGTAACTGTGTATGTATGTAATGTGTATTTTTGTAAGGCTTAATAGAACGTTATAGCTGTCAGTTTTTGTTAGAAAAATTTTACATTTTTTTATTGAAAAAGTTTTGTTCTTCTAGTTGTTTTTCTTTTGTACTTGGTAAGAATGTGACGTTTATTCTTCTATTCATAAAACAAAAGCACTTGACTCATATTGAGGGCAGAAGTTTCAAGACGGTAGTTAATGGAATTTATATGGATTACGAATATAGCCATGGATACATTTCTTTTAGTATCGCCGTTGATAGTAGTATGGTATGGATTTGATACTAAATCATCATGGTTCCTACCCTTACTGGACCCGTCCACATCCCTTCATTCGGGCGACAACAACCGCCATCTTGGATAGGGGCGGAGTTAAAATCTGCTCTCAACCAATCGGAGAAGAGGGGCGGGGCCTATTTCATCTTTCCACCAATGAGAAACATCAGGTGACCTGTTTCTACCAATCAGAGCGCTCTTCCTTCGGGCGTCGGTGAACCCATATAAGTCATCTACTAATTGAATACAGGTTACTTTACCTCCGTCCTTTGTCAGCTTTTGTGTTAATCCTACAGAACTACCGCGGTTTCAGAACTACCGTTCCATCATTAGGTCAGATTTCAAGACAATAAAAAGTTCAACATGTCTGTCGTCACACCCTAAAATAAATTAAAGTATGACATTCACACACGCACGAGAAACACGACACGAACGGACATACAGTCCGTTTAGGGCTGACCTGGACGTGCCCTATCGAAGACTTGCAAAGGTTAAAGAGGCCTTTCCCACAATGGCGATAAAGATTTTTAATCACCTTCCGTCAACGTTAAAGACTCTGGAATCGAGGTGCTTCGCCACCAGGCTTAATTAAAAAGTGGCTCAAGACCAAGCCCTTCTACAGTTTGCAGGAATACTTGGAGGAGGATACCACAGGTATATAATACTCATCCACCGCCATGCATGCAATAGTAAACAGTTAAAGTTTATTTTTTTTTATTCCATCAAGGAAGTCTTTTTAGTTTTTAGTAATGTGACGCAACCTTTCCGTCTCTGCTGGTCTCGGTGAAGGAGGAGGTAATTTCAGGTAATTACATTTTTGCGCACTGTTCAAACTTGTACAGTTGTGATAGGTAGGTGATCGCCGACTGATCTACTAATCTATTTAGCTCTATAAATATATAAATAAAATGTAAGAAAAACTAAATTTAATACACCTGAACTTAAAACATACATATATTAGTTATGTAGTGATTTGATTTTCCCAATTAATCAGTTAAATTAGTTATAATAAACTTTTAGTCAGCGTTTCTAAATAAAACTATTCGCTTAACTTTTTATATTAAGTTCACAGTAAAACATTTATTTGACCGAATACATAAACGTACATTTAAACACATTGCAGTGAAGTGAATTGAAGCGCAGTAAATAGAACCTCACAATCATCGTGTCATAATTTTAAAACGTTTCATCCACTTTAAAATTTTCTGTTTTATTTTTGATAAAATAAAAATCTTTTATATATTGGCAACATTTATATTCCGGAGTAGTTAAAACATTGAGATGCAATTAAATATTAAATAATGAGGATATTTTTTTAATTTCTTTTTATTAATTCATTTCTATTATAACTGAAAGAAACGATAAAAATATCATATGATAGTGCATGCGTGATTTTTCTAAATTATAATCTGAAACAATATAAGCGTTTTACTAATAATTTACTTTTGGAAATTAGTTTGAACCTCCATCCTCTTGTTCTTTTCAAAATTCACCCTTTTGTTCTATAAACATTATTGAACAAGGCCAAAACTTATCAAATATCAATATTAATAATGTTCTGAAAAACTATAAACAGACGGTGAAGAATGTCGTATTTCATACTATGTCAACGTTAAAAGTTGAACGGATGATCTCCTACCGACAAAGGCAGAACGTAGACAATATCCTGGCATCTTTTGAAATGCAAATTTCTATTATAAGGTTGCATCCACAACAAAGCTTTGTGCTTATCAAAAATCCTTAATATTAAAAGTCAATACAATCCTCTTTAAGAGATTCATGTTCCATAAAGATGTTTTAAAATAGTTTGTGATAAAATATCAAAAGAGTTATTATCAAGAATATTATTAAACATTTTTGAACTTATATTTTATTGCTGCTGATTTTCAAATTAAATCAATTCAGTATTTATATTGTAGTTATTAAAAGTTGAGAATAAACTTAAGACCGACTTTGCCTATTAAATACAGACTATTTTAAATATTTTAAAAGTAGAAAACGTAGTGCTTACATATAATTTTCAATCTGGGCTACATTGTGTTTTTCATAAATAGTTTTTGGATAATCTATAATATTTTATCATAGAAATATAGAAATATTTTTTATCATAGAAATCATAGCGATCATAGAGTACAAAAATTCTCAATGAAATTTTCTGCCAATACGTCAGACCAGCATCATATCAGATCACATTTTATTTCTTGGAATAATACTTGAATAAAGGAAACTTACAAGTAATTGGTGCCTGACTCACACTTTGGCCATCACGAAGGGCTTTGTCCTTGGGAACGATGTTATGAACAAACCCTCACCCTCTCGTGTAAAATTTAACAGTAGACTTCAACTCTAACAATTACAGCTCATGCCTTTTCTTCATCGAAAACATTCCAATATAAGATCTGTACATGCCAAATATGAAATGTTACAAAATATTTAAAGAAGCTAATACGATGTAAAGATAAATTTCAATACAGTTTAAACTTTCTTAATTTACCGGGTCTATTAACATAGTACTTAATATTATTACATGTAAAACTTAAGCAGAGTTGTATTATTTCAACTATTTTCTTATAAACAATCATTTACAGGTAACTTTTTATTTCTATATTTTTTATTAAAATATGATCTACTAAAAGCCTTTAAATTGAGCACAAGATTCTTTGACGCAAATATTTAAATCATATTACAAGGTTTTGCCAATCTTAAAACTTCTTTTTGCCAACATCAGAATAAATTACACAATTGTTAAATTACTTTTAAACTTTAATCATATTTATTTAAATTTAATTATAATATTAAAAATAACTTGTGTAACAGGTAGAGAAATATAGATTTTTCTTCATACCTTTTTTTCTTTGTATTTTTTTTTTTTTTTTTTTTTATTAACGTGCAAGCGGTGCAGTACGTTTTTTAACGGTAAATGTCATTGGGTTATTTTAAAAGCCTCTGCCTTGTCTCTGCAAAAAGAGTTTTTATATTTTTACTTAACGCTATGAATAATCTAAAACATATTATTTGGTTCAAAAACTAAGAAAAATGAAACTGAAAAATATTGAATATAAAACGTTATAATCTACCAATACAGTATTGTTAATTTTCTAAATTATACGTTCAGTTTTTTAAATGGATAAACGATAAAAGCACATAAAAAATTTCATAGAGTCTTAATGCTCACAAAAATAACTTTCTGTCAATGAAAATATTTTTTATCATCGACATTTTGCGTTATAAATAAACAGTCCTTGAACTTTATTTTGGTCTTCATTTACAAATAAAAAATATTTCAAACAATACAAACTGTGGCATAGGATTAATTTAAGCCAGAAAATTTGTGAGATTATAATAGCAGTATCAAATACAAGTTTGAACGGAATATTTACAAAAGGAAATTGAGTTATCTCCTTAAAATCACCTCCATCGACACAGAACGTTTGCGGTTTTCTAAGACCAAGATGTCCATTACTGTAATACCTCGGAGAGAGTGAGCGCCTTTGATGTGGTTGCTCAGTTTACCAGTTGCCATTTTGGTAATTGGTACGATTAACGTCAAAACACGAAATATTATCTTGGTTCTCCAAACATTAAGCCTATAAAGGGCATTTATTAGACGGTTGTATCATTTCATTACACAATATGAATTGTTAAAAGTTAGTCTACAATGAAAATAAATTTGCTGCTTGGTAATGGTCTAGTAATTGTTATTTAGAGGGGCCTTACAACTTTTTCTTTCATTTGAAAAATATGTATCATTTACCTAATATTGTTTATTTCATCTCATAATCATAACAATGAATACAAAAAAAATTATATAAAAAATAAAAATATTTTTTTATTGATTTAATAAACATTTACATGTAAACATAATCTGTTAAGTTATTCTTGGTTACGTATTATTCCGGTTAAGAAGTACAAAAATCATAACATAAAACAAAGCCCAAGACTACACAGTTTAGAAATAAAACACTTTTACACCTGTATGTTTGCTGGCCTGTATTTCTTTGTTCCACTTTGTTATTAGATTACCTCAAGAGACACTTGAGTGTTTCTCCATCTTGAAGCAAAAGTTGTAGCTAACTTCCATGGTTTTGCTTCTTCCTTACGTCACCCACAAACACACTTCTTGTTTATTTATTGTTCAATATTTTCCGAAAAATTATAAATAAAGTAATAATACTTTGTATGTAACTTTTACACATAAAATTCTAATCTTTTAATAAACTATCATCTTTGTGCATGACAAGTGGACAACGTACTATAAGAATGAAATTGTTTTTAAGTAAGTATATTTTGAAGTAAAAACCAAGATAAAAATCTCATCCAGCAAAGTACAATAGCGGGAACTTGACCCCAACTGGGGGCCTGAACCAACATAGGAATTTAAACTTTCAAGCAAAAATTTCTCTAAATAATTGTTAATCTTATTAATCACGATGAAACGAAGAAGGAAATTCAAAATATTTATTCCTCTTAAATATGAAAAAATACATCGGCATTTATATTTAGTGATTTTGTTGATATATCTGGTTTAAACTATTTGATTTCTCTCGGTCAAGTAGTAATAAATATGAAGATTATATTAAGGATTTAAAGGAATGTTACAAATAAAATACAAATTGTAAAGTTATTCAACTAAAAAGTTATACTTTGAATAAATCTTTTTAATTTATGTAACGAAGAATGTATAAAGAATCTCATAATATTTGTATAAACCTACTTTTATGGGTTTTAATTTATATTATTGTGGATATTACATGTATATATTTAAGTCCCGAGTCTCGGAATATTTTCGGAGTGCAGACAAATGACATTAATTTATATGAAGGGTTGGCGAGTTAGTCAACACTAATGAAACATTCACACTCAGAAATTAGCCATTCAAAGAGGGCTCCATACATTTACATGGCTTTCACGTTTCTAGACTAGTTTTCACCCTTCTCTGAATTTAAAAATACACTGATTACGGTTTTTTTAGAATGTTGATAAAAGTTCATCCATTTTAGTTTACTGGATTTTTTTAAGAGGGAGTTGTGTAAATATAGAAAATGTAAAAAAATGTATTCCCATCATTACAAGATTTTGTCGCTCCCTAATTTAATACTTTTTTTAGTTTAATACAACTTTAGTTTCCTTCCTTTAACCTAACAGTTTCATACTTAATTGAAGTGGAAATTGATTTTTCCTCATATTATATAGAGAGACATTTTTACATACATTACCAATGGAACTTTTACTTCACACTGAAATGTTCCCGATTAAAAAAATACCACCATTCTTATAATCTAATTAAAGCACTTTTTCATAGTAAATCAAAGGTTTAGCCCTTTGATCATAAAATATTCAGTACCATGGGGATTATTGAAAAAGTATAGATGATTAAAATAAATTATTTGATAGCCGGTATTTTCGATGATATGGATTGAAAGTGAGATTCTAGAAACTGTATTGCTTGGACGTATGTAATTAACGTAAAACTTTTAGACATAATTAAATGAAAATTTCACCTGTCCTGTTGTTTATGCTGTCCTCATGTGCAAAAAAGTACATTTTCCAAATAAAAAGAAAAGCGTAGTAAATACTACACACCTACTATATTATGCAGGCGAGACACTAATCTAAAAATATACAAATAACAGGTTACTTAGATCAATACGATAAATAAAAGGTTGTTATTTAGACCAATACAATTCTGGAGGCATAAACCATGAATAAAATATACAAATGAACAATTTTCACTAAGTTTCTTGAGATATCCGAAACAAAATAAAAACTCAACTTGTGGTCATATTTTTTATCTAAAACAGTCCTCAAAGTTGTATAGGACATTTAATTGGTAAAACGTTTTCTCATTCATTGTTTGGGAGAATATTAATAAACCAAACAATTTAAACATAAATAGTGAAATTTAAATCATCATTAAAATGTATAGGTTTGTAAAAAGTGTAAATCTAAGTTGTTACCAGTATGGGCAAACAAACCTCTTATGTCATTATTTCGCTTTGTTTAAGGCCTATGTCGTTACTAAGGCCAATGAAGCAACCCCTTCTCACCTGAAACAAGATAACCAAATATTAAACACTTTCCTAATTATTCTACATTATATTTTTACAATTAACACGAATTTAATCTATAGTGCAACTAAACTGTACATTTAAAATGTTTACTTAATTAATATGCACTGCTTATTAGAATGCTTCAGGAACAATTAAAAAGTACTTTAAGCCAGTTGAGGGGTTAACATTGGGTACGCAAACAAAGTTTTCATAGCATGTGGCATGTCGTTTGTTTGTCCACTACGAACGTCCATTTCCCTCATCATAGACAGCAAGGGGTGTGTTTGTCATCCGGAAGGCATACTATAGGCATGCTATACCCCCAGCTGAGAAATATGAGTCGATTGTTTGGCCAGTCAGAAGGCAGAGCATACCCCCCGTTTGGACCTGAAAATCAGTTGACACTGGAGCACGTTGGTTGGAACTCAGAGCGGTCAATTGGTCGGTTGCTCTCTCGTCTCTATCACTTTCCTTTACTCCATATACTTTCCTTCCGGAGGCTTGCGCCAATTTCCATTAGAGGCAAACGTGCTTAAAGGTTTTCCGTTGTCTCCTATTCAATTATAACACGATTGTTAAAAAAAAGTTAACATAAAAATGTATATGGCATAATTAGGTTAAAAATGAATGATACAAAGTAAGGACAAACTTTAATATGAGAAACAGATGAGTTTTTCACAAGTAATACTAGTAATCCTTCTTCTCGAATGTTTCTATTTAGCGGGCAATAAATGTATTAGAATTAGATTTTTTTTCATATTTGGATTTCCGACACATAATTATCATATTGGGTGCATTTTTTTAGTAAAACTTAACGAAAGTTATCTATCCAATTAACCTTAATTATTACAAAATATTGTTCTTATCAAAGTTATATTTGCTAAATATAATTATGTTTGAATAAACAAATACATTAATTTGATATATAAACTTAACATGATAGCATCCCATTATAAGTATTACTGTGTTAAGATGTAACTTTTTTTATTGATTTCTAAATGAACGAACCAAGTCCTGTCCTGTCCCTGATACAAAGATATATTAATTAAAGTTATTACTTACGTAATTGCAATTACTTACTTAGTAATTGCCTTAAGGTATCAAAATAATCCTCAAATCAATGGATTTGATGGCAATCCAATGATTTGAGGATTATTTTGATACCTTAAGGCAATTACGTAAGTAATAACTTTAATTAATTTGATAAAAAGGTATCAAGGCTGTTAGAATAATACAAAGATATAATTCTTACACCCAAAAGTAATTATAAAAAATTGGTATCCAAACAAGTTTAGTAATTATAAATTATATTGATTAAATAAGCAAATTAAATTTTTTCATTTTTATATTCATTCTACATCCATATATGTAAAATAACTAAGATTTTTTACACCATTCATTAAGTACCGGTATATGTGTTGAAATAAGTTAGTAATAGTAAAGTTTTTATCGTTATTTCCAAACAATAATTGTGAAAAGGTAACGTAAGGAAAAGGTAAGTTTAAAAACTAATAACTTCCTCAATGATATGAAACAAATTTTTAAACCTAGTTTCAGTTAGTTTTATTTCATTTATCAGATATGTAAAATAGGTGTTATTAAAGGTCAACAAGTTAGTGTGTTCATAATCTTTCGTACTTTACGTGCAGCCTTTACTTTAATGCTCATGTAAATCCTTTTTAATGAAACCCAGTCAATTGAAAATGTAAAGGGCTAATATTTAGCTACTTTTGTACTTAAGTATTAAAAGGGATTTCGTCAATCAATCATTTTATAACAAAAATATTTGAATTAAAAAGTCCCACGCACAGGTCAAAAGAAAACATAGGTTATAAAACAGACTGTAATAGAACATTCGAAAATGTGTTCATTCTGAATAGTGGGATTCTGACTACACCCTGAGTATAGTTAGTGTTAGTGGCAGTTAGAAGCTGTCTTAAACTTTCGCAGTTGATTGTATTGTCTAGTCAGTGTCACTGCAAATTGTGCAGTTAAACCCGGATCAGATTATAATGATTGCGTTCAAAATAAGTTATACAACATTAACAATTTTGGCAGATACATAGTAAATTTAACCACTGCCGAAGTAAGCTTTTAACTTCAAATAAGCAAGTAAGCAAGTTTCAAGTAAGCTTGTACAATTTTACTTCAAATATTAAAAAACTTTTAGGCTTTCATATAATTCTTTATATGGAACAACAATTGTAATTTATGCACAAAGTCTACCAACGTTCACTTTTGGCAATATAAATAATTGCAGAAAAAAATATAATTGTACTTTATATAGTTTAAGTATCGTGGGTTGCAAATATATTTTATAAGGGATATGCGACAAATATATTATAAAGGATGACACGTTTTCAGTAAAATGTTGTAGAGTTTTCTATATTATTTACTAAAGTATATTCATAACTCTACACAAAGTATCAAAGAACTCGATGAAATTCTGCTGAAAATACCAGCCTTTGCAAAGCTTTTGTTGAGAGAGCTTTATAAGGTACAATAAAATATGTGCAATTTAATTTTATAATGTTTCACATCAAAATTATTCATGTATACATTTTAAAGTAATTACAATTGATGATTTACATGGATTTGTAAAAGAATAATTGCGTACGAAATCAAGTGTACTGGTTTTCAGGTTACAACTTATTTTTTCCTGATGCTGTTTGGTCACGTGCTTGGATTATTGTAGCCTACTGTCTTCCGAAACTCGTAATTAAACTTATTTGCGAAACATTCCTTGAATCAAAGCGAAAAAATTTATCAATCTATTGTATAGTCCTATTTCGCTTGGTTTTCCGTATGTCTGTCTCAGTGTGTCTTTAAATAAAATCAGTGAAGGTCAATGTTTTGAAATTTGGTACTCCAACTATCCTTGTTAAGACCTAATTTAGTATACAATTTCAAGTTATATATTGAAGTGGTTAATTTGGCGCCCTTAAAAGTTTTTTCCTCAAATATTTAAACAAAATTAACAATGGAGGCATATTTTTATCCTCATTTATTAATAGGCAATTTCATCACAAATCAAACGTCACCTCAACTTTGAAAATTTTAAAATTACAATACAAGCCGGTCACTGTAGGGCCTTTCATCGTTCGTTTCCTCTACTCGTTTATGCGAAGCTGGATGTGATTAGTTTAAGTTAAAGTAATTTATTTCTCATTTATTTCATCCGATTTTCAAAGTGTTTGTCTTGTTTGATTGGTGATTAAACTTTCAATTTAATTGAGTATAAAATAAAATACACATAGATGTAATTTAAGAATTAATTTCGTCTTTTAAATTACGTAGCTGGTTTGAGTATCAAAGTTCGTTAGAAACCCCAAAAACCTGGTTGACAACTATAATCGTATTGACCTTTACAACTGATGATGTTCTTTCATTTAGATTATAATTTTTAAAACATATCCTTAATAATTTTAATGAGGATTTAATGTTATTCTGGAGGCATTTTATAACAATGTAATAAGTGCAACTACATATATACAAAAATAATAGATTGTAAACAAAGGTTAAATAAACCAAAAGACTGTTTTAAAAGAACATAATAAAGCAGAATAAATGACGGATGGTAATTTAGAATTGGAGGACAGAAGGGCCGGGTGGACGTGTCAGGGTGGCCACAAAACGACAACACTCCAGGATAACAATTGCCAACTCCCATGTTTTATGTCCAACTAGCTGTTGCTGGTCTTCATGTTTACGCTTAATAAAGGAGAAATGATTTCTTTGTTTTGGTCGAATTATTTTATTTTTATTTAATATATTGCTTGATTTGTGTGAATGTTTAATTAATTTACTTTCATTCGTATTTCAGCCTATATACCTATATTCTTAATTTTTATTGGTTCAAAATTTACACTCATAGTACTATTTTTATTATTATGTTCAAATAAATTATATTCAAATATAAAGCATGTCGTATTTCACCCTACGTCAATGATGCTAAAAGTTGATCGGATGATCTGCTGACAAAGGCAAATCCTACCCAATATCCTGGCATCTTTTGAAATGCAAATTCCCATTATGAGGTTGAGTCTATAAACAAAGCATTTTTTAGCTAATTCATTTTAAAAACTTATAAATTTTATATTAATTTCAATGTAAGAGATCATATTAAATAAACTATGTAACATTCTCTGGTAAAGTAACATTATTAGTCTATAATTATTTTTTTTTATTATTTTTTTTTTTAAATTCGTGTAAACTTAGTTTTCACTGTGTAAAGCTTTTGATCAACATCTACGATCATTTAAGTAAAAGGTTGAAAATAATAGGAATTTTCATTTTTAATTTAAATAATTTTTAAATATTAAATATTTTTGAGTTATTTATAATAGTTTACTAACAATATATTTATATTCAAATATTGGTTTTTGGAACAAAGAAATTACACAATTATTATTGATAAAGTATAGAAAGAACTTTGTACGAATTATTTTGCCAATAAATAGCTTTGCTAAATCATTCCTAATAATTTCCAAAGGGTATGTAAAATGAATTAAAAAATGTCAGAAATTCCCTTGTCAAGTTAGGAGTAATTTTCTTTAAGAGTTTTTCCATATAAAGTGGAAAAGTTCGTTTCTTGGAAAGTTTGAAGTGTGTTCAATCTTAAAACATAAAAGTAAGATGTGGCTTTAAAGTATTTTCGTTAAAAGTTATCACTTAAATATTCAACTATTTGTTCGCATATTTCAAAGTAACTTTAGATGTATTTAAAAAAAATTGTTGTAAAGATAATAGTTGAGTGGGAAGTCAAACTATTGATTTTCATTTCAATAAGAACTCTGTGTTAAATAATAATAAATACCGGCAGTGCCTATATTAACCTTTTACAGATCTAACTGTGATGGATACTTATATACTTGTTACCTGTTTTATATTGTGCATTGTTTAAGGATATATCATGTGCACTAATAAATCTGTATAGCCCTAAAGCACCGCCAATTAATAAATTTCATTCTAATTTATAATAATAGTAAATCTTAACGTCTATGGTTTGAAATTTATTGATTGGTGTTGTAGTTTTTTCTTGACATACAATGTAGTTTTTTGGATGAAATATAATTTTTTTTATTTTTCGAAGTTACGGGATGTCTAAATATTTATCAATCTTTTTTTGTATGTTTTTCGGAGTAGCCTAATTTTCTGTTATATTAGAAAACAATAAAAATATATTTATTTTCTGGTAATTATTTTATTTAATGCAACAGAATTTCCCTATTTCAGTGTAACAGGAAATGCAGCACTTGATTGCGCCGCCATTAGTCACACAGCCGCTGATGTAATATCCTGCAAAATTGATAGCCTATAAATCATCTCCTCGTTCACACCAATCTTCTGTATTTGGTGAACCCACAATTTAATCTTTATTATGCTTTTCAGACTATGGTTGTTTGATTTTTTCTATTTACATGCACTACAACCATCCAGTCCAACCATAAGATTACAAAGGAATGCAGAATCATAAGAATATATCAATGAACAAAAATTATGAAGATACGTAAAAATTAAATAACGACATCGGGAGTCCAGTTGATTGGTATGGCTACTTTAAAGTATTGACCTTTTTAGCAGCAAAGGTAAGAAACCAGCTGAAACATTAATAAACCCTCAGTTAACAACGAATAATGTTTCCAACGCCCCCTCCCACCCCCCCCCCCCCCTTCCGTAGAACACTGCGATGGTGTCCGGTGTTATGACGATGGAGTACGGTTCAGATGCAAAACAGTAGTAGTGTCTGGACACACTAAACAGGATTTTACAAGCCCGTTGGTCAGTCTGGTATCCTTATTCACCCTTGTTTTTTGTTTATGCGTTACATCGTCCACCTTAGGCCCATTTACTGAAACACAATTAGAGGAATCATTATTAAAAAAACAAACCCAGCTCTTAAAATGACCTATCCAAATAATAACTTAAGGGTACTTTACTTTTGACAATGCAAAGAATCAATATTTTGATTTAATTAATTGTGATATTCAAATAGATAATCATCTTTGGTCGTAGTAGATTGAAATAAGTAAAGATCTTTTGAGACTTTTATTCAGTGTAACATCATTAATCACGACTCAATAGAAAAATTATTTTTTTTTATTAGAATGTATACTACTTTTTGTGTGACCTAATTTGTTAGTGAAATAGAATTTTAAAACTAAAATTTTCAAAACTATTTCCTTATTATGGACGATTGCATATATAAAGTTTTTTTGTGTAATTAATAATAATGTATATTAAAACAACTTCTATAATTGGTATCGTCTTCTCTGCCGATCTCAGCCCTGAGAATCATATTGACTCTATATGCAGTAAAGCTTTGAGAATGCTCAGCTTCATACTGAGAGCATCGAGGGGTGGTCTTGGCACTGACGCTCTTAACATCCCGTACAAGTCCTTGGTAAGAAGTATTCTGGAATACAGCTCAGTTGTCTTGTGCCCACATCAACTGAATCACATTGAACGCCTTGACAAAATTCAGTGGCGCTTCGTCCGAGCTATTGGAACCAGGATGGTGTACAAATATCTTGAAGTGCCCATTGATACAGTTGAAGCTTCTCTTGGACTTCTTCCTCTTTCCACCAGAAGACAACAGGCTAATGCTCTTTTGCTTTGGGGAGTACTTCGTGGTACAGTTGATTGTCCTCACCTACTCTATCGCATTGATCTTCGTACTAAAAGATTGACACGCTCCCCCAACCTGTTCTTCCGTTGCAAAGATCAACGGCAAATACATGATTTGACTTTGACTTTGACTTTACTTCTGTCGGTCACATCCCAACAAGTATATCAAGCACGGTCCTCTTCCAAGGTTACATCGTGTGGGCAATGAGGTTTGTGGCCGGTTCGACTTCTTCGATGACAGCCAGTCTGCTTTCAGGAAGATATTCCAGAGATGAGTCCTGCGTTCGTTCCATCGGTGTTGTGTGACTACGACTTCTGTTCTGTGAATAGAACTGTACTCATTCTGATTCATTCTATATGTTAGTTAGTTGAGTAATCAGTTGAATATATTGTATTGTTTTTTTGTACATTCATGTTTTTTGTACATTGTATGTTTTTCTTGGTGTTATTTTAAATTGCCTTATTATGTAGTACAGTTCATTGTAGCCATTTTATTAGTCACACATAAACATAGTTAGTTAAATTCCGGAAAATTCGATTGCTTGTTGTTATATTCTTTGTTTTAGCGAATTTCCCATTGGGAATAAGCTATTACCGTAGGTCTCATGGTAAGACCTAAGCTCGGGACCATGTTACTTTTTCGTTTTGAGGTGCCCATGGTAAGAAGTATTCTGGAATACAGCTCAGTTGTCTTGTGCCCACATCAACTGAATCACATTGAACGCCTTGACAAAATTCAGTGGCGCTTCGTCCGAGCTATTGGAACCAGGATGGTATACAAATATCTTGAAGTGCCCATTGATACAGTTGAAGCTTCTCTTGGACTTCTTCCTCTTTCCACCAGAAGACAACAGGCTAATGCTCTTTTGCTTTGGGGAGTACTTCGTGGTACAGTTGATTGTCCTCACCTACTCTATCGCATTGATCTTCGTACTAAAAGATTGACACGCTCCCCCAACCTGTTCTTCCGTTGCAAAGATCAACGGCAAATACATGATTTGACTTTGACTTTGACTTTACTTCTGTCGGTCACATCCCAACAAGTATATCAAGCACGGTCCTCTTCCAAGGTTACATCGTGTGGGCAATGAGGTTTGTGGCCGGTTCGACTTCTTCGATGACAGCCAGTCTGCTTTCAGGAAGATATTCCAGAGATGAGTCCTGCGTTCGTTCCATCGGTGTTGTGTGACTACGACTTCTGTTCTGTGAATAGAACTGTACTCATTCTGATTCATTCTATATGTAAGTTAGTTGAGTAATCAGTTGAATATATTGTATTGTTTTTTTGTACATTCATGTTTTTTGTACATTGTATGTTTTTCTTGGTGTTATTTTAAATTGCCTTATTATGTAGTACAGTTCATTGTAGCCATTTTATTAGTCACACATAAACATAGTTAGTTAAATTCCGGAAAATTCGATTGCTTGTTGTTATATTCTTTGTTTTAGCGAATTTCCCATTGGGAATAAGCTATTACCGTAGGTCTCATGGTAAGACCTAAGCTCGGGACCATGTTACTTTTTCGTTTTGAGGTGCCCACACTGAAAGAAATTTTTAGACGTTTTGGCGAAAATTCACCTTCATTTAACGAAACGGAACCCCTAAATTTGGGACGGCGATTTGTCTGGTAACTTTAGCCAAACAAATTTCGCTAAAATCATTTTGGTAGACTACCGATACGTTTTTGCCATAATTGCAGTATTAAATTCGAAGATCTGCATCTACATTATCGCTAGACTACTGGAACATCAGCCGGCAGAGCAATGGAGCGGTAATGGCAACCTTAGCCAAACATTTCGTCTAATTTAGCGATTCGCCAGCAGTTGAGGCAGCGAGCGGTGGTAGCTACTGCAGTTGATTGTTTAGTCTAGTTTAGCGAAATGCTGGCAGCTGAGGTAGTGAGCGGTAGTGGCTACTTTAACAGAACGTGTCGTCGTCTAGTTTAGCGAAATGCTAGTCGCTGAGGTAGTTATGAAGCCATGTTTGACTTCAGTTCTTGAGGGCCGCCAAGACTTGCTTACACTGCTGTCATGATCTTTCTTCTTTTAGAAAGTATTAGGTCGCATTAAGTGGGGGAGGATTGACAATGCTGTATATGTTGATAATTCTTCTTTCCGATCTGTAACAAAAATATATGTATAATACATTTTTTGAGACCCACAGACATGACAAATGAACACAGAATAAAATTTTACATTTCTGTGCATATTAAATTGATTAACATCAGTACCTCAATAATCCAAACTAATTACAGTTCAATCTTGTTAATCAGACACTTATGGGGGAAGCCGCCAAATAATCCCTTCGCCACATGCCTACTTAAAATGTTAGTCTTGTTAGACTTTCATCTCATTCAAAATAAACAGCTTGTGCTGTCAGCCAACAAGTTACCAGAAAATATACAAATAGGTACCATAAATTATGTTTCTAGGTTGGGTTGGTAAGTTAGCATCACAACCTAACTTTGGTTAGGGAAATATTGCAATCACAACTTGCAATTCAACCAACTAAATAATAAACTATGTGTCAAAAACCATGTTATGCTCACCTCTGAAATTTGGGCTGAATTCCTCCAAACCCCAAGCTTTCAGCAAATCCTCCGTGTCTGCATCCATGTTGTCGCCGTCGTCAGTTACCGCTCAACGGCTGCCAAAGGGCGAGAGACACAGTACGTGCGCATGCGCACTTATGATTGCGGAGCAGAGATTCAAGCATTCGTTTTGCTAAACTGCCTAACTAGACGGTAGGTTTTAGTCGAACGTTACCGATAAATATCTGTCAGGGTCTTTATTTTGTTGGTTCCTATCTTGTTGAATTACCCTTACCTGTCTCGCGGTTCCTGGTGTATGATTACGTTATATTAAATACAAATACAAATACAAATGCTTTATTGCCATTGACCACAGTACAGTGAAATAGGCAGAGTCACAGTTCAGTTATACAGAAATTCTCCACATCAGTAATTTACAGATATTTAAATAAAATCATAATTATCTAAATTTGATGAAACAAGATACTTTACATAAAAATAAAATTAAATTTAAAAAAAACTATATTAAAAAACTAAGTCAACCTCACGATTTAAGAATTCCTTAGTTGAATAAAAAGGATTGACTGATAACCACTGCAAAGTTTTCTTCCTAAAAATATTAATCGAAACAGTTCGAGCAGACTCATCTAGTTTGTTATAAAATTTAATACAGTTCGCTCTGTGGGAAGACCCAAATTAGTCAGCCTGTGTTGTGGTATATTAATTTTAGATTTATTATGCGTATTATGGCTGTGAATTTCTTCTCTGGTAGTGCATGAATAAATTTAAATGTGTTTTTGTATAAACTAGAGATCGCCTCATGATCGAAATTCGATCAAAGTTTCAGTTGATCTGGCCCCAAGAAGCTTAAAAATATTTTTGAACTAAAACATCTGTTCTTCCTAATTTTTTAGCAGTTATTTTTACAACAGCTGTCTAATAATTCATTCAATTCTTCTTTCTCCATAAGATTAACATTGGAACTTTGAAAGCCTGTGGGGCGTAGCCCGGGAGTCCGATGTGAATTAGAATGTGATTCTGCTCATCTACAGGACTATACCTTTCTAACAGTATGTTCGGATTTATCCTGTGATGCACACTAGCTGAGAAAAAAGGAGGAAATGAAACATGCTTGTGTATTAATATCCTACACTATAATACGAGCAATGTCTGAAGGGATGTGTGTTCCACGATCTCAAAATCTAGCGGTTAGATTTTGCTCAAACTTTGCATTTAAGAGTGTTTTGACCCAAAAATGAGATTATAAACAGCCTCAATCCCAAGAAAAATCGAATTTGGTCTAAATTTCAGTTTAAAAGTCGTACCTAATTTTTAACATTGGTCTTATAGGTTGCTATTTTGGTAACGAAATAACAACTAAAAGTAAACAAAAATAAAGAAACCATCATTTTAAGCAGTTTTTTAACAGCTGTTATTGGTGAAGAGTCTGGAGTGGATTTAATAGCTTGATTAGGCCTACCATGACACTATAACAAAATTGAATTAAAATCAACGAGCAAGGCTCGGTTAACCTGGTACTATAGATTAAAATGTGATATATATATAAATTTATTATAGTTAAAATCTGTGTTTGTACAAATAGTGGTCTGCAATGGTCCAAATAGCCAGCTCCACAAAGAGTTCTGATGACTTTCTTTTGAATCAACAAAATGTCATGTACCGCCGATGAGTGACCCCAGAGAATAAGCCCATATGAAATGTGAGATTGAAAAAGCCCAAAGTAAGCCACTCTTAAATACTCAACGGTTAATAGATCTTTTAATTTCCACAAAAGATAGCTTACTCGAGACAATTTACTGCATAGGCTATTAACGTGAGCGGTCCAATTCAGTTTTGAGTCTATGTTTATACCCAATAGTTTTACTGTTTCAAAATTTTGTACTTGGTGAGATAAACTGATAACTATTTTTTGAGTTTTTTGTTGGTTACAAAGTAATTTATTTGAGGAAAACCAATCCAATGCATTTAGTTCTGCCGATTCTATAGTCTGTTGTAGATTCATTAAATTTAAATTACTGGTAAAAAGAGTTGTATCATCTAAAGAGTCTATATTCGATGAAGTATTAATTTGAATCTCTTAAATTATAATCGGGTTCTTATAATCTAGGTTGATGTAATTTGAACACTTACTTTTGATGGCTTTATTTCTCCAACCGAAAGAAACACATTTTTTCTGATTTAAGAATCCGTTGCACAAATTTACTGTTACCGTTTCGCTATTATTAACGCATGATTTTAGTGAAAATCACTTCCTTTTTTTAAAGAAATGGTTCCGCTGATTAAAAAAATTAGTTTTGGTATTATACTATTATTTCGGCTAAATAAGCGAGAAACCCCTTTACCGACCCAGTTTCGCTAGAAAATACAGTGTCTTTTTTCTCCGTGCAGAGACCAAAAATAATAGTCATTAAAATATATATATATATATATATATATATATATATATATATACACATATATATACATATATATGTGTATATATGTATATATGAGTCCCTAGACACGATAACTCTCGTAAAAATGGTCCGATCGACACCAAATTTGGTAGAGATGTGTAATCCTACATTTATTCGGATGAGTTCGTAAACCAGACATATCGAACTATCGGAAGGGGTAGTTTTGGGGGGTTTGGTACCCCAAAAATGGGTTTTTTGCATTTTTCATATGTAATTTTTAAAATTTTTTAATTTTTGTTTTGACCGTTGGATTTAGCTCAAAAAACACACAATTTAGTATGTTGAACCTTTGCTCTATCTTCATTGGTTACCGAGATATTAAAAAGTCTAAAGACAGTACATTGTATTTTGAAGCTCCAATGTTAATCTTATGGAGAATAAGGATGTGTTAATATTTCACTTATTAACCAATATTTTGGATGAAACTTAGTATTTAGCATCATTTAGTTGAGATTCGTTCATTTATGGTAAAAAATATTTGGTTTTTATGCTTATCATGGCAGCAAACCTGCATACTCTTTTCCTATGTTAATCATATGGAGAATAGGCAAACTTCTTTAGCAATGGACAGATATTGATGAAATTTAGTATATGGCTTTATATGGTCGAAATTAATTGTTTTTATGCTAATAACCTACTTTTAGTGTTCCCCATGCATACCTGCATACTCTTCAATTTATCATAAGGAGACTAGACATTTTTTCCTATTTATGAGCATGTGATGACATTTGGTTTACAGGTTTATCTGGTCAAAATTAATATTACTAATTAGGAAATTTTCTGAGTACGCAGGTCTGCTGCGAAGGGGTGTATTTTGCATTTTTCATATGTAATTTTTTTAATTTTAAATTTATATTTTGACCATTGGATTTAGCTAAAAAAAAACACACAATTTAGTATCTTGAAGCTTTGCTCTATCTCCATTGGTTACCGAGATATTCAAAAGTCTAAAGACAGTACATTGTATTTTGGGGCTCCAAAGTTAATCTTATGGAGAATAAGGACGTGTTATTATTTCACTTGTTAGCCAATATTTTAGGATGGAACTTGGTATTCAGCTTCATTTAGTTGAGATCCATCCATTTATGATAAAAAAATCTTTGTTTTTGTTCTTATCATGGTAGCAAACCTGCATACTCTTTTCCCATGTTAAACATATGGAGAATAGGCAAATTCCTTTAGCAATGGACAGATATTGATGAAACGAAGTATATGGCTTCATACGGTTGAAATATATATATATTTTTTTAATATTTTTTAATATTTTTAAGCTATAAACCTACTTTTAGTTTTCCCCATGGCAGCATACCTGCATACTCTTTCCCTATATTTTTATCAAAAGGAGAATAGACATTTATTTCCCTATTTATGGGCATGTGATGAGATTTGGTTTACATGTTTATCTGGCCAAAATTAATATTACTAATTTGGAAATTAGGTGAGTACGCAGGTCTGCTGCGACGGGGGGTATTTGTTATTGTTGTTGACGTGATTGCTATTGTTATGTATTGCTATTGTATTGTTATGTAGTTTATATTTTATTAGTAATTTATATTGTTATTAGTCTATCATACGTTTTTCTTCGAGCATGATATAGACTAAGACGCTGTTAAGTCATTATATCATACTTGTCTGCCATCTGCCATATGTTGTACATTGTAAAATGGAGTTTTCCGTAAATAAATAATAATAATAATTTACTGTTGATAAATAAAGATTTAGAATATATTACTTTAAAAAACGTCATATTTTAAAAGTATATTTACTTCAAAAGGTTAATGAAAAAATAAATGTGGAAAGGGTTAGGAATACAACACATCTTCGGTACTCGTACGCCTGCAGGTTGTGTTTCTTTGTTCTTCTTAGTTATAAGATTATCTCTAGTGGGACTCGAGTGTTTCAACATCTCTTGAGGTAAACGTTAGCTGCTGACTCGCGGTTGTCTAGCCTCAACAAGATAAAGTAAAACATTTAGTAAAAGTTAACAAGATTCTTGTGCTGTATAAGATAAGTTGTAAATAAAATAATGATATACAAACTAAACATCTAAATCTGAAATTTTTTTCTGAAATAAAAATAATTTTTTTTGAACATGTTTTACTTGTTTACTAATTTTTCTTTGACGAGAAGGAATTGTACACCGTATGTTTTATTAAATTTATCTACGGACGTTAAAGTAAGCATCAATAATGAAATACAATTATGTAGTATAAAAAAGGTTAAGTATGAAATTAAATTCAAACTCGTTGTATAACAAAGTTTTAAACGTACAAGATCACATTAAAATTCATGTTATAGACCAATGAGAACCTGGCATTTGGTGGAAGTAGAGTTTAAATAAAGTACCAGGGGTCCGAGAATTTGTTCTCGAAATTTTTAACATTTTTGGCAGTAATAATCTCAGTCACATAAATCCATCATGGGATGCTAAGCCAAAACGGGTTGTTTATTTTCAAGACGAGCTCTTTCGCTCCGCTCACAAGCCACAACAAAGAGCTCGTTTCCTTTGCTCATTTGGCTGATTTAATATAAGTCTAAAGGTGGTGCACTCTTGTATTGATTTTCCTAACTACATGTTGAAACCGTAGCACGTGGTGTTCACTTCCTCAGCTATCGACTGTTTTTACTATGGTTGCATAAACATCCATTTGTTTATGTATAAATCGTGCATAGTAGTGGGGAATGGGGGCTTTTGGGCCAGTTCAAGGTCACCCGAGCGATGACGTCATCGATGACGTCATCGAGGTCAATGACCTCATTGATGACGTCATCGATTGCATCATCGATGACGTCATCACCAATGACGTCACTTCCATGACGTCACACCCATGACGTCACAGAAATGACGTGCTGATGACGTCATCACCCCTTACGTCACCAAGATGACGTCATTGATGCCACAAAGGTCAAGGTCACGCTGAAACCTAAAATTTTTTGACACTTTTGCTGTTTCTCACACTACGCTCCGAGTTTCAGTCACAGTTACCGTGACTTTGACGACTTGGAGCGAATTTGCGATGAGAAACAGCAAAAGTGCTGAGGAAACTTGAAGTTTGCAACGTGACTCCGCCTAAACCGTCATGTGACACCGCTCGGGTGACCTTGAACTGACCCAGAAGCCCCCATTCAACCATTACTGCAACCGCGATGCGCATTCTAAGACAGACACCGAGCGACTGACTGTCCGGCTCCGCGCACTCTAGGTATATGGGAAGTGGTGGGGGAATTGCGATGATCTTGGGAAATTTAAAAATGCCAAGTCAGGTAGCACTGTTTCGGTGCTACCTTAAATTTACATGTTAAAGTGTGATGACCTTGAGGTTGACTGTAAACTTGGGACTTAGGATTGTTTTTAAAGATGTATCTAAAGAATCTTCAGATTTAAGTCAACACTTAGAAAAATTTACTCTTAGTACAACTGTTTAATGTGTATTTGCCAGAGTTTAAGTGTGGTGACCTTGAACTACCTGAAATTGTCAAGAATTGGAGTAGCAACCGCGATGTGCACCCTACGACAGACACCGAGCGACTGACTGTCAGGCCCCGCACACTCTAGGTATATTGGGAAACTTTTAAATCTCAAGCAAGGGAGCACCGTTTTGGTGCTACCTTAATTGTACATGTTTATTAGTTGGAGTTAAAGTGTGATGACCTTGAGACTGTTTCAAAGATTTATCCAAAGTACCTCCAGGTTTGAGCCAACACTTAGAAAAATTACTCTTTGTACAACAACTTGATGTTGTTTCCATAGTTTAAGTGTGTTGACCTTGAACTGGTTAAAATGAAAACTTTAATTCAAAACCGCACAGCGGAGTGCATGATACAGATGTGCACCCCATGACAGTCGGCGAGCGACTGACTCTCAGACCTTGCGTACTCTAGGCATATGGGAAGTGGTGGGGGAAATCTCAAGGTCATACAAACGGAGTTTTAAAAAAGTCAAAGAGTAGAGAGACTACTCTACTCTTCAGAGTTAAAGTTGTCTTCTTACGACAATTTGATGTTGTTCCAGAGTTAAAGTGTGACGACCTTGTGCATAAGAGTTAAAGTTTTCTTAGTAAGACAATTGGATATCATCCCAGAGTTAAAGTGTGACCCTGAGGAACTTGAAAATGGCAAGCCGGGTGGCACCGTTTTGGTGCTACCTGAAATGTACATGTTAAGGTGTGATGACCTTGAGGTTGACTGTGAACTTGGGACTTAGGATTGAGTTTAGTGGTGGAGGAAATCTCAAGGTCATCCAAATTGGGTTTTAAAAAAATAAGAAACTCTAAACCCCATGATCCTTTTCTTCCCTTTCCATCTCGTCCGTAGGATATATGGATGACAATGGTAAATTTGACAAATACTGTGGTGATTGTTGACCTCCACTGTGATCTGATTCTTGATTGTCTTGCTGCATTATAATTTCAGACCAATCATAATCTAAATTGACCTTGAGCTTTCTTCCCGGGTTGTCAAGGAGAATAGACTTCATCCAATCGCAGATGGTTTCTAAATAATGCACGTTGTCGATTGTCAATTTCCAACTTGTAGTAGGTACATCTTCGGTGGAAGACATGGCATCGCAAGCAAGTGTGTCCGCCATGGTTGTTGGAGGAGGAATGACACCTGTTGCAGACGGCAATGCTGGTATAGCAGAGTAGTGGGGGAAATCTCAAGGTCATCCAAATCGTTTTTAAAAAGATGGCTAGTAGTCCGTGGTGGTGGGGGTAACTGTGAAATGCGAAGGTCAAAGGTCAAGGTCACCCGCGAAGTTTAAAAAAAAATGCAACATATCAATATGTGACAAACTTCACATATTGATATGTTGCATTTTTTTATTCTTTTATTTTTTTTTTGTTTTTTTAATCATTTATTTATAAAACATTACAATAACATATGTACAACAGTAAAACTTAAATCTAACACTGCTGCTTGTCGGCGATGTGGATGGTCAACTCGGTGGAATTGCTACCCGTGCAACCGTGGGAAACCAGGTAGAGACATCCGGGTTGGATGGAGCGCAGATCCTCGTTTTGGAGGAGATGGACGAACCGTTTCGGCAGGTAGACTTGGAACTTAGGCTCATCCCCCGGAGTGAACGGTGCCTCGCTAAGACTGCAGCAGATAGCCTCTCCAACTGTAGTCTCCATCTTCTTCATGGCATGGATAATGTAGTGCTTCTCGTCTTTAAGTTCGGAACACTTCTTGACAGGTAGTATGGTAGACTTGGAGTGAGCATTGAACTGCTCAACCAAAGTTTGCAGGAACTGGTGAGATGCCATGGTCGAGTTATAGATCGTCTTCTTCGTCTTCTTGCTGGGAGATGTTGTCGTCTCGGAATCTCGAGTAATACTCATGCCAGGTCCCGGTCTGCTCCTCACTTATATAACCCCCGTTACTCCCACCACTCCCCACTTCCCCACTTTGAAGGTAAGATGCGAGTTTATAGGCGTTTTTTAAAGCGCAATGTCTATCTTTTTCATGTTCTGGACTTTTAGTACAAATACAAACATTTTCCATTATATACTTGTAGTTTTTATCCAATTCCACATCATTAACCGGAACATGAGTAAATTCTTCGATCCATCTCTTCTTTTCCAGTCCTTTTGTGTAAATATTGGTAAACCTGTTTGAAAACTGATGCATGATGTGATACAAGTCCGTGTAACTTGCAAAACCATCATACCAATCGATATGATGGAAATATTTTGAAATCCACCTGTTGGTAGTAGCGGCTTTGCTAGTTAAAGATGAATAAGAACATGGTGGTTTGAACAAAAATGTATATGGAACACTTGTATTGATGTCGAAAAACACAAGTTCTTTTATGATAAATCTATCATCATTACCTCGAAACGCTTGGAACTCAATTATACCAGGTTTGGACTTTACTTGTTCTTCTTCCTTATCCATTGTGAAGGTCACCCATCTGTTTATGACGAAGTCCAAAGGCCAACTGATTTCCACACCACGGTAGGTACGACTTTTATACCAGGCCGTACAGTTGTTGGCGCGTTGGTGTATATTTAACGTGGGCACCGTCCCCGGTAGGCCTAACCCCACAAAGTGTTTGATATTGTTTTAAAAATTAACCATTGCTGTGTAGTTGATTGTCATTTAAGTTTCCATCTTTACATTTTCCTTGTTTTCAATTTCATCACTAACACTTGATTCTTCTCCTCCTTCTTCCTCTTCTTCTTGTATTACTGATGTTTTATGTAGTTGAGCGGATTTTTCCAATTGTCTCCACATTTGTACTTCATGAGGAACCCTATTGAATATAGAAGTATCCACAGGTCCGTATAATATAGGTGCGTCTGGTTGTTTGTCCAAAGTGTCTTCCAGATAATCTTTAATAATCGAACTTGAAAATACCAGTTGTCTCAAGTATCTTGTTATAGGTTCGGTTGCACAAGTTAAAATGAAAAACTCCTCTCGACTAAGTTGAATCTTGTTATCATGTCTTGTTGTGTCTCTAAACCGCAGCTGATGATCACCACGATGTTTAACAATATCGATTTCCACATTTGAATCCAAAAGTCCTACTCTTGTCTTTCTTCCAAACATGTTACTACTTAAATAGCATTCTAGAAGATGCAAGTGTTTCATAAACGATTCCCAAGCACTATCCGTAAACAAAATCATTTTGGGTCCATGAGTTAAAATCACAGTAGGGGAATAACCTGTTGATTTCATAACACCGATTAAAACACTTTTGTCCAAACTGGATGAGATTGGATAAAATATTCGTAAGAATACTTCACTCAATATGTTTGGAGAAATATTATCTTCAATATCCCTTTTCCTCTTTTGCGCATTCCTTTTTCTTTTACCTTTTTCTTCAACATTATTACTGGCGTGAAGTTGTCCGCAAACGTTGTGTTCATCTCCTTCCCGTTGACCTTGAAGATCTAAAAACTCAGATATCTCCTTCTCAATATCTACCACATTTTCAGGTGTACCACTAGGAGAAGCCATATTGAATACGATGCTACCCATACAACAACAGGCAACAAACTGATGAGGAGCGGTCTGCGCGCTCTGCTTTTATACTCGCGGAATGCATTGGAATGTAACAAAACCGGTTCTTACAATACATTTTTAACAATTCCAGTTAAAGGTGTGTATGTTACGATTTTATCATGTAGAATTAAACGGTATGCAGTTGTATTAGCCGGTATAGGCGCGTTGAATTCCATTTCTATTTTTATATCTACACTTGATGATTTTACCGATTCATTTTGTTTAGAACAATCGATTACAACTATAGGGTAACCATCTAAGTATTTTTCTGGTGATAGTAAAGGTGCATTCGTTTTACCATAATATGAACTTTGGAATCTTGCATACATATCGTACAATATGCTGTACTTTTTATTAGCGAATGACACATTTAAATTATCGTATGGAAAAAATTGTGAATTTAAATAAACTTTAATATTTTTCAAGTTGCAATGATCAAATTGGCCTGCATGTTTGGTGATGGTGTCTCTTCTGCCTGTTTGTAAACCAAATATAATATACCTGGCTCGTTCCACATAATTAGATGTTTTAACAGTCCAAGTGTGACGATCCGTAGTTGGCAAGCTGGGATGTTCATGAAATTCCCAACTTCTAAAAGGAATTACAATATCACGATCAGCCTTTAACTTTC
This sequence comes from Neoaliturus tenellus, assembly GCA_030545055.2. Lineage (NCBI taxonomy): Eukaryota > Metazoa > Arthropoda > Insecta > Hemiptera > Cicadellidae > Neoaliturus > Neoaliturus tenellus. The sequence continues at coordinate 75,918,688 of CM061532.1, read as the reverse complement.
TTAATAGTAGCATTCTATGCTCATCAGCTAATTTAACATGTGGAACTCGCCATACAATTTTGTCTAATGTTAATTTCCATTCCAAAGTTGCATCCGTTGTACCGTCTGGAGCTTTAATAATGTCTTTATCGTTAGTAGATCTCAACAAAACTAATTCTTGTTTAACATTTAATATAATTTTTCTATAGTCTTCAGCAAAACCAAGCAACAAACGTAATGGAATATGAAAATCAAAATTTCCATTTGTACCTGGAGTGATTGTGTCTTTTTCAGGTAAAACCCATCCTGCAGGTTGTATTAAATTGGTTTCATTAGGTGATATAGATGTTAATCCCTTTAAAGTTGTTGCAATACCTACTTTTTTAGTGGAATCAACTGTTACACCTGATATTTCATATCTAATTTCATCAAACAGGAAATCCATAGGATTATTTATAAATGGAACTGTTGTACCAGTAGTAGTACCGTCCTTTTTAGTAACTTTTCCTTCAATATACAAGTAACTTTCACATGGTAGTGTGTAAATGTCTTGATTTTGTATAGGAATACGGATTTCATCGTTATTGTTTAATTTTGATGAAGTGTAAGGGTTGTGGGTGTGATATTCTTTTTCCCATAGGGTTTCGTCGAATGTCGGACCCTGCGCTATATCCAGTATATCCATAATCGGTTAATTTCAATCCAATTCTCTCTAAGAAACGAATGTTCTCGCGTGTTAACTCCTCCACAGCTGAAGAGCTACTAATGCGGTATCCCGTAGGTTGTTCGCTTTTAAATGTTAAACCCATGATTTTGTATTAAAGTGTCGATTTTAAATGTAATCTAACCGTAATAGGCTCTTCTCGGAAATCTATCAAGTTACCGTCTTGATCCAATACGTTCAACACGATGTCTGAAATGAAAGTGGTGTTCAACGGTAGATATACCAGGTTTTGTGGCTTTTCAACAATTTTAAATCCAGGCGGTACACTGGGGTAAAAAGTATGTATTATATGAGTATTTGCTCCATCTCTGTAAGCTCCTTGTATAATGTTACAAGTTATGTCTATACTATTGAATTTTAATATTGTTACAGTTTGTTTACCGGAATGTGTTTTATTTGGTTCTAAAATTGCACCATCTTTGGGAAATCCTAATAAATCACCAATTGAGTTTTGCTTAGTGAAATCGATATAATATTTTGAAGTAAGCTCAGCTTTCATTGTATTGTTATTACCTTTTAGCGATATATTGTCTTTTCCCATTTTATTTTGCAAAAATTCATTAATATGATCAATTTCATAAGAACCTGTGGGTAAACCGCACTCTTCTAAGTCTGTAAACTTCCCACTGGCATCTTTTCCTTTATAATAATGCAATAAGTTATTTTTACCTTCCGTAACATTGGGAATAGAGTTGTAAGTTGTAAAATCTAACAGTGCTGCCTCCCAAAATCTTCCTTTTTGCAAGCGTAACGCTGGAAAAAGGATACTTCGTAAAGTGGACGATTTTCCTGTTAATGATACCGTATAGGAAGACATCTCAATAGTGACTGATACTTTTAGCTAGGAATTCCAAACATAAATGGCCGCATATTGAAGTATTATCAGGTTGTTCTCTTTTATAGTTGTAATATATGTTTTTAGCAGATTTAAAGTAATGTTCAAGTTCTTTAGGTGGTGGCAAATTTCCAAAACTATCAAAATAATATACATTGCTATTCAGTTTCTTATAACACACCCAATGGGTGCCGGACCCTTCAGTATTATCCAAATTTACGATTCCAGTCTCATTTTTCCATATTTTCTTTGGTAAACTGTCCTTCATGAATACTCCGCGAAAAAATGGTATTTTTAAACAGGAAATATATCTGAATAATTCAACATTAGTCAACGCTTTATGTGGTATAACTAATTGATTTCTTTTATTTAATATGCACGATACGGTCTTAGGTATAGACCTGCCCCGTTTTTTACCATTGACCATATTGTTGGTTTTTTATTATTTTTCTTCGTAGAACGTCTTTTTAGTCTAATATTACCACCATGTTTCTTCATGGTTGATCCTTTTTTATTCCTACCCCTCCTTTTTCCACCTCCTACCGCTGTTTTAGCCTTCATACCTGCTGTTACCGCTAAAGCTGCTGCTTTTTCCGCAATACTAGCGTCACTAGACTTTACTCGTTGCCAAGCTATATTTGCTAGCTTTTTATCAGCGATTGACCTATTTTTTGAATCGGTAAATGTGGAATATGCGATATCGTGTTCTTTACAAGCCTGATCTAACTTATTTATGCCTGGATCGCCTCTTTCCAGTCGTTTTTGCAATTTAGTTCCTGGTCCGCAATACTGATAACCTCCCGGTATGTGAAATTCGTATGGTAAAGCGTCTATTGCTCTGTTTACGATAGATCCTACTGGAATACGATTTAAAGCTTTACTTAACAGAGAAACCGCTGTAGACGTGATACCGCCTCCTTTCCGTATAGTGTCTCGATATGGACTGGTGTAGTGAAATGCCATGATTGTCTTTTATATTCGAAAAGCGCAACCTATGTGTTACCTCTATGACAGGTTGCACATAAATGAAGTCATTTATTGGGTTATTTAATTAAATATCAATATCACCCCAATCTGATGATCTAAACTTTTGCGTATTAGGGTTTGTAAAGTATTTATTAAAAATTTCCCGTTTAACCCAATTACCTCTATCGGATTCGGACACCCAACTATGATGTGTACGGGTTGCAATAAGATTGTATACATCAAATAATGCATTTCCTAAAACTTTAATAAGAAAATTAACAGTGACAGCATTATCCACATGTTCAGGGTCTTTAAGGTCTGTTATACGTTTATTATTACAAGTATACACTTTACTATCCATTTGTGATAATGTGATAGCCTGTCCTACAGTTGCAGCATCATTTTCCTCTCTTCCTTGCGCCAAATTTTTTATTTTTTTATTGTTACATGTAAAAAATGCCCAGTAATTATTTGGATCTAGATGTACTGTTTGTCCTAAGGTAGCTGCGTCTCTATCTGCATGACCCCATGACACATTTGATAACCTTCCATACATGCAATCCCAATAAGCGTTTTTGTATGTCAATAATTGAAATTTTTCATTACCTTGAATAAAGTCATCCCCTTGCTTTGATAATACTTCATCTCGTTTTGCAAAGCCAGATGTTTCTTGTTTTAAAGTCTCTTTCATTTGACCCACTGTTGCACCATCAGATGGTGCTGAACCATCTTTTACATTTGTCAAACAATTGTCAAGACAATTGATAACTCCCACATCACGTATGACACAATGATCTTTTATATATTTGAGATTTACAGCATCATTTTCATTTTTTGGATAACCTATATCGTTAATAACAAATTTATAAAAAGAAAATCCATCTTTTGTCTTTTCAGGTATCAAGGAATGTAAATAGCGTCTATTTACGCTGTCTTTTGCATCTTTAGGGTCATCTACGTTGGATATACGTTTATTGTTAGCACTATACGTTTTCCCATTGAATTTTAACGTATTTTTTAATTCAGATGCCAAATAACCTTTGTTTATTGCATCACCGTTTTGATTTGGTTTATCAACGTTGATAATTCTATGATCTTCTGCGTCATATGTGTTATTTTGTAGTATTAATGTTGGCGATATCTTTTCCTTTAATATTTTTAAATTTATTGCATCGTTTTCATCCGTAGGATCTTTTATGTTTTTTAACCTTTTATTACTCATATCATAATCTCCATCAGGTGTTTGTGGTAAACCAGCACTTCTTTTTAAACTATTCGCATAATATAACCCATCCGAGGAGTAACGTCCGAACTTGTCGACACTCATGATGCAACTGAATAGTAATCTAGGGAGTAACGCATTTTTATGAGATTACCCCACGGTTTCGGAGTTCATCCACTAAAGCCACCCATTCGTTTTCCAATCCAGTATGACCCGCTTCTTTAGCTTCATGTATTAGTTTCATTCTATCCACCAATTTATTGATATTATTGTAATAAATCACATTTGTGTTATATAGTTTCTTCATTAAACCTGTACCTGTAACAGATTTGTTTCTTTTTCTTGGTTCTGGAGCACTTATATCCAAAGTGGATGACACAAACCTTCGTTTTACAGGTTTTCTTGGCATTATCGGCATTGGTTGTCTTCTCGTTGTTGGTATTAACTTGGATACAAATTCTCTATATTTTAAAGACCTAGATCTAAAAACTGGTTGGTCAGCTAAATACTTCCTCCTGTATGCATTGGTGTGTTCCAAAATTTGTTTATATGCTTCCATGTCTTTTTCTTTAACTAACAATTCTAAAGGCTTTTTTTCAAATAATAATTCAAATAATCCTCTTGTGCCCTTATATCTTTGATTACCAACAATAATATTATCATGTTCATCAATGTTTACCGGGTTATTACCAACCATTAAACCTTCTTCTGTTAATCTTACTCCATAACTATGGTAGTTTTTATTAGGATTTATTCCAGCTAACATTTTTATCATGTATTTCCTTCCTAAAGGTCCTTTGTTATGAATGTTTTCACCCAACAAGCTTATGTTTGACGGACCTTCCCTTGCTTCTTCTTTTTCCTCTTCACTAGCAGTTGATACATCTTCATGTCCTCTTACACAACTCTTTAAATCGTTCAAATGACATATCCGCACTTACATGGTCATAATATATGTGTTTTAGGTTGGTTTCATCCTGTTTAAATACAATTAACATGTTTGCATTGTCTCTAATGAGCTGTTTCGGTATTTTGCTGTAAGTTTGACCAATATAAATGCTATCTATGTTGTTATGTCGACCCATGGCGAAGTAATTCTTTATTGTATTTTGATTTTCACAAGATACATCGTCAAATATGAATACTGAGAATGGTTTAGCCTCTTGCGGTTGCATGACACTCTCGCTTGCATTAAATTTAAAATATTTAACTTCAGACACATTATTGAGTATTTGTTCCAATAACTGATATTTTGGTTGTTGTAGTGACTTTGAAAATACATATAAATTATTAAAACGTAATCCTTTAGGGTTTGTAATCAAATTGAATACTACATTTGTTTTTCCACAATTGGAAGGACCGGTAACCAGACAACGCACCGTGTTTGGCAACAAAACACCGTGTTTCCAGTGTTAAATTGAGAACCATCCACTGTGAGTTCATCTATATTATTACTGTAATAGTAAAATTGTCTTTTTGCGGTATTATCTCCATCCTTTGTAATGGTTCAACCCAAAATGATTCTCTATCGTTATATTAGATCCTTTTTAGGTATCCAAGAATCTTCCGTCTTATTAAATCCTAACCATCGTACTTTAACCTTATCTTTTTTCCGTTGCAACACCTTTTCAACTAGATATACATCACCTACTGTTGATTTTAACATTTCATGTCCATAAAACCCTCCTTCAAGCAATTGTCCTTTATTATCTTTTAAAATGTAAGTTTCTGGTACTGTAGGTTGCACCTTAAATACGGTAAATACCTCATTTGTCCAGTTTGGAAGATATCTTTTACTAAATACACCTTTGTATTTGCTTATTCGCACTTTATCACCAACATTAAACCTTTTAGGCTTTAGTTTTTCAATTTTTGGTTTAGTATTCATTTTTATACGTTTTAATACAAGTTTTTCATTTTTATTAGTCACTTGGCTTGGTTTCATACCTATAGTTCTATGAAACTTGTTATTGTAATCGCTTATAAGTTTTGGTAACATATCAATCCATACGTGTGATCCTCTGTTGGAAAACATCTTATACATCGCACCTTTTAAAGTTCTGTTAAATCTTTCAATTATTGATGCTTTTACCTCTGAATTGGTTGAGTAATGGTTAATGTTGTGTTTTTTCATTAAATTTGCAAATTCCTTATTAAAATATTCTTTTCCATCATCAGTTTGTAAATGTTTTATAGTATGTTTGTCTCTTTGTATAGCTGTTTCCATTGCTTTTGTAACACTTTTGCCACTTTTATCTTTTAGTGGTAAAGCATCTGCCATTTTTGAAAAACAGTTAATAATAGTCAATATGTATTTAAATCCTCTATTTTGTTTACTATAAGGAATCATTTCGATTAAATCCGCTTGATATAAATCATTTATTCCTTTTATCACTGTATTTCTTCGTGGAAACTTTCTTCTTGCAGGTTTATGAAGTTCGTTGACAATTTCTTGCTTCAAGTCCTTCATATTGCAGGTTTGAATGTTTCTTGTATCACATGTATAGTCACAATGAATGCTGTCTTTAATATTCACATCATTTATATATAGGTCAAGGTCATTCAAACTTGTGTAAAAAAAATGGGGAACACGGCATTGGACTTGCCGTGTTCCCCATTTTTTTACGGAAGGAGAAAGGAATAAGGTCGAAGTTGTAGAAGGACGAAGAATAGGTTACTAGTCGATAGGGTTGAGAGAATAGTGGCCGAAAGGAAGAGTGTGAATTTTATCTGGCATAATATACCTTTTATCATCTCGAGCTGATAGTGCTCTTTTAACTTCAGTGACACTGTAGACCTCATGTTTAAAGCTTCTGATATTGTTAAACGTTGCAGACATTGTAGAATCTTCAAACAAGCAGGTCTTGTAATGGTCAAATGTCACATGTTTCTTCAAGTACGATGTTTTGACTCCTTTAGCTTTCTTCACTGTCGGTATGTCATTTTCCTTATACATCTTGAAGGAATATAATTTGGACATCAGCGCAACTATTTCCTCCAAAGGCATTCCATTTGCTTCATCTTTAAATTTTCCAATTACTTTTTTGTTCTTTTCATTGTAATTCGGATGGTTCTTCGGATAGTCAGAAAAGTCGAAATCTTCTTTGTATGGAAAAGTCCTTAGGTCTTCATACATGTCCAAAGTCTTTATCCAGTAGATAAATGCGTCAGTATCCATGTATGCGACTCCAATGTTGTCCCTTCCGTAGTGTTTAACCATTTTGTTATAATGGAAATCATACATCAGGGTTTTACTTATATCCAAAATCGACATACCGATGTATAACGGACGATCCATCACTATTGTTGTTTTATTCATACTGACAGCAACTAGATTTTCGTTTATAATCATTGACGTTCCAAAATTTGGTTTTTTGCACTAATTTTTCCAATTTCCTAGGATCACTTACTAATTTTACATTTTTGTGTTTTCTCTTGTTCTCCAAAGTCTTCCCAAAGATGGCGTTGTTCATTAATTTGTAGAAGTCCTTTTCAAATGCTGTTGTCGCTGCAGCTCTTCTTGTAGTGTTAGAATCAATATATGGTTTCAACCAACAAGACTGGGTGAATTCAATTGCTCTGTGAATTTTCACTATACGTAGACCCAATTCAAGTGCTTGTTGAACTACCCAGTAGTGTGCCACATATCGACTCTTATTCTGCAAGGTCATCATCAGCTTTGGCCATCTTCCTGTCGGTGAAACTTCAGTCTTGGCTAGGAGAGGCAGGTCGTAATGATGGTCGTGAAGGTGTTCCGGATATTCAAAATCACAGTCCAAAATATAGCCTGTTTGACCATCTTTTGGAATCCGTGATATGTCACCGATGGTGGCCGGGTCAATCCACTTGAAGTCTGCGTAGGGAAGTGGATTTGACATCGCCCAACCATAGAGGTTGTTCGCATCAAAATATCCAAGGTAGAGTGATGGCTGTTGCTCGTCGAAGTTGGGGATATACTTGTTGTTGGCCTTAACATGTCTGGTCACAGCTTGAGTCAAACCACCTCGTACACCTGATTCGATCATGAGGACCATATCAATGTCTGTGAGAAGCTCCAATCGACAGTTAGTTGACTTCAGCATAGCTTACCATGCTAATCCTGGAGATGTGTACGAGTGTAGAGGGTCCAGTCCATAGGCGGAGAAGCAGGTGTTTCGAAATTCTTCCATCACATCGCACAGCAGAGTTACGTCCAATTTTATATAAAAGTCGGAATATTCCCCTAAGGTTTGAATGTTTAGTTGGTTCCAAACATTACAAGCATGATTGTAGTCTTCAACGGTGATTGCACTTTCATTTAACTTGCTATTGAAGGCTTCAATCGGTGGTAGACTGGTTTCTTCAAATTTTTCTGCAGAAGTTATGTAATCATAGGGGAACACTCCTTTACGCATTACTAAGTCCAATTTATCTTCAGGTACAATTTTGCTGGTTTCTTTTAGATCTTCTCTTCTTAGGTTCTCAGACAATTTGCTCAAACTAGATGACATGAATCTATAAGAGTCTACGAAGCGAAGTTTAATTTTACCTACTGTTTTTGAGAAACTGATGTACTTCTCCAATGTTTCAGCTAATACTTCGATTTTTCCATCATCTCGTCCTAACTCTGGGATAATGAAGTGGGAGTCATAGCCGCTAAGATTGTGTAACACGACAGGGATAAAGTTTGGCAGTTTGTAATTTATATTGCATGAATTACAAGCAGGTCCTCTGTATAACCCTGTGAGGTGATCATGATCTCTTACTTTTTGATTTTCTTCACTGAAGCTCTTCTTGCATAGATAACATCTTGTTGCTGAAATGTATTCTTCTTGTTGATTTTCGTTCAAAGGTTCCATGGGTAAAACATTACCGTATAAGCGTTCCGCCTTTTTAGCAATGTCATACAACTGGTCTACAAAATACTTAGCAGCTTCTTCCCCACGGTAGAGTATCGGAGTGGATGTTAAACCATAGTGTTGCAATTGTTCTTCAGGCAAAGTAGATTTCACCAATAAGCAAAAACTGTTAGGTTGATGCAATTGATATTTGGTTCTTCTAGTTACTTCACCATCCGGAAGTTCCTGCGGCACTAACGTGGATTCAAAGTCAGCGTAGATAACTAGTGGAATCCGGTATTGGTGAACTGTTTTATTGAACTGGACAAATGCTTTAGATGGTGGTGGCAGACTAATCTTCACTTCATAGTTGTCATTACAAAGCCGCTGGTGTTCCGACAACCACTCCGATCCTCCACGTCTCAAGTCTTTATTTGTGAAACAAAAGCATCTCTTACACACTGTTACTCTAATTTTCTTTTTAGTCACTTGTCGTCCAACCAAAGTTTCAAAGTTCTTGATGTAAACATAATGTGATATTTCACCTTTGGTCAATAGCAGCAAATCTGTATGATTTTGACGTTCAGTCTTTGTTACTCGTAACGGGTATACGTTATTTGATTCGTCTAAACCAAACACATTAACTGAAACTCCTGGGTTTTTTCTTTCAAATTTAGCAACATCATTAAGACTAACAGGATACGACATACCTTGGAAGTTATAGTGGTGTTGAACAGCTTCGTATGCTATGCTAGGTCTACAGGTATGGTCTTCCACATATTTTGCTAACATTGCATACCGGAAACATTCATTATCCTCATTTTTCACATTGATACATGATCTTGTATCTCGGATCACCTTTGGTAGAGGGATAAAGCTGCTACCCCTCATACCATATCCATGCTTGTGAACCCTCACATCCATACCTTCAATTGATGATAGCGTCCAGCCGGATCCTCTTCCTTCATGTTCTTGAAGTTTCACTAGCAGTTCAACCAAACATTCTTCTAAAATTTCGTTGATATCAGATGTGGTTGTAAGGGTTCGGTTTTTAGCAATGAATGCTCTTGGTGAGTTTTCACCATCGGTATTAGTAAACATAGCTTCCAACACCAATCCAAATTTAATAAAGTTCAATCTTGCCAATTCTTCCGTCAATGTTTTTACAACTAGTTTTTTAGCTTGTGTTATAAAATTTTCCAATTCTAATTGCACGTTATTAATTTTGAAATGAGTTACAACTGGTCCTGGCAAGGCTGTGGTGCGCAGTTGTCTCACATCTTCCAGTTCTTCTTCAGTGTCCTCTTCTTCAGTGTCCTCTTCTTCTTCTTGCATATAATTTTCTTCTTCAAAAGGTCTTCTAGCAGTAGATGGTCCAGCACCAGCAAATTGGATCACACTAGGTCTTTTTCTTTGCATTTGTTGTAGATAGCTGTCCCAGTAGTCCGTCTGCTTCTGGTGCTCTTCCAAAAACCGGTCAATTGAGTCTAGGTCTATTTCATCCATGATAATATCTTCTTTTCCATCTTCGTCTTCATGTAATTCTCTGTGTAGGGTGAAAAGATCTTCGTCTTGAAAGATTTCCCCACAAATGTCGCAAAGAGCCATTTCAAACAGTTTGGCTTTGAATGTACACTCTGCGAATGTCCACGCAATAATGAGCAGCGCGCTCACCGGGTCCCTTTATATCCGAGACAGAAAGGTGGGGGAAAGTGACGTCATGTAGATCCGGGTTATCAATCATGTGGTAAATTTAGCTTTTACACAACCATTTTTAATACATTTATCAGCAGGCTTGATAAATTGATGATATTTGGTTTAAATCCACTAATTTGTACAAGTTTTTTCAAAGACGTCTGTTGAACAAGTTTATGTAGGTCAAGGTCATTTGGAATTATTATTTTGAGCGGGGGATAGAGCACTAAGCAGCATCAATTACTACAAAGTGCTCCACAATAGAAAGAATTCTGTTGTGATGGAACGCAGTGTTGTCAAGTGGAACCATGGTATAGAAGTGGTGTATCCATCAAATTGGTTTACCCTTTTTATACCCCACCAAATATGCATTTATGTGGGTCAAGGTCACGTAAAGATACCCTTTGAGCGGGGGATAGACCACTAAGCAGCATGCTAGTCCATTGCTGCAAAGTGATCTATCCCCCGCTCTGTTCTACACAACCTCGATCAAATCCAAGTCCTACTTTAACACATTTTATTCCGCCAAACACTCATATACAGCCGTACAAAACATGTATTTCAATATGACTTTTCCTTATAAGCTTGGTAGGGGAGAATTACATTAATTTGATACTTATTTCCTTATAAGCTTGGTAGGGGAGAATTACATTAATTTAATACTTATTTCTACCGTTACACTTGCTCCATTCTCAAAAAGATGTAAATAATATAGTCCTGGATACTGTTTTGTTTCACGTCCTGCATGTTCCTTAATAAAGTCAAAAGCCAATCTTTTTGAATATTCATTATGAAACACTTCTCTCACACAAACAAGAATTTTGTCTTCCAACAATTTCAGTTGAATTGATGTTAGTTTGCATACATCATCCTTGTCTATCAGGGGTAGCTTGTAGGTGAAAGTATTTGGCGGTAGTTTTTGCGTTCTGTCAAGTAAAGAACAAAATTTTTTATACAATTTCTTCTCATTGTCTGTAATACTATTAATACCAATCAGATTATAGTACGAAGGTTTATAAGGTATACGACGAGACATTTTTGGTAACCAGTCTTCTTAAGAATGAGCTCTTGGATAGCCACTTCCAACGAAAGCTGGAGCGTGAATGAGAAGCGCGTGCAACCTGGCCGCCTTATATCCCTACCGGTCGCCCCTTAGGGGTGGTTCAAGGTCACCAACTACACTTCTACTCTAAGTCTGAGTGTCTTAGAAAAAGCAAAATTTTCTAAGTGTTGGCTCAAACCTGGAGGTACTTCATTTACATCTACGAAAATATTCTAAGTCCAGAGGGGCGGAGGCGGCCGGCATGGGGCGGGGGGGGGGTCCGCCCCCAACAAAATGGAGACGGGGGGGGGGGTCCGCCCCTCAGGGGTGGTTTAAGCTCACTGACTACACTTCTACTCTAAGTCTGGTTCAAAGTGACCCACTACACTTATACTCTAAGTCAGAGTGTCTCAGAAAAAGTCAAATGTTAAATTTTCTAAGTGTTGGCTCAAACCTGGATGTACTTCATTTACATCTACGAAAATATTCTAAGTCCAGAGGGGCGGAGGCGGCCGGCATGGGGCGGGGGCGGGGCTCGCCCCTCGGGGGGGGGGGGTCCGCCCCAAACAAAATGGAGACGGGGGGGGGGGGGGTCCGCCCCAAACAAAATGGAGACGGGGGGGGTCCGCCCCTCAGGGGTGGTTTAAGCTCACTGACTACACTTCTACTCTAAGTCTGGTTCAAAGTGACCCACTACACTTATACTCTAAGTCAGAGTGTCTCAGAAAAAGTCAAATGTTAAATTTTCTAAGTGTTGGCTCAAACCTGGATGTACTTCATTTACATCAACGAAAATATTCTAAGTCCAGAGGGGCGGAGGCGGCCGGCATGGGGCGGGGGCGGGGCTCGCCCCTCGGGGGGGGGGGGTCCGCCCCCAACAAAATGGAGACGGGGGGGGGACTTAAAAAAATAAACCTTACTTGGGGCATTTATGTTGATATCGCTGAAGCCTCCTAGACCCAACTATACACAACTCAAAAATTTATGTGTTACTAATACCTAACTTTTCAATTTTTAAAAGACCTTAATATATTTACTGTGTTAATAAGACCGGACTGTTAAAGATTTTGAAAACTTTTACTTATTTAGGTCAAGGTCACGAAAAAACTTTAAAAAAATTAAGCCCCACACCCCCTATGGGGGTGTGGGGCACTTGGGTTGTCATCGCTGTAGCCTCCGAAGAGACCCAACTATGACAACAAGGCAACATCCAATGTCGTGTACCCTTCGCCACGCGAGACTTGTAAACATTTACTGCATTGTCTTTTCAATAGCTAACAAAGATTCGTTTACATAATTTTGAGTTTCCATAAGGAAACTAACTGAGGACACCCTAGTGGCTTACATCCTCGTCCGAGTGCAGAGGCCGCCGCAACCTTTTGCATGCCAGCGTACAAACGGACATGCTCCCAAATGCCATCCGCAACCTTTTGCATGCCTGGCAGGAGCCTACTAATTATTAAAAGTGGCTTTACACGGGGGCCTACTCCCGTAACCCTATCTTCAATATTTTTAATTTAACAATGCAGTAAATTTTTACAAGTCCTATGTGGGTCAAGGCCACACGGACATTAAAAAATTTCGGCCCCCGTACATCCATGGCGAACCACGAATGTTCGGGGGCCTTGGGGACTAAAAACACAAATAGAGAACAAAGATTTATTTACATAATTTTGAGTTTCCAGAAGGGAAACTAACTGAGGACACCCTAGTGGCTTACGTCCTCGTCCGAGTGCAGAGGCCGCCGCAACCTTTTGCATGCCAGCGTACAAACGGACATGCTCCCAAATGCCATCCGCAACCTTTTGCATGCCTGGCAGGAGCCTACTAATTATTAAAAGTGGCTTTACACGGGGGCCTACTCCCGTTCCCTGACGTTACAATTTACTTTGAGCATTGAAAAAGCTCAAGGGGGATTGCTAAAACAAGCGTATACACTTTAGAAAACTATAACACACTTACAACATACAATTGAGCTCAACGTAGTCAATGCTGGAACAAGCACATACACATATGACAAAAAAGACACAGGAGATATAGGGTACAAGTAAAACACTCTTATATAAAACACTTTTGAATACCCAAACGCAAGCGCAATATCTTAGAACTAATACAAGTCAAAAACACTCAAATATAAAACATTTCCCAACGCCAAAACCCAATATCTTAGAACTAATACAAGTCTTAAAACTAATACAAGTCTTAAAACTAATACAAGTCTTAAAACTAATACAAGTCTTAAAGTTACATTAGACTTCGCTAAACAGTGAAGGCGCCTTTCAGTGTTTAATGATGCCCATGGCGGTCCGTCCCGATCGTTCACGTTCAACGCTCGGGAGCGGACTGCGAGGCGGCTGTGGCCGGACCGCCTTATATCCCCACCGGTCGCCCCACGTCACTACGTCATGGGGGCGGAGGCGGCCGGCATGTGGCGGGGGCGGGGCTCGCCCCTCAGGGGGGGGGGTCCGCCCCTCGGGGGGGGGGGGGTCCGCCCCCAACAAAATGGAGACGGGGGGGGGGGGGGGGGGGTCCGCCCCTCGGGGGTGGTTCAAGGTCACCTAATACACTTCTACTCTAAGTCTGGTTCAAAGTGACCCACTACACTTATACTCTAAGTCTGAGTGTCTCAGAAAAAGTAAAATGTAAAATTTTCTAAGTGTTGGCTCAAACCTGGATGTACTTCATTTACATCTACGAAAATATTCTAAGTCCAGAGAAGCGGGGGCGGGGCTCGCCCCTCGGGGGGGGGGGTCCGCCCCCCAAAAAACGGAGACGGAGGGGGGGGGTTCGCCCTTCGGGGGTGGTTCAAGGTCACCAACTACACTTCTACTCTAAGTCTGGTTCAAAGTGACCCACTACACTTATACTCTAAGTCTGAGTGTCTCAGAAAAAGTAAAATGAACCAACAGTTAGAAGAAGGGGACAAGCGCCAAAAATCCAAATTTTTTTTTATTGCATAAAATTAATCTATTATCATAGGCGCACATTGCTAGCTATAAGAAAGGAACAAAAACCACTCGGATCATGGTGATATTAGCCACAAAATTTTGCGTGAGTTGTAAGAAGGGAACAAGTCCGGTCCTTGTTCCCTTCTTCAAACTCATACTGTTGGCAGTACTGCTCTCCAGCTGACAGCACTCCACTCCAGGTGACAGCTGTTATTGCATTGTTTTGTTAGTATTCAGAATAATCTTAACCTAAAACTTACTAAGTTGTGTTATTTTCATCTGTAGGTAAAATATACATTTCGTGCAGAAGTTTTTCATGTTCTAAAACTGTGTTAAATATACATTGGTGTTGTCAATAAAAGTGAAATGTCTGAAAGTGATGAAACCCCGTTGACTCCTGTGAAAAGAAAGAAAGGTGTTCGTCACCCAGAAACGTACAAAAACGAGGTACAAAAGAATAAGAGACTTCGAGGTGAAGAATATGTGAGTATTACAACCGGTGTTAGGGTACCTGCTAAGTCCAATGACGATAGGGATTGTTCGTGTAAAAATAAATGCACTGAGAAGTTTGATGCATATGAAAGACTAACTTGTTTAAAAACCTATCTTGATATTCCATCAAAAAATGAGCAAGATATTTTTTTGATGGGTTTGATCGACCGCAAATCACCAGTACGTAGGCGTTCTACAAAAGAACAACCTCTCAAACGTGATAGCACTTTTGTTTACCATGTGGAAAAAAGGCTCCGAACGCAAATGCGTATGCAAGAAAGCATTTTCCATTTTGTATTGTGTAAAAAATAAAGCAATCTTTAGACTGACATCTTTGTTGGCTCAAGGTAGTACGCCTACTGATAAGAGAGGTAAGCACTTAAATCGAGGAAATGCAATATCTGAAGAGGTTCAAAATTTGATCGATGAACACATTAAGGAATTCCCTTTAAAAGAAACCCATTACGGTAACAAGCATACAAAATATTTGAGTGCTGACCTAAACATCAAGACCTTGTACGAACTCTTTTGCAACAGATATCCTATTATTGCCAACAGCTTGAAGTATGATTATTACAGAAAGTATTACAATGAAAATCATGGTTACAGATTCGGGCGTCTACAGATTGATGTTTGTAGCACGTGTGAAGAGCTAGCTGCTAAAATTAGAAGCCCATTTCTAAATGAAAATGCTAAGCGTGTTGCTGTGGCAGAAAAGGTTGTTCATCTTCGTCGAGCAAAAAAATTTTACGATAAACAGAAAGAAGTAAAGACTCTCTGTGAAAATGATCCTGAGGTAGGAGCAATAGTGTTTGACTATATGCAAAATCTCCCCCTCCCGAAAATACCCGTCCAAGAAATGTTTTACTTAAGGAAACTTTGGCTTTATGTGTTTTGCTGTCATGACATTAAAGCAAAGACTGCTGACTTTTATGTTTACCCAGAGGGCGAAGCTAAACGTGGTCCTGACGAGGTTTGTAGCTTGTTATGGTTGAAAATCAAAAGCCTAAGCCCAGATATAAAAGTCCTTCATGTGTTCAGTGATGCATGCGGAGGCCAAAACCGTAATCATACGTTGGTAGCTTTTTTCCTTGCTTTGGTCGCAATAGGAAGATTTAAAAAAATATATCAATACTTCCCAGTTCGAGGTCATTCTTTTCTTCATTGCGACCGAAACTTTGGAGTGGCTAAAAGGAAAATCAGAAAATTAGATCGTATCTATACTCCTGAACAGTATGCAGACCTTATCAAAACTTCTAGGAAGACTGGTTTTAATGTTACTCAAGTTTCTTCAGAAAACATTCTAGATTTCAAGAACTGGAGAACAAAAAATTTCAAAAAAACAGTAAAATCACGAGATGGGATGCCATTTTTGATTTCTAAATGCAAACAGCTGGAATATACATTGCCAGCAGGTTATGTAAAAGCATATGAATATATTAACGGTTTAACTAGTAGCACTTTCTTGCTACAGAAACACCGTACAGTAATCCAAATCCCAGAAGACAAATCGTACGGAAGGAAAATCCCGTTGAAGCAGAAGAAGGCTCAGGATGTCGTTAAGATTATTCAGTACATCCCAGATGAACACAAACGATTTTATGAAGAAATCGTCACGAGGCCAACTTCTGGTGAAGATCAAGCTAATGACGGTTATGATAGTGAAGTGGATGAGTAAAGCCAGATAGGCCTAACAAGTTTTATCTTTTCGTTTACATTTTAAACTAGTAAGTTTCATTTGGCTCCTACTTTTGGATAGGCCTATACGAACTTTTCTTTCTTTTATGTAAAAGGTTTAGAAGTAGGCCTAACGTTTTTGTAAAATATAAGGTTTTTACAAATTTATTTAATTTTTTGTTTTTATTCCAGTAGCCTATTCTAGTCTCCACATATAATGTTTAAGGGTTTTTTACTTAACATATTTTCCATAACACCCTAATTTTTAGGTTTTGGGTGTAAACCCATTTTAAAGTGTAAAAGAAGGAAATAATACAAAGGTTTGAAGTTTTTACATGTTGGTAGAGCCAACTTTGCTGGTTTAATTCCATTTTCACTTCGTCAGTTTGAAGAAGGAAACAAATCCAATGCGTTTTAACTGCCATAAGTCATTTTTGGGCCAACCAAATAAAAATTTAATTTTATCACATTGAACCCATTGACTGAAAGAAAATATTGTCAAAATTTGGTAAAAAAATATTTGCAAATAAAAAAGTTATACAGTTTTTTTTAGTTTCCCGAAAATCACATTTTCGGACTTGTTCCCTTCTTCAAACTGGTGGTTCAAATTTTCTAAGTGTTGGCTCAAACCTGGATGTACTTCATTTACATCTACGAAAATATTCTAAGTCCAGAGGGGCGGGGGCGGGGCTCGCCCCTTGGGGGGGGGGTCCGCCCCCAACAAAATGGAGACCGGGGGGGGGTCCGCCCCCAACAAAATGGAGACCGGGGGGGGGGTTCGCCCCTCGGGGGTGGTTCAGGGTCACCGACTACACTTCTACTCTAAGTCTGGTTCAAAGTGACCCACTACACTTCTACTCTAAGTGTTGGCAGTACTCCCACCATATTCGAGTCCCTACGCTACGCTACGGTGCTCAGCCAGTGTGTCTCAGGCTTGCATGCGGTAAGCATCGCTGTTCTCCAACTCTGTACATGTAAGTGTTTTACAAGTTTTTCACTCAAGGTTATTACACTTTACCTTTGGACGAACATGGGTTGGATATTTCTATGTTTTTACTCAAGGTCACCACACTTTAACTCTGGGATGGCATCGACTTATAGTATTTCTGTGTTTTGACTCAAGGTCATCACACTTAAACTCTGGCAAATACACATTAAACAGTTGTTCTAAGAGTAAATTTTTCTAAGTGTTGACTCAAATCTGAAGATTCTTTGCATACATCTTTAAAGACAATCCTAAGTCCCAAGTTTACAGTCAACCTCAAGGTCATCACACTTTAACTATGGGACGATATCGAATTGTCTTACAAATAAAACTTTAACTCTTATGCTCAAGGTCGCCACACTTTAACTCTGGGATGGCATCGACTTGTAGTATTTCTGTGTTTTGACTCAAGGTCATCACACTTAAACTCTGGCAAATACACATTAAACAGTTGTACTAAGAGTAAATTTTTCTAAGTGTTGACTCAAATCTGAAGATTCTTTGCATACATCTTTAAAGACAATCCTAGGTCCCAAGTTTACAGTCAACCTCAAGGTCATCACACTTTAACTCTGGGACGATATCAAATTGTCTTACAAAGAAAACTTTAACTCTTATGCTCAAGGTCGCCACACTTTAACTCTGGGACAACATCGAATTGTCGTACTAAGAAAACTTTAACTCTGAACAGTAGAGTAGTCTCTCTACTCTTTGACTTTTTTTTAAAACTCCACTTGTATGACCTTGAGATTTCCCCCACCACTTCCCATATGCCTAGAGTACGCAAGGTCTGAGAGTCAGTCGCTCGCCGACTGTCATGGGGTGCACATCTGTATCATGCACTCCGCTGTGCGGTTTTGAATTAAAGTTTTCATTTTAACCAGTTCAAGGTCACCACACTTAAACTCTGCCAAATACACATTAAACAGTTGTACTAAGAGTAAATTTTTCTAAGTGTTGACTCAAATCTGAAGGTTCTTTGCATGCATCTTTAAAGACAATCCTAAGTCTCAAGTTTACAGTCAACCTCAAGGTCATCACACTTTAACATGTAAATTTTTGGATAAATCTTTGAAACAGTCTCAAGGTCATCACACTTTAACTCCAACTAATAAACATGTACAATTAAGGTAGCACCAAAACGGTGCTCCCTTGCTTGAGATTTAAAAGTTTCCCAATATACCTAGAGTGTGCGGGGCCTGACAGTCAGTCGCTCGGTGTCTGTCGTAGGGTGCACATCGCGGTTGCTACTCCAATTCTTGACAATTTCAGGTAGTTCAAGGTCACCACACTTAAACTCTGGCAAATACACATTAAACAGTTGTACTAAGAGTAAATTTTTCTAAGTGTTGACTCAAATCTGAAGATTCTTTAGATACATCTTTAAAAACAATCCTAAGTCCCAAGTTTACAGTCAACCTCAAGGTCATCACACTTTAACATGTAAATTTAAGGTAGCACCGAAACAGTGCTACCTGACTTGGCATTTTTAAATTTCCAAAGATCATCGCAATTCCCCCACCACTTCCCATATACCTAGAGTGCGCGGAGCCGGACAGTCAGTCGCTCGGTGTCTGTCTTAGAATGCGCATCGCGGTTGCAGTAATGGTCGAATGGGGGCTTCTGGGTCAGTTCAAGGTCACCCGAGCGGTGTCACATGACGGTTTAGGCGGAGTCAAGTTGCAAACTTCAAGTTTCCTCAGCACTTTTGCTGTTTCTCATCGCAAATTCGCTCCAAGTCGTCAAAGTCACGGTAACTGTGACTGAAACTCGGAGCGTAGTGTGAGAAACAGCAAAAGTGTCAAAAAATTTTAGGTTTCAGCGTGACCTTGACCTTTGTGACATCAATGACGTCATCTTGGTGACGTAAGGGGTGATGACGTCATCAGCACGTCATTTCTGTGACGTCATGGGTGTGACGTCATGGAAGTGACGTCATTGGTGATGACGTCATCGATGATGCAATCGATGACGTCATCAATGAGGTCATTGACCTCGATGACGTCATCGATGACGTCATCGCTCGGGTGACCTTGAACTGGCCCAAAAGCCCCCATTCCCCACTACTGTGCATTGAAGATAAAAAGAAGTGCTTAGTTTTTTTTTTGTTTAAATCAAATAACATAACCATCAGTATAAAGTGGTAAAAGCTGATAAATTATTTTTATTATAGCATCATTAAATATAAAAGTAACTGGCTGCAATGAAAAACCACATGTTTATACTGGAGCGGGTAGTTGGTAATTCAACAGTTCAGTCAGTCGTTTTCAGCATATCTTTTGTTTTTATTTTAAACTTCATTAGAGCAATGTTAAAACTTAAAGAATTTTACGGAAAAGTACAATGACATGAGATTTTCCTAGAATATAGACATGTGTAAATATTATTTATACCCCAAAAAAAGTACTGTCAAATTAAAAAAAAAAAAATCTTTAGAGACATTTTCGTGACCCGTGTGCATAGATGCATACTAATATACCTTCCGCACATCAGCTGATTTTTCTTTTTCGATCCATGTTTCAGTTTCTCTATGTTCCCAACCTCGAAGTAGAGTGATTAATCGTTAGGGGTAGCGACGATTAGGTCAAGCGACAACGGTTGCTATTACGTTTTAGGTTGGTGAACGCCTAGAACCTATGAATTTTTTACTTATTTACTTCCTGATTTGCCAAATTTAAGTTAGTTCAACAATTCTATTCAGCGTTTAAGGCACTCGAGAGAACACTAGTTTCGCTAGTGTTGAAACTTACATTTTCATCAAACTTTCGTTCATAAAGTAATATTAATACTTATTAATCTAGTATGTTTACTGATGTCTAATACCCACTGCTTAATCACAAAAGGCAAACTTGATAAAAGTGTAGTCATCGAGTAAATGAATGTCTTTAACTTACAATATCATCGCATACTTCTATTTCTAAATAACCCCTGTGCTCATTTAATAATTGTTTGTTTTATTTACAGAACATCGTGTTTGCAACTAAACAAATTGCAAAAGCTAAAAATGTGAAATTTCAAATCTTATATCTTTGAAGTTATGCAGATTCATAGTGATCGTTATGGACTATTTTCTTCTCTTTTCTTTTGTAATTGTTTCTTCTTTAAATTTATTTCAGTCACTTTTTTAAACAGTGTTTATATACTTAGTAACCATTATATACATCTAACCATTGTAAAGCCAATTACCAATTACAAATGTAAACATTTTTTACTACAGATTACGTTCATAATAAAAAAAAAATTCAACTTTCTTTAAATTTATATATTTTTTTTTATAAGTATTCAAAAGGAAAGTGAACAAAATCCTCAAGACAAATATGACAAGACTTGTATATTTAAAAACATTTTAGTGCTTTCAAAACAAAAAAGCTTTCCATTTATATGTACTACGATGTTTGCTTTAATTCATTGATAAAAAATGTAATATTGAATTTAAAAGTATTATTATAATTTCTATGCTAATTTACTTTTACATTTTTATTACAAGTGTTGCAACTTAAAAATAAACAATTAAATATTAGAGTAAACATTACGCCATACATCTTCAACCTGCTTCATAAATATGTAAATGTAAACACAAAAATAAACCACAGTGTTTCATTTCCATTCCAGTTTTATTATAATTTAAACCCACTTTCATTATGACGTATTCCGTTTTGAAATTAAGATCTGAGGTAACAATTTTTGCATGCATTGCTTATAAATGGTATAATCTTTCCTTCGATTGGGTACCGTTTGAGTGCCATCTTTTTTTATCACTGTAGATGGGTATACCCGCATTTCTTAAGTTATATGTTGTTCAGTCGATCACAGATTAATGATATACCAACAGCAATCCAAATCCAACGTAACAGCAACAAATCCAATGTAACTGTAAATTTTCTGAGGCAACAGAATAATTTTACTTGGATTATATAAATTTTGTACAGAGTGATTTGGTTCAGCCTTTGCAAAGTATACAAAGTTATTCAGGATGCCAAAACCAGTTCAAATTCAATCTAATTTGTAAACAAATTTTTTGGGCCAAGGACGCAAGGAAAAATACCAGAATTATCAAAAGTTACCTGGGCTTTGCCCCATTGGACCTTGAAGTTCCAATGTTAATCTAATGGGAAGAAGATTTTTAGATCTGCACGTAAATATTTTTTATCATAAACTCAGCTGTTTATTGAGCAGATATTTTGAGTTAAGATAACCATACAATTATAACTTTAAAAAATTGGCAATACACTATAAAAAAGGAAAACACTAATAGTCATGGGCAAATTACTGATACACAACAGATGTCTTCTTCGTGACCCCATCTATGTCTTTAAGGAGACAGGAGTAGAATGATTTTGTATATTCTGATATACCACAATTAAAAGTGGATTAGACGTGGCATGATTGATATAATGGTTAAGTTTATATTGTCTTTAATCAGTGAATTACGTTTAGCTATTACATTAATGATTTATATATTTAGAGTAGTTAGAGTTGAACGTTTTATTGAGTGTTTGTTTATTTCCAACTGAATCATATTATGTAAACTACTAACATTGGATAACCTCCGAATGAGGAATATTTTGTTTTGGTTCGATCCCTTCTCTGCTTATTTCTTTACGTAGTTCGTAGGGAAAACAATAAACGCCCGTTTATCCAAAAGGACTGGGAGCTTTTCATGTAAATAATAGTGTGCGAAAACGGACAACACAGTATATCAATCAATGTTATACTTAATTGACCGAATAGAACAAAATAGACTACAATCATAGCACGAGGACGTCGGTGGCACGGGGCGTAAGGGAGCATGTGGGCACGGGGGAAATAGGGGGCACTGCGGAGGGCACAGGACGGTACGGGAAGGACGGTGGGGATGGTGATACAGGACCATGGGGAGTACAGGATGTTCGAGATATGGGAGCATAGAGGGCACGAGGGGGGCATGGAGAGGAACGCATGAGGGCAGAGGAGCATAGAGGAAACAGGGCATAGGCATTCTGGGGTGGCATGGCCGACATAGGGGGCACGGGGGCATGAGGTGGCGGGGGGTGTGGGGGCACAAGGGGAACCAGGGGCGTCGGTGGCAAGAGGGTTAGATGGGCATGGGGTGGCACGGGGCATGGGGGACATAGACGGCATCGGGACCACGGGGAAGAAGGGTGGGCATGTGGGCACAGAGCACCTTGGGTGCAGGGGTATGGGGGGGGCACGAGGGGTGTCGGTGGCACAGGGGGCATTTGGGGCCAAGATTGAGGCATGAGTGACATAGCGGGCACGGGGTGAAATGGTGAGCATGGAGGCACGGGCGTATGAGGCATGGGGCACAAGGGACACTAGAAATGTCAGTGGCATAAAATCTGGTTAAGAATGGGGGCACAGAAGAGGAATGTGGAACATAGAACATGTGGAACCATGTTGACCATGGGGGCCATGTTGAAGAACTGCGGGCATCATGGGAGAATGGGGGGAAAGGAACATGGGGGCACAAGGTCCGAGAGCATGCGGGTTACTCGGGCCCTAAGGTGTTGGAGGTACAGGAAACACTTTACCAGAGAGTTGAACGGGGACTCGGGGAGGCGTGGGGGACATGGCGAGTGTGGGGGAATGGGAGGCACAGGGGTCCAGGGCGAAGGAGTATACAGCATTAAAGGGCTAATGTTGGATTGAACTATTTTATTTACTTGAGTATTCAATCTTATTATGAACAGGTTTAAGGTTAAACTATTTTTAAAGAGTCCGGTTGTATAATAGTGCAATAGTTTTTTTCCCATAAAATAGACTATTGTATTTTAATAAAGGGGAGATTATTGGTAAATTACTGATTTTATAACTCGAAATTGTTTCGTCAAGATTAGGTAATATTTTATTAGCAAATCCAAACGTATAATCATATGTACTACAACTTGAGATGAAATAGAGTAATTATGCAAAGAGGTGATGAATTGAAGCTTATTTTTTGGAGACAACATCACCATTTTGATTTTTAGGGGCCTTTGCCCCTACAATCCCCTAGTAACTTAAAATGTCAGGTCTGATTTTTATTAGGGTGAACTTATTAATAACTCCAACTAAGTATTACATTTAAAAAACAGCGGCCACCCTTTCTCCTTTCCTCGTAGAGAGTATTATGGCGGCTATTCGGTACCATGGAGTGGACGGTTGGTAACTACATACATGCGTTTGCTCTTACTCCGACAAATTGATTCAGGTTTCACGTTAGAATGTGAGCTTCAAACAATATTAAACCGTAATGTACTGTTATAGGGGTAAGAAACTCCGAAGTGCAATATTAATTTAAAACGAAAACCTTTAAGTTCTCATTAGTTATTTGAATTGTACATAAGTAAGTACCATTTACAATAATTGAATTTAATATAAAATTCATAATTTCATTCCAGAAAAAATACATCTTACTTGTAAATTTATTATTTTATAAAGTGGTCAAAAGTTGTATTTAAAAACTAAAAATTAAATATTTGAAAATGAATATTAAAATCAGAACTAACGCAGTTTTTGAAATATCCTGTTTAGTAGGTTTTCATTGATTTCTTTGAGGCGAAAAAATTATTTAAATCTTAATAATTGCCTGTAGGGGAATGCCCATTTTAAATAGGCAAAATACCTTTTCGAGTAAATTTGTACTAAAAATTATCTATATGTATCTGTCTAGAAAGTGTTAATTATTTTATTTGAGTAAATTTAATTTGTTTATTCAAGTTTTACAGTCATGAACACGAAACAGGAGATTTTTTAAAAGAAACTTAATCAGTACAAATAATTACCCAGGGACACAGAAATATTTGAAATAAAATACAGATAAATAAAAGATGTCTTCTTTGATAACAATGAATGTAATTTTTCTACTTCACCTCAAGAATTCCTTGAGTGGAGAGAAACCTGAGCGTCTCAGGAATAATGAGATTAGCTTTCATCTTTGTCAACAAGTTCTATTACTCTTTTTTACTTAAGTATTATTTTAATTATAAATAAATGTGTAATTTTACGTAGGCTTAATCATGATAGTTGAAAGGATGGAAGTGAACAAAACATAAAGTAGGAATCTTAAAAGTAAAGAAAATACACTTAAATATAGTTCAAATACATTTGGTTTCGAGTGCAAAACTAAAACGTGGTGTTTGTAGCATGGTAAAATAACAAAATGTGTTATTATTATGGACAGTTACTCCAAAAAAATATTTGTAAAGTAATACCTTCAGAAGCAATGCAAACTTTTGTCTTTTAATTAAAATGCTATAGAACTTACTACGGTTTAGTATTTTAAAACAAATTTGTAGCAAAACACAAATCAGTTTATTATGCAGAATCTTTTTTTTTTAATTTCTTTAGGTTATTTGTAACATTTTAATGATTGCTTTACTTCGTAAATGTGATTTCTCTTAAATTTTTGATTCCTAGTTAATCATACTTTATAATGCAAACATTCATATTGACCCAATTTGTACAATGGAACTGTTTTTTTTTTCAAACCTGATCTTTGAATAGCGTTGCAACAATGGGTCCAATCATTGGCCCATAGTTGTTTAATGTTTAAGCGAATAGCACGGGGCTGAATGTACGGTGGCTGGATTGATTGTTTTTATAAACTGAACAGCCGCAAACTCCAATAGGGGTCTCATTAACTAGCGTTAAGTGCATCATTTATTTTAGTGACGTTTAATGGAAGTTATTTATTGTGAAATCCAATTGCTCTGCTCCAACTATTTATAGTATTCATTAATCCCAGGCTTTTAAAAAAACATAAATAAACTTTTCTTTTTATCT
The DNA here is from genome assembly GCA_030545055.2 of Neoaliturus tenellus. Lineage (NCBI taxonomy): Eukaryota > Metazoa > Arthropoda > Insecta > Hemiptera > Cicadellidae > Neoaliturus > Neoaliturus tenellus. Next base: position 75,893,542 of record CM061532.1, on the reverse strand, counting down.
AAATTAATTTTTATTAAAAATGAGGTAATGTAAAATCTATAAATCTTCGTTATAATATTATTATGATTTTCTATCATTTTATATTAGAAGAGGCCTGGTGGTCGCAGACTCATCCCCTTCAAGCTCCTGGCAGGAGAGGCGAAAGCAATTTATCAGAGACAAGGCGAGATCGACAAGGACACGGCAAGAACAGAAGAGCTCTCCCGAACCTTATAGCAGTGGCAACACAGCAGGGAGAACGACACCCGAGGACGATGGACTATGCGACTCAAGCAGGACCAACCATGTGTGGAACGGCGGCATGGGGAGGTGGACTACTACCTGACCCAATTTTTGACAGGTCACGGCTACTTTCGTTCGTACCTGAACCGGATGGGCAAGACCGGTTAACCGGAATGCATTATTTTTAACCCGGGTATTCCCGACGATAAGGAACATCCTTCTTCCACTGCCCCCATTAGGAAGGGCCCGGCCTGGAGATCACACAAACTTTCCGTGCATTTTCGGTGGACTCGGTCTGGCAGAAGATCTTGGAGGATGAGGGCTGCTGGGATTGTTTGCCACAGTGCGTCCCGGGCATCCTCCTAAGAAAAAAGACAGATCTGGACCCACAAGCGGCTCGGACCACCTGATTGTGTGGCTGGTCTCAAGGAGTGAGCCCAGTTGCCTTAGTCTAATTTAGGCCTAGCCCGATGTAATGTGATACACGATTCCAGGCTAGATTCCTAAAGAGTAGAATAGGTTTTTTAGTGGGTTTACCCATTTTTAGCTTAATCCCACAGGCTGGCCTTCTGTGTGCGAAATGCATTTTCCTGTCTCTCTAAAAAAAGAAAAAAAATGAAGAGTAATACTGTGGATGATTTAAAACGTGCGCATAGAACCACTGAGAATTTTTGAATATTGTAATGTTTAAAAATGTTCATAAAAAACTTCTGAATTACTCATTCTTATGAAGGATATCTCATTGTCATTAAATTATACAAAATTCAATAGGTTTAAAATAAATAAATTTAGCTTCGTTGTTATGAGTCTTTAAAATAATGAGTTCAAAATAATTCCTGCGTATTACTCTATTAATATTAATGATGCCAAGATTATGTAAAATTCAACAACATATTCCAAATCGAATTCTAATAAATTCTTATAATAAATATTAATGTAACGCAAACTAATACCTATAAAAAATATTATAATGTAAGGATGAGTATTAAAATATTTAAACAATTAAAATTATGACAAATTTGTTTGCTTCACATGTAATATATATTTTGATATGTTTTAAAATATTAAAATCACAATAAAACATAATAGCATTTGTAAAAGTAATTTATATTTATTTTTAATCCCTCAAACCACTAATTTACACAATTACCGATCACCAGATACGTTTATAGTTTGATGTATACCTTCCCAAAATTAATCATTTTGAAGTAACACGTTGGCCTTATTATTAACATATTAGAATTTGAATTAAATTTTATTTGTATATGTTACTTAAAAATTTTTAGTTGTGTAAATATATTATTTTATACTTTTGTCTACTTTTTTTATTCTAACCATGACTTGATCTAAATCTTCACTACTCTTATTTACTCTAATTTTCGTATGTAAGCTTATTTTTTTTAATCTACAATAATTTAGGATATTATCACCAAAATATACTACTTTTTAAATACATGATAGTTTGTTTATAACGAACAAAACTATTTAAAATAATAAAAGTATAAATGTTTTTCCTCATTCTGCCATCGTACATATTACTGGAGAATATTGTGATGGAGTCCCAGTGTACAGTGTTGGAGGCAGTTATCTGCCACAAACTTTGACAGTTACAATGAATGCGGGTACGGGCTAGTTCGTGACACGGTAAATAGAGTATATAAAGTCTGGCTTAAAACCTTTCGTACATTACATACTAACGTGTACGATTTTATTTGTTGTAATCATATTATTCGTGAAGTAAATAAAATGTTAAGGTTAACTAATTGTGTAATTATAAATATACAAATATATTGTTATAGTTAAAAATTATTAGTTTTCACATTCGTATTACAACAATATTATGTGTTTGCGTTTAGCTACAATAAAAAGTATGGTAAGTGAATTAAAAACTGATTTTAATAATTCTTTTTATAATTTTCAATTTGTGTGGCCGGGAAATATACCTAAATTTGTTTTCACCAAAAGTTTTGAATATATGGCAAATACTACTCTGCTCCATATAGTCCAAATACCCTGTTAAACCCATGTAGATTACTAGATAGCATGCATATTTACATGGTGTTTCACTGCCACTAGGCGCAACTCTAGTGATACAGTTACTGCACGCTCCAAGTGACGTGATCAATGCACTTGATAATTATTGCTTGTTTCGCTTTGCTGTAGTTTTAGTAAGCATGTCACAATGAATTCATTGAACCGTTTTTATAGTCGCATTGTATTTTGTGAGTTTGTAAAATTATTTGTGCCTTGTTGAAATGTTATTTTTTGTCATAGTCTGATACTTTTAAAAATAATTTTCTTATGCTTGTTACAATCTCATTTACTTTTTACTATCAATTAGCACAAAATATTATCTTCTTTTTATCAATTGTTATCTAGATTCTAGTCATTATTGGTTCAATTAATATTTCTGTTTGTTAGATATCAATGTTTTATTCATAACGCATCAAACCTCTTGAAATAACACGTTTCTAATAGTGATTAAATGTATTGTTGTTTTAACTGTTGTTGCATTAAAAAATAGTTCTTGTACGCATCTTATTTTTATTTGGAGTTTATTGTTAAGGAGAAAAAAGATAAATAATTGCAGTGTACCGATTGCTGGTGGTAGGAGATATGTGAAGTTTACTGTAGGCATAGAATATTCTATATACTAGGAGGTTTTGAACCATTATTTACAAATTATTGTACCAAATAAGAAGAACTAAATAGGTAATAATTCATCTTGGAATTTTTTTACTAAGGAAAGTCTAATTGCGGATCGTGACAGGTCTGTGATGATTTTGGTATAAGAGTGAGGAGATTAAACATTTTTAACCAACAGACTGTAAAAACCCTATTAAGTTTACTTAAGAAAAACCATTTTTGCACGACATAGCCTATAATATTTATTTCGAGAACACATACGCAAAACAAAACTTTGTCATATAAAATCAAGATGGAATAAAGGCCACAAATAACGTTTTGTATTATCATTAATAAATATATATATATATATATATATATATATATATATATATAAGATGTTTACAAGTCTTAATAATATATAAAATACCATCGATATGTTTATAACTTACTATATATTATATAGTTTCTATTAGAATTGATAATAACAAATATTTAAAAGTTTTCATCAAAAAAATAATTTCTCTTGGTTTGTCTGGAAGAACAAGCTATTCAATAACTTAACAGTTTAAAACTACGGAAACCAAGGTATAGATCTCATGGTTCATTCGATAGCGATAATGTAAAACACTTTCTAATATATTTTGTGTCTTTAGTCTATTTATGCTTGAAAATTAACCTTATTACACGTTTATATAAAAAAATGGAACTTTCTAAGTAAATTAAACTAAAAATGCCCTCGAGTGAACAATTCCTAAGCTACTTGCAGCTAACTCTTGTTATTATTTAATTAAAAAAAAAAAAAACTGAAGGATAAACACGTGACAAAAGTGAACAACGATACGAGATTTTAACATAAAAAATCTCATGTTCTATGTGTAGTGATACGTGATGGATTTTCGTGTTACCCTAAATAAAAACTCCCTAGACCTTATAGTTCGTTTTACTGCCATATCACAAAAATGTATTTTCAGTTTCAATTTACTCTTTATTGAAAATGTTTAAAAAATTATTTCTTGGTTGTTAGAGGTAAAAAATATAATTAACTTCTAGTTTTCTTCAGTAAATGAATGTTCCTGTCACAGAAAAAATGATAGGTATCAAGGTTTCCTTGAGATATTTTATGTTTTAATCACACATTACTTTTTTGATAACACATTGTTTTGTTAAGCCGGTGCCTGATGAGGTAGGTTTCCATAAAAAGGTTAAACAACATGAAGGGTATCATCAAATTATATATTTATTACAGATAGCTGGTATCTTCTTTAATAGTTTCAACTTAATAGATTTGTTAACGAACATTCAATTTTCTAGAAATATTCTTTAGAGTCAGTATTTTAACGTTAAGGGTGTAAAAAAGAACACACGAATCATTTAGTGGCCTGTTTAAAAACCCGTTCAGTATTTTTCTCACAATTTGAAATTACCCTACACGAAAGCGTTTTAAATCAAAATCGGAGTGTTAAAAACTTTTTAACTGTAAAACCACTACAGTCTACTTCTCTAGTTTACATGGAAGTTTTCTTCAAGAGTACAATGTGATAACGTAATTAGTGTAGTACACTGACTCTTGATAATTCTCCGTTGCTTTTTTAGCAAAGTAAAAAATAGTGATTTATATAAATGGAAGTGACTATTATAAACAACCAGGCTTTGATTTATTTATGAAGACATTAGTAATATATCTACCCAATGGAAATAATCTTAAATTTAACACATTTGTGTGTTTTAGACTTAACACGGAATAAATTAAAAAGTCCTCTGTAAAAATATGCACTCACGTAAAATCTTAAAATAAAAGTTAAAATAACTATACATATAGATAAACTTCTACTGTTACGAAACTACTTGGTATTAATTCTTCTAGATTTCTTTTAGAACAAAAGTTATCTCCCTTACGTATATGTTAAACATATGCGTTTTACCAATAATTATTTCCTAAGTTTCTTCATACAAAACCATTTATATATGAATTACTTAATGATTTAAATTTTTTATTAAACTTCTCCCATATAATAAGTAGCATTTAATTTTCAAACTATTACCGTACTATAAACTTAACAATGTTTGACATAATGGTGCATTCGCTTTTAATGACTCGCATAATCATAACTAAAATATATAGAAAATATGATGATTAATGTTTTATTTGGATTTGTAAAATTATAAGGAAAAACTATTTAAAAGAAAATAAAATGTAAAAGATATGTGTACTTTAATACATTTTAATAAAACACACACATATACATAGAAACATAATTACTTTCTCTCTCCCAGCAATCCCAGTTATTAAACAATTGCTTCTATCCTAAAAATAAATGGGTTATTAATAATAAGTATATTTGGATCAGCAGTTAATCAAGCTTTATGCTAAAATAAATATTAAAATATTTTATTACTTCAACGTGAACATTATTTAGTTTCTAAATAGGGATTCCACAATTAGGAGGCTTAAAACTACTAATACATTTTATTATAAATAAACATAGTTTGTGTAAATGGTTTCTATAAACTGAGTCTGTTTGATGTTAACAATATATAAATAGCTTTTCAAAAGGATAGGGTAAACATCCGAATGCAATTATGTCTAGCTTCACACATAATTCGTTATTCAACCAACGAATATATACGCAAAGATTTTCATGATTCTTACTAATTCTTACTAATCCGATTGATATATTTATCGGAGAATTCACAATAGGTTTAACGTCTTTCTTGGTACTTTGAACTTAAAAGAGCAAATAATTCTTAAGCTACCTTTATCATAATTCTATCTACATACAAGATTCAATATAATAATAATAATAAAAGATGGAAAGCAAAGCTTGTAATAATGACGGCAAATTATGAAAAGCTGCAGGGTTTATCTTGAAATTGCGCGGCTCTGGTATTATAGTGTTACCAAGCATTTACTTCAACCGGTGCGTCGGTAAATACGATTTTCTTCTTTCTCGTTACACAAGGCTTAGGAAGGTTAATGCTCTTCATACTGAATAACTATCAATTTTGATAATAGTGTAGTGAATTATACTATTTTAACCAGTTACCCTATTAGCCAGATAAGTTTTACTATTTTAATATAAACTTGTAACAAAGTTATCAATAGTCTGTAAATTTTTTTAAGATTTGAACATATGTTTATCATTTGCGTCAAACCGTATGTTTTCTTTATTTGATTAACATAATACCTATTTAGTGTCGTTTTACATTTTTGGATCTTTTATTGCGCATTTTATACATGGCTAGAAACTTTGTAAATGTTTTCAAATACAACTACAATAAGATATTCGAGTTGTTTTTTTTTTATTAGTTATTAATAACGAAATTTTTAATCCTTGTATATCTCGAATTCATTAATCCAATAGAACAGAATTCTTTTTCTGCCTATAAAATCTCAACTAAAAGAAATAATGTTCATAAAAATGGTTGTGGGTAAAATATTCATGATTTTTTATTAGTTATGGTATGGACACTTAAATTTTCAATTTATAAATCAAATTTTAATCACGTTGCTGTTAAACTCTACATAGTATTAAATAAAAAAATATTATATTTTAAGTAAGGCAACCTTATAGGTTATGAAGCCCATTTTTTTATATCAATTTTAGATTTTAAAGGAGTGGCTTACAGTAAGATAAGTTGTGTTGAATAGTTAAACTTTTTATCAAGGATTTAAATAGATTGGTACGATTTTAGATGTATTCAGGATGGATTTAAATTACATAATAATTTTCCTATACAGTTTATGCGAATGCCAAAAGATAAAATTACATAATGTATACTTATTTTTGAAAAATGGGGAAAGTTTATGGTTTATTATTGTGAATACCAGAAATCTGCTATGGACGATGATGTTAATAAATTGCTGAGATTTAGTTAAATATTTTAATGGTTTAAACCAGTTAGGTTCCCATCAATGTAAGTACAATTAAAACGAAAGAAATTTAAATATTTTGGAACGGTAGAGGAGGTGGAAGGATGTAGTTGTGCTTTTTTTCATACCTAGATTAAAGTGTTTAACTTCATTTTACACCCAAAGTAAATTTAGGTAGAATATTCCTACTTGCAGTAAACAGATTGGATAACTGTACAATTAGGAGATCTTGCTTAATGCCAATTAAAGCAGTTCATGATGTTTATTTGACTGTCAATAAATAAATAATAAATATGCAGATGCTTTTAAGCGGACAAACTTGACAGTTTTATAGCTTAACACCGATAATCTGCAGCAACACATTAATATCGGTTAAAAGCTCCTGTTTTAATAATGGATGCGGCACGACGGGATGGGATAATGGATATCATTAGTCTATTGTTATAAAACTTTAAAAATCTCAATAATTATAATTTTATTTTATCGTTTTAATGACATTTTCATAACTCAATAATTAGCAGTCACTAAAAACTGTTACGTCTTTTCTCGATTTACTTTATAGTTAATTAAAAAATCATACAGGGTAAGTTTTAAATGTCAATCTCCTCAATTCTTGCGGTTTTTTTTTTTTTTTATGTATCCACTGCAAATCACCACCGAACATCATTAATTAGTTTACACTTCTTTTTTTATGTAGTTCAAATTTTTGGCCACCATCATGAATTCGCCATATTGGGATGAACTTTTATTTTTCAAACGTAAAAGTAGGACTTGACCCAATCTTTTTAAAGTAATGTTTTGCGTTAGATCGATTCATTTTTAGTGGTTTGCGCTCTTAAGATATTAACAATTTTGTGAAATAAAATAAAAGATTCTAAAAAATACCTTGTTTTAGTATTTTTTTTTTTTTTTTTTTATAAATATCGATGTTTTATCAACAGATATCACAATTTGGTGGTTGCTAATATAGTTTGAATGAATTTTAAAATTTAACTGTCATTTTGGGTAGGCCATAGCGTATTCAATTTTGATGATTTTTTGTAAGTGAAATGTGGTGATGTGACACCATGATTTTGAAAAAAATCTTCTCGTTTAACACGTTGAGACAATAAAATTACTTTACTTGTTAAAAATTAAAAAAATTTCAATTGGTCTAGGTTTATGTTTCTAACTTTAATTGTTATAAGAAAATAATTATTACGATTTAAATATCTTCAAAAAATATACACGAACAAAACACAACTATGCTCTGAAAACTAGAATACGCCTCACAAGTACTAGAAAAAGTAGAATTTTCAGCTATTTTAAAACAAAGATTTACAACACTTGCTTGTTAATTGCCAGGCCACCTGATTATCAATTGAGTTACTGCCCCCATACTTCCATCTCACACATCAGGAAGATTCCAAGCGAGTAAGTAAAGGTATAATCCTGCATTTTCATTTAGGAACGATCAGAACTGAACTTACCGAATCAGATTTGTTCAGACCTGAAGTCAGATATTTTGTGACTTAATCAGTGTGAATCCGGCCTTACTTCAGACTATAACTGCCTGATAAGACCTGAACTTCAACATTCAGATTTAATCAGTCCTGAAATCAGAGTTTTTGTGTCCGAATCAGGTCTTCAGGCTATAAAGGTCTGAACAGAACTAAACCTCCTGAATCAGTTCTATCAGTCCTGAAATAAGATTTTTGCCACTGTAGGCTATAAGGACTGAATTCATGCTTTTAATTAGATGAGAACTGATCAGTCCTTGAAGTTAAAAGTTTTTATCCAAATGTGCCAAATCTGCCTGAATCATGTATGACTTCAGACTATAAAGTTTTTATTTGGATAGATCTTCCTGGATCAGATTTTATTAGTCCTGAAGTCAGATTCTTTGTGTCTGAATTAGCCTGAATCAGGTCTGACGTCAGATTATAAGGGTCTGATCAGAACTGAATTTCCTGAATCAGATATTACTCACTCCTTAAGTCATAGGATTTGTGTCTGAATCTGTTTGAGTTTTTGTAATTTTTTTAAGTCTTAGTTACATGGGCTAGAAAAACTAACACTACATTAGTTTGAAATAGTTTTTGAAACTTGATTTACAATAATTTAGTCAAGAGCTAAAACATTTTCAAAATTACATCATTTTCAAATTGCATTTTCAAATTGCACAAAGTAATCGTAAATGTCTGCACAATAAATATCTGTAAATACGTAAATTTTAGATAAAACTTTAACAAAAGAATATCGGCATAGATCTATTCCATAAAAAACAATAAATTAAAAAATAACAACTAAGAGGATATCCAATAAACAATTTTACATTATGTTGATGTCATTTCTAACATTACGCCCCACTGGAGATTGAGCTACTCTTATGCAGTCCGCTCAGCAGTAATTACGACAAAGAAAATGGACGCGGATCCTTCCTCAAGTTGAGAGATGAGGGAGAGCCCCAGGTTCGAGTCCCAAACTGGTCATCCATATTTTTATCAAGTTTATTCCACTTGTCAGTAAATTTGTTAGATTTTTAATCATATATTTTTTTGTGAATTCCTACGTTAGAAGGTGGTTTTATAGTTTCCTGTATAAACTACGTGCAAATTTATAAAAATTTTACATTTTAAGGTATATAGAATCCATAAATTTTATCATATGGATTTTACCTTTCTGAAAATGAAAAATCAAAAATTAAAAAAAGCACCTTGGACACTAACCTTTCTTAATAGGTTATGAAAGATATATAAGTATTTCCCTGTACCCTAGTCTTTTCCACGGATCTTTAAGTAGGAAAAGACATTAAATTACAAGTATATTGTAATTAAAGTAAAACTAGACCGAATTAGTTCGCTCCCCTCATGCAGAGTCTTAAAAAGCCACTTTAGGACAGGTACATGAACTATATTTTTGTGATAATGCTCGATTAATTCAAATAACAACATAAAAATCAATAATTTTATTATTTTTCACTTTAATAAAATGGGGACCGAGCTCATGCTCGATAAAATTCTCAAGCATAATTTTTGATAAATAATAGAAAGTCATTTTAAGATAATTATTTACTAGTGTTAAAAATATATTAAAGAATTAAAAATAACTAATTTATGATTGGAAATATTTTTATAAGGTCTAATTAATGTTGAGGAAAGTTTCATCAATCCCATTTAACATAACTACTGTTAAATGTTACAGTAGTTATGTTAAACAGTAGTACTGTTACTGATATCCTTTTTGATTGTTTTTGAAAGCCGTAGTAAAAATCATTAACTAAAAGTATTGATACATTTTTAAAAATAAATTTGGCTAAGAAAAAAGAGTGTACTTTTTGCGGACTAGTCTAAATAAACAGTTTGAAAGGTTATGGATAGGATATTGATGTAATTAATGACTTAGAAGAAATATCTTTCACCCATCAGTAATATGATTCAAAGAAAAATGTATGAAAAGTATTGAATATCGTATTTAATCCTACATCGATGTTGAAAGTTGAAGGCTTGATCTTCTACTGACAAAGGCAGAACGACATTATCATACAAGCTTTTGAAATGCAAATTCCCATTATGAGGTTGAATCCACAACAAAGCTTTGTGCTTATCAAAAATCTTTAATATATAATATATACTCACAAAAACACGGCTATACTAAAAAGTCTAGAAGAAATTATAATAATAGGTCATTAGTACTTAAGTTTAGATGAAAGTTTGTTTCACCTAAGAATAACTGGTGGAAATTTTTCACATCCATTATCTCTAAGATTTTTAAGTGTCATATCATAGAAGTGTTCTGAAATTTAATTTTAAATACTTTTTCATCATCACTTAATGGTTATTCAATAAATTATTTAACTTTTCTATTTACAATGTGGTGGAGATTTATTTTATTTAACGTAAAGTAAAATTAATTAGATGATAACCCGTGTTTTATAATGCAACAGTATTTTAGTGTTAGCCTTTGACATTTTTGTCCTTGGACATTTTTTAACGTAAAAGTTTCAGAGATAATGGATGTGAACATTTTGCCATTTATTCCATGGGAGAAAACAAAACTTCCACACAATTATCCCTTAAACCGTTAGGATTAGGCGTTCACATTAAACTGCAAAGTTGTCTTAATATAACCGGGAGAGTAAAAAAATGCCATAAAAAGTTGTTATTGTATTTAAAATTTTTGTCTTCCGGTTCGGATAGTTTACTTCTTGTACACCATATACATTAAAATGAGTGTAAAATGATAGATAGCATAACCGGGAGCACAATAAAAGTACTATTTATGTTTGTGAAAAGTATATTATACTAATTTTATAAGGAGTGTACGGGTGTTTTGGGACGCCTTTATTTGGATATTTGGAGTTTTTATTCAACTTATCCTTGCCACTACAAAACTTAAGTTGTCAATTAACTTTTTTTATCTAAATATTTATTTAATACTCAGTAACGTCAAACTTTTGAGTTTTTATCACCAGTCAGAGTTTACTGCAGATGAGTCAGAGAAAGAAGTTATTGTTAGATAAAACATTAGAATAGTTTCAAGAAATATCTTTCGTAAGTTACTAGATCATTTTGTTCTCGCGTGTTAATTCTATTGCTGATTTATAACATAAAAATGGTTGTGCCGTTTGTATAAATAAATAAACATTTAAAGGCTGGTTGTTCACGGATTGTCAAATTTTACTTCGTTTAGCAAAAAGTAATTAGAAGAGTACATGATCTAGTGTTTTGGCAATTTTCAGCCTTTGCAATCTTTAGTTTTTTCTGTGATTCGGTATCGTAGTGATTTAGTGTTTAATATTAATCAATACAATTTAAACCAGAGTAAAATTTAGAAGAAAATTTCCTTTTGTGTTTTTAAAAACTTTCATTTATCTGCAAATATTGAACAGGAAAATGGCAATGATATAATATTTAACACGAAAACCATTACTTTTAATATTTTGAAAAGTGTAAAGTCTGTGATATACGATAAAAAAATTCTGTAAATAAGTATTAAGTAAAATACTTAATACTTAAATAAGTATTTAAGTAAAACAATATTTAAAATAATCAGTTACCTCCAGCTTCTGAGTTTTTCTTCGCCAGTCAGAGTTGACTGCAGTCGAGTCAGAGGAGTAAGTTAAATATATTCGTCTGCAAACTTTCCAACTAGTTCAAGTAGTAATAAAGTGAAATTTAAACCTAATTGAAAATTTGTATAACATGATTGGAAAAGAGATTTATCACGAGTAATGAATTAATTATTTATTAAATTAATTTATAATTAATTAATTTATAATAAATTAATAATTTATAAATTAATTATTTATATCTTGGAATTTTTAGTTTAGAATTATACAAACCAAAATGTTTTCCCGTGAACATTATGAGAAATTTGGTAGGTAAAGTAGGTAAAAATAACGATTACTTTATACAAATGTACTATTTTTGCTCAATATGTTTTTTGTTTTCATAATAAAAATCATGCTTTGATAAGTTGAAATAATTTCAAGCTCAGTAATTTTTTGTGTAAAGCTAATTTATTACACAATACATCATTACAACAAAAATGTGAATTTTTAAAAACAGCTTTATTTTCCATCAATTAAATAGACTAATGGCCAACATTTCATATGGATATTCACTTAATCCTGGATAAAATTTTAGCTCTTCATTTGCCCTTTTTTAAAACATGGACACAGCTAACAAACAAGAACTTTTATACGATTTTAGCTGAATTGCCCTCAATAAAGAGGTGCGATGGACAGTCCACTAATGAATATGGGTGACTAATGAATCAAAGGGATCATTATACAGCAAAGTCGGTCTGAATACTAATGCTCCCGGCTCCCGTATTGTGGGAAAGTAGGCATACAATTGCGCAAAAGGCAAACTAAAGCTGTTTTACTGGTCATGTACTAAAATTTATCTAAATTATGACCACGTCTTTAAGTCTAGGACTTTCAAAATTATTATTCAGGTTGAAATAATAAAACGTCTTCCAACACTACTCGATATATATTGACTTATATGACTTATGACTTATACTGTAATTATGACTTATACTGACTTATATGACTTATACTTATACTGCAATTATGACTTATACTGTAATTGTTTACAAGACGGTAAATATATTTAAAAGATCTTATAATGGCCATCGATTTCGACCAGTCACACCGGTCATCATCAGGCCCAATCAGAGACTCTCAGTCCAATCAGTCTCTGATTGGGCCTGATGATGACCGGTGTGACTGGTCGAAATCGATCACCATTATAAGATTTTTTAAATATATTTACCGTCTTGTAAACAATTACAGTATAAGTGTAAATATATCGAGTAGTGTTGGAAGACGTTGTATTATTTCAACCTGAATATCAGTACCAGCACGTATAATGCTAATAAAGAAGTTATTCAAAATTATTATTATACACTACAGCTTTGATTGCATGAGAAATCTGTAAGGTAGTTCTGCAAAGATAAACAAAGGCACAATCCATGTTTAAAATAGCCACGTTTAACCACAATTCATAACGGCAGGAGAAAGCTTTCCAACGACCCGTTCATTATTAAAATATGTCTGGTAGAGCTCTAGATTTAACTGTACAAAGCTTAGTTAAAAATCTGTCGCTCACTATTTTCTCACAATTATAAAGTTGGAGGCTGCTTAGCGTTTATGAAAGTAACATTTAAATTGTGAGGAAATCGACTAAAGTTGATCTTGATATTCAGAAAAAATCCTACAAACTACTATTATGCATTTTTCAAAATACTCAATAAAGGCAGCCAAATTTTGCCTCCAAATAATAATGTGATAAAACCCGTTTTCAAGGTATTTTTCCTATGGACAACAATTTTTCAGCCTTAAATCCTATCAAAAGCAAAGCTTCACAATTGTTTTATGAAAAATCACAGTGAGAGAGCATTCCAACTACCCATTACTTAATTAATTCGGTCGAGTTTTTTTTATATTTTTCTTTCTGCAGATTTTTGAAGGTGAACTATATGAGAGTAGATATTTTTCACTTGCCAATAGTAATATTTAAGTGATTCTTGAGGTTATTTGTACAAACTTTCGACCAATCTCATTTTATGTATTTGTGCCTATATAGTATCCATAAATAATGTGTTTTATCATGTAGGCCTATATTATTTTGTAGCATATTACAATGGTAAAAAGCTCAAGTAATCACTTCCATTTCAATACATTCTAATTTAATACAAATTTTTGTTAAGTTAATTTAAAAATAATATAATATTTGTAAGAATATGGCAAGCTCTATTAAATTAATAGTGCTTTACATCATTAGGAGCAAAAGTGGATCTTTTTGGTGCACAACAATGTTTTAAAAGCGAGGCGATGCCGAGCTTTTAAAAAAGATAAAGCAGCAAAATTACACTTTTGATTCAAGTGATGATTTTTTTTATAATGCGGGATTATATATTTAATCATTGAATTGAGTTGTATTTTCCAGGCTATGTTTACAAAGTAAGCAATATACAGAGTTACCATTTCTGTTATTTAAATGTTATGAACAATACGTTGAATTTCAACTATCTGCATCTAACTCACAGCAGACTTTTTTGTCTAGGACAAAAAAAGTTACATTTTGCGTAGACTACTATTTAGAGTACAAAACAGGTGGATATCGTGCAGAAGAGTAAAAAACTGTTTATAAGATTAGAAGCGAAATTGAAAATCATTGGGGTTGTGAGAAAATACGTATTCTAAAAAAAAGAAGAAAAAAAACTCACTATTACTTTAATTATTAATTATACTAAACAATAAACATAAGTTAAGGTCTCTGCAAACTATCGTTGGTTGAATGAAATAGAAGCATCTAAAAGTAAAAGGCACATAAAAAATATTGTCAGGGGCAATTAGCCGGAAATATTATGGGAATCTTCTTTATAGTACTATATAAATAAACAATGTCCATTTAGATTTTATAAAAGATTTTTAGGTACCTAAGCTTGATCCTCCCCTCTATTTCACATTTTAATTTGGCCATAGAAGTATTCCAAGCTATATTAGTATATTTCATACCAATACAATGTATGTTATATGTCATATAATTCGTTTTATTACAAGGCATTTAATATAATTTCTTTGAAATGGATGTCATAGAAAGATATTTAGTTCGATAGAAACATGTGGTATAATGAATGTTGATTGGAAATTGATATGACATTTGGAATGGAAGGAATGGAATGTTTGGGGGCTAGTTGACCACTAATTAACAAATGTTTTCATATCATCTCGTTTCGTATTATTGTCTGCGTAATTTACCTCACTCTAGCAATTGAAATTATGTAAACAGAACCATCTCCTATTATTTATTGATGACCTTTACATATACATATAAGTATGTGTGTATATGAAGTCTTATGATAAAAAAATATAAAATTGTAGGGATATTTTTTATAACATTATTAATGCTTGTTGTAAAGAAAGTAATGCGCCAAAATATCTGTACGGATATGTTTTGTAGTAAGTGTTATGTTTCATTTATCCAACAGTAAAGTAATGGTATCATTATCATTTATATAGGCCTACTTCATAATGATTTTCAAATCACCATGTTGTTTTCTTCATTCTGTATGACAAATTTACAATAATGAGCAAATTCAGTTTAATATACATTATGCCCTTTTTCTGGACGGAATAAATAGCAAGACAATGAAATATTCCTTTTATTATGTTTATATGAAATCCTGAATATAATATGGTGTGAAGGTGGTCAAAGTACTCATAACAAGAAACAACTTTGGAAATAGCGTCCAGTGTTCTGTTAATGGTTATTGCGTTATGGTTCATACTGTTAGTGACACTGCTATTGAACTCGTTTATAAATCCATAATGAATTTCATGACAACCAGAAGTTATGTTCTTAGGTTATGAAGAAGTATAATTTTTCTTACTTGCATCTACATTTTACAAGTAGAGTCTGATATTTTACGATTATTTCAAATTAGCAAGGAAAGTTTAAAATTGGAACAAACAAACAAACGACCCTTTCGATCACCAGACTAAGACGTAACACTGAACCCTGTGCTCTTGCATTGCCTGAAAAGGGATTTCGTTATAAGGTCTATGTGTCGGACGATACTAATTATAAACATGATGTATACGTACATAAATTTAAATCACCTCTTTATCAACCTTAATTTCATTGTTTAAAGTAGATAATTTTTAGTAAAACTTGATAAGATGATTCCATAAAAACTTTTGAAACGAAAAACTACCATATAAGTTTTGAAATTGATAAATACAATATCTGCAACCATTTCAATTAAGATTGTATAGAATTTAAAAGGAAAATTGATGTATTTTATGTTTAGTACATCCCTTTTAGTTTACAAAAAAAATTACAATTTCTTTATAGTAAAAAAATACATATTTAAAGTAAAACTCAAAGGGATACAATCTAAGTTGCATTATAATCTTTGCACATTACATGTTTCGGGTAGCGTTTAAAATGAAAATGGATGTCTTTAATAAAAATTCATCATAGACAAAGATAACCTGATTCCAAAGTGGGTTTCTATAATTAATTGCAGTATCATGGGTGACCGGGAAATGAGGCCAACAGCTTTAGATGAAAAAGCATATAACTCGGAAAAAACTGCTACAAAAGAGTTTTGGTTTTAACGGCTTTATTTATGTCCAAAAATAATTATCCTAGAATTTTCCCCTCTTCGGAGTTGTGCTTAGTAATTGGTGGTGGGGGGTTAAATTTATAAAAAGTAACATTATTTTTTATTTCTATGTTTACATCTCATAAACAGCTCATGTAGTGAAAATATTGTCTGTATGAAAGTTTAAGATCGTAAAATTCCGCATTTAATGAAACTGTCTGCATATTTTTTGACCCACCCGTTTTCATGGTGGCCAATGCTATGGCCCATCAAACCATAATATATTTTGTTTCAAATTTGTCCCGAAAAGGCTTATTTTTGTGAATTTGAGGTTAGATTTCATAAATTAATATCAATATTAAAGTATATCCCTGTAAAAATTCAAAGGGCGTTGAATTCTGCATTTAATGAGACCAACATCATATTTTTGGGCCATCCATTCCCAAACTACGTCATATTAAGATTAACAGAGGTGAATAAAATAATTAAATAAATTCTATTAAGTGTATACCATGCGTCCCATACCAACAGAACACCAGTTTTAAAATTTATATAAAAATGTTTCTCACAAAAACAAGTTGTCCCTTTATGTAAACCGGTTACGCTCTGTCGATGGACACTAATTTCAATACCAGAAGCAATCCATCCAGTGTACCAGAA
This sequence comes from Neoaliturus tenellus, assembly GCA_030545055.2. Taxonomy (NCBI): domain Eukaryota; kingdom Metazoa; phylum Arthropoda; class Insecta; order Hemiptera; family Cicadellidae; genus Neoaliturus; species Neoaliturus tenellus. The sequence goes on along the minus strand of CM061532.1, from coordinate 75,876,561 downwards.
GCAATCTATCCAGACTGGAAGTCACTAATTTTAAAAATAAACCCCCACTTTTTTCATTTTTTAATTCTACACTTAATTTTAAGGCAACCCATTGAAATTCATCTGCATTTCTAATCGCAACGGCACAGTAAATAATGGTGGTTGAAGTTTGGTTATTTTCCATAAGAATAACATGGGGCAAATGTTCACATCTCTGAAAATTTACATTAAACAAACGTGTCGAGTCATGAAAATTATTGTAAAATGTATGTAAAAATGAAATAACTTCTGACAAAACAAATAATTTATGATAGAACAGATAATTTATGATATAACAATGTATTTATGATAGAACAAGTTGAAGGGAGAGCCTGAAGCTTTTTATGTTGGGATACGCCCGTTTAACTAAAAGTTTTCAGAAATGTGAAAATTTCCCCATGTTATTTTTATGGGGAAAAACTAAGCTTCAACCGCCACTATCTAATATACCGTTAGGATTAGAAGTATAATTAAATTGTAAATTAAGCTTAAAATTTGGTGTATGTTTTAAAAGTTTATTTTTATGAATTTTAAAGCGTATTTATTTAACACGACATATTTTAATTATGAAATGTTTCTTTCATACACATTTTGGTGAAATAACTCTCGTTACTTGAAATACCTCTAATTATGTCTATGGATACTGGTTTAGAACAACGTACTCGATTGTTTGTATAATCTAGATGTCATATTTGGGTATTATTCTATAGTTACATTGGTAACTATAGAATATAGTCTAGATGTAATACATAGATGTAATTTTTATATGTAGCTTAAAATACTAGTGCTGTTGCATTACAATTGCATTATGAATTTTCAAAAGTAAAAATAATAATACTTACTTAGAGAGTAATGTGAGAAACAACACCTGTGTCATCGTGTCATGGAGTTTCCTAAACGCGAAGTTGAACAGTCTTGTTGACAAACTTTTGTCTCACAAATCACAAGTTTCTGATACAATATATAAAGTTAAACAATCCTTTGATTTGTATGCTTTAACATTTAAACTTGAATGGAACAGCTACAAACTCTTCAAGATGTTACGTTTACCTTTTCGTAAAGTCTTGTTATAATACAAATATCAAAACTTGCTTTAAATCCTTGTTGAAATAATTATTTGCCGCAAATAAAAACAAGTTTATATGCAATATATTTATATAAAATGCCGCATATTGAGTGCTATTTTGGTTTCTTAATTTATAAAATTATGAATTCTCTAAACTTACAAATAAATGAATAATTTTTATGGATTTTAAAATTTCCTTCCCCTAAGTCAAACAATTAACTTTACAGTACAAATCTACTGGTATAAACAGGTTTCCTTTGTGTAAATATGACCACAATTATTACTATGATAATGGAATAGTGGATAAACAGCAAATTGTCGGTATGTCGGTTATCAAGTACTGCCTTAAAAAAACAAATTCATATCGCAAATATTAGAAAAATAAATAGTTCCGATTACTCATAAGTTTTTTGCAATTGAAGCTTTAGAGTATAGAATTTGGAGAATTGCATATTCTACACTATCTAAAAGTATTTAATCCAACTTATATGGTCTTTAATTATTAATTGTAGTAATAAAACAACTATTTATTCCAGTAGAATTAATACCCAAAGTAGGAGAAAATTGCTAGAAAATATTTTTGTTGTTTTAACGGCTTTATTTAAGTCCCAGTATGATTATTCTAGGTTTCTCCCTTGTCCGAGTTGTGCTTAAGGCTCCGGTCTACCTGAGCCCGGGCAAATTTTACGGCTGAAGAGTTTTACAAAAATCGTGTTTTAAAATTAACTAATTAAGATAGATATTGAATTTTTACTTTTTCTAAAAGTAGAAAGACTTCTCTTTTATGTTTTTATAGTAAAAAAATATTTCTAGTTTCAGTTATTACTGTCTAAAACTATACGTTTTTTGTTTTTTTTTTTTTTTCTAGAGCCGAATCTTATAGCTGCAGGGATTTACGAGAAGCGGGTTTTAAAATTAATCAATTAATAAACTAGTTGTAGGGGTAGATATACCAAGTAAGGCACAGTGTAAAATATTTGACCTGAGTAGCTATTTGTAGATTTTATTATATAAACTAAACAAACTAGTGGAACTTAAGAGATGTGTTACTATCATAAAATTACGGAGGTGACTAATGACCTTTTAACGCTTTAAGTTTTAGACCCTTACTCCAATTTGGACCTCTAATTAATTACTTGGACCATATTTCATAAAAAAATATATTAGCTAAATAAACTAGTATATTTTAATGAAAAAATATTATACACATTATTGTTAATATAAACGTTCACTTAATGAATTTACTTTTAGCTATGTAAATAGTAGTGTGTTTTGGTTACTTCTGCGCCGGAAGTCGTGCCATCTGCCCGAGCAGCTGCTCGAGCAGCTGGCGCCAGCTGCTATGTCACATAGCTTCCGGTGGGGGTTAGAGGGTATATATGAGATGCTGTAGTTATATTTTATGCCATATAGGTCGGGGTGGAGATGGCGATAGTGTTGGCGTTAGGGTGAAGTGAATTTGCGCATAAAATTAAAAGTTAGTTCAAAATTGAAATTCGTCGGTGTTAACGAAACTCTAACAGTTGAACAAAAATTAAGAGTTAGTTCAAAATTGAAATTCAAACTTATAATTGGAATTTGGAAAATATGTCAAGGTCATCCAGAGTAAGTTTTAAAAAATTCTATCCAACTATCACCAGAAATAGTTTTAAGTTGAAGTAGTTGGTGATAGCGGGATAATTGATTCGTGCCATGGGAGAGGTGTTTCTCGTTTGAAAGTTGGCGATCGAATGAGAAGCGCCGCCTAGGGAGAGGGCTTATAAAACGGCAACCTTCCCCCCACCACCCCTTCCCCCACTCCTTTAGACCAATAACCGGTCGCCGACACTATGTGGTAAAACTGAACCAGACATGGCGGCCGCCATGGAAAATTCTAACCTCAAATCTTAGCTCAGCTGAAGAGAATAGAGGAGCATGAAGTAGGAATTGTGGTGACAGCGCTTATATGAGGAATAGTAGGGGTAAAATAAAAAAACTTGTTGAACACAGTCGATAGGTGTAACAAGTTCAAAGTTGTTGAATTGTAACATAGAATGCAAAATGTTGTAAATAACACTATCATCAACATTAACCTGCGAAGTCTTTGAAGAGTATAATGGGTTAAAACTGTACTTCTTTCTAACTCTATTTAAATTAGTTCTACACTTAGAAATTGAAGGTTTAGAAGTACTTCGTAATATGTGTTGTGTTCGCAAAAGCTTTAATTTTAAACATTGTGCAGTCATTATAACCGATGTGTTAAGTTCAGAAGTTAAAAGAAGACTGAGATATAAAATGAAGTGTAAAAGAAATTGAAACAGAACGCCAGAGTAGTAATTTTATAGGTTAGAATTTACGAAGGCTATTCCATGGATAATTCTAACCTCAAACCTAGTAAGTGAAGTAGTCATAACATAAAACTAACGAGAGATGATGACCGAGCGGATGCGAGGCAATGAATGTTTGTAGCGCGATAAACTACCCACCTTTATAGAGGCAATAACTCCAGCCAGATGGCGGCAGATGGCAAGCAAATGACTGGTTGACCGACTTTCACCTGAGTAGTAAGAGAAGTAGGGTTCTGTGTCTATCCCTACTCCTTGGGGTCAATGACCGACCGGAAAGGTCAATGACCCCCTCCCCCCTCCCCCCCTCCCCCCCCCCCGAAAAAATGGAGCCCCCCCCCCTTTACCCACTCCTTCCCCCACTCCTTCCCCCACTCCTCCAGGTCAATGGCCGGTCACCACCGGTTGTTGACTTTATGTGGTGAAACCAGACTAAATATGGCAGCTGCCATGGATAATTCTAACCTCAAACCTGCTGCGCATGCAACAAGTTCTCCGGATCGGAATGAGTCTATGCTATGCGCATGCGCCTAGTCCTGTATTACTCACTTTAGCGCTACTGCACATGGATAATTCTAACCTCAAACCTTGGTTTTGTGTTGTTGCGCATGCGCCGCTCCCCACTCCTTCGCCTTTCTTTTATACTGCTGCGAATTGGACTGGATTGAACACTGTACTGTAGTGAAACAACTTCCCCCACTACTCGAGAATCCGAGGAGCGATACGAGCCTGATCTTAGCGTCAGTCGTCAACAAACTTTCATAGCGAAAGGTTGTTGGCGACTCAGCAAGAGGTTTTAAATATATAGTAGGCCTATATATATTTGAACTTCTTCTACTATGTTGCGTTTTTTAATGCAATGTGGTATGTGTGTGTGTGTGTGTTTAGTTTTAAGGTGTATTTAATTTAAGAAATAATTTGCGCATTGCGATGTTAGTTATAAGTTGGGTTTAGCATTAAGGTGTATTAATTTTTAAGAGGTATTTAGCATTAAGGTGTATTAATTTTAAGAATAATGATGGTATTTGGTTGTGTTGAATTATTTGGTTTTTAATAATGATGTGTTGTTAGTTTTAAGTGTTGATATTAATAATTTATGTTGTTGTTTTGCCTTTCAGCTAGATGTTAGGGGGTAGATTAACTGTAAATTCAGAAGTTCAGTTGAACTTCACTTAGAAGGGGTGGGACATCCGCAAATTGCGGACTAGGTTTTTTGCATTTTGTTTAGGAATATGATGGGTGGGATTAGTTTGGGTGGGTGTTAGAGTTGCGTTTCTGCATTAGCTGTTCCAGTTTCCCTGAAATTAATGGTTACGCTTTGATGCGGACGGGACGTTACGCTTTGATGCGGACGGACCAGGGCCTCCCTGCTGTTCCAGTTTCCCTGAAATTAATGGTTACGCTTTGATGCGGACGGGACGTTACGCTTTGATGCGGACGGCCCAGGGACCTCCCTTGCAGAACGTAACTAGTGGGTTGGGAGTGGGAACCGCTAGGCAAACAGGGTGGTGGGAACAGTATTACTGTTCCCATCACCTTGGATCATTATAAATCTTGAATGACCTTGACCCACTTTCGGAAGGGTCAATGACCCCCCCCCCTCCCCCCCCTCCCCCCCCGAAAAAATGGAGTCGATTCCCCCCCCTCCCCCAACCTCCCCACCCCTCCCCCCCCCGAAAAAATGGAGTCGGTTCCCCCCCCCTTCCCCCACTCCTACCCCCACTCCTTCCCCCACTACGGGTGAACGACCGGTCATGACCTGAAAAATTAAAATGGCTATAACTTGATAACGGATTGACGGATTTGGACAAGCGATACATCATTGAAAAGGTCTATGTAAGACAAACATTTTGGTAAAAGAAGAATTTGGTTATCTTATTTTAGTCAAAAGTTATGCGAATTATTTTAAATAAATACCTTCTCTTTCCCCTTTTCCCCCACCTCCCAGGTCAATAATCAGTCTCGGCCAGCTGCTACCCCTCTCATTTGCATATTGTTATAAAAGACGCACCGACTGCGGCTAACATTTCATTCTGATTCCAGACGTTACGCTGCGAACTTGGAGCCACAACCATGTTATCTCTGCCAACTACAACTTCTACTTTAACTTCTACTTCGACTTCTATTTCTACTACGGCTGTTCCTGCACCTAAGAAAACTCTTCGCCTCAAAAACCTTCCTGATTGCTACAAGAATCGACTTGCATCTCAACCTTCAACTTCTGGAGCTATTCTTCCGCCAACTAACACTTAAAATAGACTTCGTAGTATTTTTTCACCGCCTTCGCCTTCAAAGGACTCCGCACCACCATCAACTACTATGCCGCCACCGCAGAAGCCAGTTCACCACCATCCTAATACCCCTTCCGTTGAAACCATTGTTCATCGTCTTAGCACACCCATTATCCCACTATCACCATTGCCTCCTACCCCACCACTTAGTACACCTGAAGATCATACCTATCACAAAACTGAATCCTCTCAACCTGCTACTAAATCATCTCCTAAATCAGCTCCTAAACCAGCTTCTAAACCAGCTCCTAAACTTACTCCTAAACCTACTCCTAAACCCGCTCCTTCAGAGCAATTTCAATTATTACAAGAACAGCGTCGTAGGGCATTTAGCCGTCCCACTACTTGCCCTGAAATGCTTACTAGGGGAATTAAGAAAGGATCACCTTGTGGGAGGAAATGTGTAAAAAACGAAAGTTTTTGCCGTGTACATGTCGTAAAACACATTTCTGAACTACAAGTGACAGAAACCCCCACTGTTGAATACCAATCCAAAATTATTGGTGTGAAAGGAAATAGGCTTAAGAGAGGTTGTGTCTATTTTTTTGAAAGTGTTATTGACAACGAACACATTTTGGCAACTTGTAATGGCGTAAGATATAATATTAAAGTGATTGAATCCTTGCGCAAAGAGAAATCCGTTTATGAGTTAGACTCTAAAGACTATCTCCTCAGACACAAACTGGATGGTATTACAAGGTGGGGGCGTAGCAAGTAAATTCACATAGCTTTTTCCAAATTATTGCTTAAAAAAATACTGGGGGAGAAACACAACGCGTTATAGCGTTGTGTTTCTCCCCCATTATTTTTTAACACTCTAAGTCTCGTGACCTACTAACCTACTTCCATCCAAGTAGTAAGAAAAGTACTTCCCCCACTCCTTTGGGTCGATGACTGGTCATGGTCAGCACCTACCCCTCATTTGCATACTATTATAAAAGCGGAGCGAGCGTTGGTCACCCCTTCATTTTTCTTCTACATGCCGCTCTTGTCGTTTCCTCTCTGCTGTTTACAATATTTCTTGCTTCAAAATGCCTCCTCATCTGAATGAAAATTTTAATTTTTCTGAAATTTCTGATGTTTTTGAACAATCTGAAGACACTTTAAGTAACGACAGTGAAAGTGAAGATGATGAGGACGATGATGATTATACTGTTGAACTTAGTGAAGAACGTAAAGTCATAGCAATTGATCCACAATTTCCATTTGATACAATAGAAAAGTTTATGGCTGAAGCTAATAAATGGTTGGACTCAGGATGTTATGTACGAATTGACTCTTTTATATTGTATGGTGATAGTCATTCTTTCCTTGTCACACCAAATGACAGAGACCGCATGTTGCAGTGGGCACAATCTATGATGGAGTGCTACGAACAAGGTGTGGACACTGGCGGCTATTTTCTTGCACAACTAGTGTAATAACAAATTACCCTTCCCCCACGTAGTGAAGAAGGAAAAGAAATATTAGGAATCTAATTATAATACTTCCTTCCACATATAAAGAAGAAGGGGAAAGGAGTGGGGATTATAAAGTGGTGGGGGAATGTGTATAAATGCAGGTTGTTTCAAGAGACTTTTATTATTATTGTGGTTTTAGCAGAAACAACATGGAGTTTAAATCTTCAGCAAAAATAAGGAATAATATAATAAAGAAAGAAATTCGCAAGAAAGAAAAGATTGAACTTACAAAATTACAACTTATAATACCTTCCATTGAAATTGGATGTAGCAAACTAAAGACTTTGGTGAAAACTAACGAATATTTGTTACAATTGCTAAAAACAATCGAAGAGTTGAAGAAAAAGAATGGACATTCTACATAGTAAAATTTGAACATTTTAATATAAATAAGTAAACTGAAAAAAGTAGATGTAGAATAGAGAGCGAGGAATAGATCACTTTGTGGTAATGGACTAACATGCCACTTAGTGCTCTATTCCTCGTTCTCGCGTTAAATTGGATTACCTTGACCTATTTGTTTGACTGTTAGAATTTGGTTAACACTGTTGAATTTCAGTTTGAAACTAACGTTTATTTTTGTTCAACTGTTAGAGTTTTTTAACACTGTCGAACTTTAGTTTTGAACTAACTTTTAATTTATGCGAATTTTTAGTTCAACTCTAGTTAATTTATGCGCAAATTTAGTTCAACCAAGTGCCTGTGCTCTAGCCATTTCCACTCCAACATTTGTTCTTTTAACATCTGTCCCATAACATCTGTCCTAACAGATGTTAAAAGAAAGTTTGTTAAAGTTTGAATATAAAGAAGTATATACTAAAACTCCAATGGGAATAAAGAACACGAATGAACAATTAGTTTGTAGAAGGTTAATATTTTGTTGAAAATGTTTGATTTCCTAGGATAGTGAAGAGGATGAAATAGTGGTGGGGGAACCATTATAATAGGAGGAACGTGAGAGCCCACTTCATTTCTTGGTGAAATTTCGAAGAGTAAACATCTCAACATGTATCGTTGCGATAAATGTTCGGAATCGTTTCACGATGAAATTCTATTAGACTGTCATAAAGAACTAATTCACAACAACCCAGAAGAAAAACAAGAACAACAAGAACAACAAGAAGAACAAGAACAACAAGAAGAACAAGAAGAACAAGAAGAACAAGAAGAACAATATGAAATAACAGCAACATCTTCAACTACTTTACCAAATCTACAAGTATTTGCATTACCTGGTAAAGTAGTAATGCATCATAAGATTCAAAATGAAAACTTGAAGCTAGAAGAATTTATTAGAGAAGCAAAACCAATTGTAAGTAAAACTTTAAAAGAAGAATTAAAAAGATTGAACTTTCTTAAATTTGGTTTACTACTAGAAGCTATGTTTATAAATGTACAAGAAGAATTATCACCAAGAGGATTCATAACAAAAAACCGAACCATTATGGAAAGTTCAAACATTGATTCAATAGTAGAGAACTGTATAGAAGAAATATTAACAAAAATTCAGGAACACGAAGGAAGAGGATCCGGATGGAGTCTTACAAGTATTGAAGTATTAGATATAAGAGTTCACAAACATGGATATGGACTAATGGGATCAAGTTACATTCCTCTGCCAAAAAGAATTGAAGATACAAAATCTTGTATTAATGTTAAAAATGAAGACAATGAATGTTTTCGTTATGCAATGACAACTAAATTTGTACCACATCATGTGAATAGACCTGACCAAGAATATGAAAATCAAAGATTTAGATACAATTTTCAAGGAATCACTTATCCTGTATCACTGAAAGATATATCAAAATTTGAGAAGAAAAATCCCGGTACGTCTATCAATGTTTTTGCATTAGATAGTTCAAACAAAGTGTATCCTTTACGTATTGCAAAAGAAGAGCTACCAGATCATACGGATTTACTACTACTAACGCGAGGAGATGTGTCTCACTATGTGTACATAAAGCAATTTGATCGTCTTGTTAACAAGCAACTTTCAAAAAATCGAAACAAAAAGATAATTTGCAAGAGATGTTTTAATTTTCAACGAGAAGGAAGAGAAGGAAGAGAATGGTTACAAGAGCACAAAAGACTATGTAACAATAATTATGAAGCAAAGATTAATTTACCTGCGGAAAACAGAGCATTCGTTAAATTTGAAAAGGTTCATTATCAATACCGTATCCCTTTCGTTGTGTATGCGGACTTTGAATCAACACTTGTTCCTGTTGAAGATGAAAATTGTGAAGCTAGAAAAAGTGTCAAGTATCAAATGCACAAACCAAACAGTTTTTGTTTAATGGTGAAATCGACATTATCAGAAGAACATTTAAACAGATATGGATTAACTTCAGAACCTCTAGTATATCGTGGTGAAAATGTAGAAAAAATATTTCTTGATCACTTATATTCAATAGCTGGAAATGTACAAAGATTATATACAAATATTGTACCAATGAAAACGATGGAGGAAGAAGAAGAAATTCAACATGAAAATGCAACTCGATGTTTCTTGTGCAAAAATGATTTTACTATTGAGAATTATAAAGTTAAAGATCACGATCACCTCACTGGTTATTACAGGGGTGCTGCTTGTAATAAATGCAACTTGAGCTATCGTTTACCACTATTTATTCCTGTGGTTCTGCATAACCTCAGTGGGTACGATGCTCATTTCATAATACCCGAATTAGGAAGAGACGATGGTAAAATTGATGTATTAGCTGAAACTTCAGAGAAGTTCATCAGTTTTTCCAAAGAAGTTGGAAACATGAAATTAAGATTCTTAGACTCCTACAGATTTATGCCGTCGAGTTTGTCCAAACTTTCAGAAAATTTAAGGAAACAAGATTTAATCGAAACAAAGAAGATTGTAAATAACGACAAACTGGATTTGGTACTTCGGAAAGGTGTGTTTCCATATGATTACATAGACAGTTTAGAAAAATTTAATGAAACATCACTTCCGGCTAAAGAAGAATTTAAAAGTAAACTTTACGACATGGACATATCTCAAGAGGACTATGATCATGCATGTAAAGTATGGAACGAATTAGGATTTAGAACATTAGGAGAATATTCAGATTTTTATGTTAAATTAGATGTAACTTTATTATGTGATATAATGGAAGAATTTAGAAATACGTGTTTTGCAGCTTATGGATTGGACCCTCTTCATTCGTACACTTCACCTGGATTAGCATGGCAAGCCATGTTGAAAGAAACAAATTGTAAAATACAACTTCTTACTGATATAGATATGGTTTTAATGTTAGAGTCAGGAGTTCGAGGGGGATTGACGCAAAGCGTTACACGACATTTTAAGGCGAACAACAAGTATCTGCCCGATTATGATGCATCAAAACCAACAACATTCCTGGGTTATTTTGATGCAAATAACTTATACGGATGGGCAATGTCAAATCCCCTTCCATATGATAATTTTAAATGGGTAGATCCAGAATCGATTGGAAACATAATGGATATACCGAAGCATGGTGAAACTGGTTACATTTTTGATGTGGATTTTGAATATCCTGAACATCTTCATGATCAACATTATGATTTACCACTTCTTCCGAAGACTGAAATTTCCCCTACTGGAAGATGGCCAAAATTATTGATGACTTTAACCGACAAGTCTCGATATGTTGGACACTACTGGATGATACAACAGGCTTTAGACTTAGGACTGAGAATTACAAAAATTAATCGAGTACTACAATTTTCTCAATCTTGTTGGTTAAAACCTTACATCGACAACAACACAAGAAGAAGAGCCGTCGCTACATCAAGTTTTCAAAAAGATTTTTTCAAATTAATGAACAACGCAATATTTGGCAAGACTTTGGAAAACAAAAGGAAACATAAGGATATCAAATTGGTAACTGATCCAGTAAAATTACAGAAATTAGTGCAACAACCAAACTTTGGTTCATCTGTAATTATTAATGAAAATCTAGTTGTTATTTCCATGAACAAGAAGTCAGTTGAAATGGATCGTCCTTTGTATCTTGGAATGTCAATCTTGGATATTTCAAAAACACATATGTATGAGTTTCATTATAACAAGATGGTTAACTATTATGGAAGAGAGAACATTGGTATTGCATATATGGATACGGATGCACTCATTTACTGGATTAAAACAAATGACATGTATGAAGATCTACGCACCTTTATATATAAAGATGATTTCGACTTTTCCGATTATCCTAAGGATCATCCAAATTACGACTACGACAAAAACAAGAAAGTATTGGGAAAATTTAAAGATGAAACAAATGGTGTGCCGATGATGGAAATTGTAGCATTAATGTCCAAACTGTATTCATTTCAACTGTACATAAATGAAAGGAATGAACATCAAGTCACAAAAAAAGCCAAAGGAATAAAAACTTCTTTCCTGAAGAAGAATGTACAGTTTGAACATTATAAAAGATGTTTGTTTGAAAATGTTGAAACAACTGCAACGTTCAACACTATTAGAAGTTATAATCATCAACTTTTTAGTGTCAAACAAACAAAGTGGGCATTAAGCTACAAAGATGACAAGCGCCATATTTTAGAAGATAAAATTAATACTTTACCATTCGGCCACTACTCCCTGAACCCTATCGACCAGTAAACCTATTCTTCGTCCTCTACCTTCTTCCTTTTTCCTTTCCGTAAAGAAGAGGGGACATGGCAAACCCAATGCCATGTTCCCTCTTTTTTACACTAATATGAAATGGCCTTGACCTATATTCAAACTATATAAATGAGAATTAACTATTCTATGGGTCAGTATTTTTACAAGCGGTGTACAAGAAACATCTGAAGATGGAAAGTGTGAAGGACAAGATTGTAAATGAACTACATAAACCAGCAAGAAGAAGATTTCCAAGAAGAAGTACAATCATTAAAGGAATGAATGATCTTTATCAAGCTGATCTCATTGAAATGATACCGCACAGTAAATTAAATAAAGGATTTAAATATATTTTAACAATTATAGACTGTTTTACTAAAATAGCTGACGCTTTACCATTGAAGGATAAGACTGGTAAAAGTGTTACAAAAGCTATGGAAACCACAATACAAAGAAATAAATTTAAAATTAAACATCTACAGACCGATGATGGAAAAGAATATTTTAATAAAGACTTTGGAGCTTTGATGAAGAAATATCAAATAAATCATTATTCTACAAATTCTGAAGTTAAAGCTTCAATAATTGAAAGATTCAATAGAACATTAAAAGGTGCGATGTATAAACAATTTTCAAAAAGAGGATCATATGTATGGTATGACATATTACCACAACTTATAAAAGAGTATAACAACAAATATCATCGTACCATTGGAATGAAACCTATCCAGGTAAATAGTGCTAATGCCAAAATTGTATTACAACGTATTAAAAATAATACAACACCAAAATTGGAAAAATTGCAACCAAAGAAGTTCAAGGTCAACGATAAAGTTCGTTTAAGCAAATACAAAGGTGTATTTAGTAAAAGATATCTACCAAATTGGACTAATGAAGTATTTACAATTTATAAAGTGCAACCAACTATACCTGAAACCTATTTATTAAAGGATAACAAGGGTGAATTACTTCAAGGTGGATTCTACGGACACGAATTGTTGAAATCAACAGTTGGTGATGTATATCTTGTCGAGAAGATTTTACAAAGGAAAAAGGATATGGTTAAAGTCCGGTGGTTAGGGTTTGATAAAAGTGAAGACTCTTGGATTCCTTCAAAAGACTTAGTATAGTTGTTTAATAGCTCATTGTGTGTTTAACCTTTATACAAGATGGAGATTGTACAACAAAAAGATCGATTTAATATCAATAACATTGATGAATTGACAGTTGACAATGATAAGTTAAATCATGGAAAACATGGTGAATTACTACCAAATACGATAAGATGTCTAATAACTGGTCCTTCAAATTGTGGAAAAACTAATGTTGTTTTTAACCTTATAACTAATCCTAAAGGATTGCGTTTTAATAATATATACATTTTTTCAAAATCATTGCAACAACCAAAATATCAATTATTGGATAAAGTACTTGCAAGTGTACCTGAAGTGAATTTTTACAAGTTTAATGCCAGTGAAACAATTATGCAACCAAATGAAGCAAAACCATTTTCTATTTTTATATTTGACGATGTTTCTTGTGAAAATCATGACACAATAAGGAATTATTTTGCTATGGGAAGACATCATAATATTGATAGCATTTATATTGGTCAAACATACAGTAAAATTCCAAAACAACTTATAAGAGACAATGCAAATATGTTGATCATCTTCAAGCAAGATGAAACAAATTTAAAGCATATATATAATGATCATGTAAATGCGGATATGCCATTTGAAAAATTTAAAGAGATGTGTGGCAAAGCATGGAATGAGAAATATAGCTTTCTCGTTATTATGAAGGAAGAAGATATTAAAAATGGTAGATATCGTATAGGGTTGGATAAATTTGTATTTATGCGTTGAACTACCGATGCTACATCTAGTTACATGTTGAACTTCACAGTGTAAACATGGTGAATCAAGAAAAACTATTGAAAGAAATAAAATCACTGAGTGATTCTATTAGGATGAAGAATCGTGCATTGAGGATGGGTTTAAGTGAAAGAGAAGAATTTTTAGAGACTACATTTAAACCTATTACGGAACCTTTAAAACAGATATCAGAAACTATTGGTAAACCTCGTTATGAAGGAGATGTTTTACTACCAGTTTCTAAACAAGAAGTACAAGCATTAAAAAAAGAAGAAGATGATGATTCATATACAAGTGCTAGTGAGCAAGAAGAAACAAAAGAAGAAGAAGAACCAATTGTTGAAAAGGAAGAAGAACAGCCAATACCTGAAGCTGAACAATCTATTCCAAATTTAACTCAATTGAGTAGCGATATATTACAACATGGACCTCTTGGAAGAAAATATATAATGAAAATGCTACATGATATGAAATCAAACCCGAATTTGAGTAGATCACACGTATACGGAGCAAGAATTGATGGGAATGAATTGAAGATTGGCGATTCAAAGCTTGAAATAACACAAGACGATTACATCATTATTGGTGAGCATAGATATAAAGGAACAAAAGGATTATATGAATTAATTTTTAAAAACATACCACTAAGATATTCATCCAAAGATTTAAGTGTTTTTAAGGAGATTCTCCAAAATACTAACGCTCATAAAAGAAACTATATAAAGGATGCAATGATTAATCGTTCACGTGCAACAAAATATAACATCGTTATAAAAAAGTTGTTTCCTCCACGAAAATTGCCAACATTACGTACTGCACCAGCGGTGAGACAACCACTGAAAAGAAAATCTTTATCACTTATGGATTTATCACTTCTTGAACAACATGGTAAAAAGAGTAAAGGAGATACTTCAACATCTGGTAAAGGATTGATGAAAAATCTATACAATACGAATGTGATTTACTACAACGATATCAATAAATTGGTTGATAGAATGAGACTATTGCATGAAGCCATGGAAGCCGGTCATACAGGTTTGAATAATGAATGGGTGGCTCTAGTTGATGAACTTAGGAATCGCGGTATAGTCGTATAATTGTCCGTGGATATAAAAGAGGTGCAAGCATAAGACGTATCAGTTCTAACATGAGCGTCGACAAGTTCGGACGGTACTCCGCTTTAGGAGTGCAAGTTGGAGAAGACAGAAAAAGAAGTGGATTACCGCAAACACCTGAAGGTGACTATAGCATAAGTAATAAACGTTTAAAACTAGTTAAAGATCCAGAAGAAGATACTGATGGAGCAAATTTGAAGACAGTAAAAGAAGCTACTTCAACATCATTAAAATTACATAAGAATACTTACGATGTTAAATCACATAGATTAATTAATGTTGGTAAACCAACTGAAGGTTCTGATGCAATTACTAAAGAGTACTTATCATCTGAACTTTCAAATACTTTAAAATTGCAATGGGGTAACAACTTAAAAGATGGACAAACATATGATGCTGGAAATTATAGAATAACCAACGTGGGAAATCCCAAAAATGATAAAGATTCAGTTAATAAAGAATATTTACATTCTATAATACCGGAAAAAACTAAACATGGATATTCTTTTTATAAATTTATTATAAATGACATTGGATACCCAAAGGAAGACGGCGATGCTGTAAACCTGAAATATATCAAGGACAACTGTATTTTACAAGATGGTGATGAAATCGATTGTCATGGGAAAGTGTTGTCAAATGTAAAGTTCGGTTCTCAACCAAAAGATGCTGTTACTATGGAACAATTATCTAAAGAATTAAAAAAGGAAACATCCAATTTTGTAAAACATGAAGATGCCGTGTTAAAGCGGGGAGATAAATTTATACATGGAAATGAAAAGTTTAATTTAATGCAAGGAAATAATGATGAATGGGATGCAGGACATAAAACAATAACAAATGGAAGATTTGGTATAAAAGATACAGATGTACCTCTAATGGTGCAAACATTAATTGCGAGTGGTGGTACATTAGGTACATACAATGGTCGTAATAGAAGAATAAAAGATATTTATCCTGGTTACGAAGAAAATGATTGTGTTACAATGAAACATACAATAACTTGGGATAAACACTTTGGGACCCAATATGATGCAAAGATGAAGAAAATAATTAATATTTTACCAGGTGAAAATTCAAATGATGCTGCTACTATTGGACAAGTCATAAAAACATCAAAAAGTGATTCAACAGCTTACACATGTAATGATAAACGTATTATGCAATTACATGATCCTCAACATCCAAAAGATGCTGTAACTTTAGATTGTTTAATAAGAATAGTGGGTAATTTACTTATTGATACCCACAATCATATAGCTAGTACAACGAATCATGTGGTGATTCAACCCGATGAACGAGAAGCTTGGATTAAAAATAGAATCATAAATCAGTATATAATTAATTTGAATAACTAAGTCTTTAAATATAAAAGATTTTGCACAAGTTATTCATTTATGTAAAGTATCTCGTGGAGTAAACACACCAGTTATATAAGACAACATAATGAAGACCGTATCGCTCAGTCATCGTCAAGACAGCGGCAAGAGAGGACGTGGTATAACATCAGCTGCATTATCCCTGCTCAGACGGATTCCAGTTGGTGCTGTTGTAAATCGAACGATAGACGCTTTACCATACGAATTACATCTGCCCGGAGGTTATCAATATTGTGGACCTGGAACTAAGTTGGCAAAACGTTTAGCAAGAGGAGATCCTGGAATTAATAAATTAGATCAAGCTTGCAAAGAACACGATATAGCATATTCAAAGTATAAAGATTCAACAAATAGATCAATAGCAGATAAAATTCTAGCGGAAAAAGCTTGGCAAAGAGTAAAATCAAGTGACGCAAATATTGCAGAAAAAGCAGCAGCTTGGGCAGTAACTACAGCCATGAAGACAAAAGCAAAGTTAGGTGGTGGAAGACGTCGCAGAGGAAGACCTGCAAAGAGAGGCGCTCCCAAAAGAGGTGGAAACATTAAAAAAGGACGTCGTAGAACTCATAAGGCAAGTGTAAAGAAGACTTCTGTTTGGCAAATGGTAAAAAACGGAGCAGGTTTATACCTAAGACCATACCGTGTGTACTAAATAAGAAGAATCAATTGATAATTCCAAATAAAGCCTTAACAAATCATCAGTTAAATGATTATGTAAAATGTTTGAAAATACCATTCTTTCGAGGAGTTTTTATGAAAGATGCATTACCAACTAAAATATGGAAAAATGAAACTGGAATAGTAAATTTGGATTCCACCTATGGTCCAGGCACTCATTGGGTATGCTATAAAAAACTCGGACAAACCATTTACTACTTTGACAGTTTTGGCAATCTACCACCGCCAAAAGAACTGCAACATTATTTTCGAAACTCCAAAAACATTTTTTACAATTACAAAAGAGAACAACCTAACAATACTGAAATATGTGGGCATTTATGTTTGGAGTTTCTAGCGAAGAGTGTCAGTCAGCTTTAAGATGTCATCGTATACAGTGTCACTGAGTGGAAATTCATCCACATTGAAAAGTACGCTGTTCCCAGCATTGCGTCTATCCAAGGAAAGATTATGGGAAGCGGCATTACTTGATTTGACTACCTACAATTCAATTCCTAATGTTACAGAAGGAAAAAACAATTTACTACATTATTATGAAACTAAGGATGCTGCAGGAAAATACTCAGAATTGAAAATAATTACATTTCCTACTGGAGCATATGAAATTGATGACATAAACCAATTATTACAGAAACAACTCGGAGAAGACAATATCACCGTTAAAGGAAACAATAATACTTTAAAAGCAGAAATAACTTCGAAATATTATATTGATGTCAGCTTGGAACAGTCGATTGGCAGTTTACTTGGATTTACAGATACAAAAAAGAAAATCTTAACTCCTGGAACTACTCATTCGGGTGATTCAACTGTAACAATATTGAAAGTAAATAGTATTGATGTCACGTGCAACATTATACACGGATCGTATAGAGATGGAGTTAATCAACATATTTTACATACATTTTATCCAACAGTGGCTCCCGGTTTTAAAATTGTTGAGAAGCCACAAAACTTGATATACTTACCGTTAAACACCAGTTTCATTTCAGACATCGTACTGAACATATTGGATCAAGACGGTCATAGTGTTGACTTTAGAGGAGAAACAATTACTATACGGATACACATCAGAGCAGCAACATAAAAGTCAACATGGGATTATCATTTAAACCGCAACGGAAGAGTCGGGAGCTCAGTAGCTCCTCGACATTGGAAGAGTTAACATCGGAAAACATTCGTTTTCTACAGAAGATTGGATTGAAACTTAACAGCGATGGATATCCTGGATATATCTCAAGGACCAACGTTCGACGAAACACTATGGGAGAAGGAATATCACACGCACAACCCTTACACTTCATCAAAATTAAACAATAACGATGAAATAAGGATCCCCATTCAACAACAAGATATTTACACTTTACCGTGTGAAAGTTACTTGTACATCGAAGGACGGGTATTAAAATTGGATGAAAAAACTGCTTCAACAGTTCCTTTTATAAATAACCCGATGGCATATCTTTTTGATGAAATAAGATATGAAATATCAGGGGTGACGGTTGATTCAACAAAAAAAGTTGGTTTAACAACTACATTGAAAGGATTAACATCATTAACACCGCATGAGAAGAATTCAATAGTCACTGCCGGATGGGTTGCCCCCGATAAAGACACTATAACACCAGCTTCCAACGGTCACTTTGATTTTCATGTACCTTTACGATTGCTTTTGGGATTCGCTGAAGATTACAAACGGGTAATAATAAATGTCAAACAAGAATTAGTATTACTCAGATCTTCAACTAATAAGGACTTGATACTTGCAGACCCTGCAACTACGGAAGATAAACTGGAATGGCAACTACAGTTGGATAAAGTTGTTTGGAGAGTACCTCATGTAAGATTGGCTGATGAACATAGAATTCTATTATTGAGAAAGTTGAAATCTGACCGTGATATTGTGATGCCATTCCGAAGTTGGGAATTTCATGAATACCCTACACTACCTCAGACAGAACGACAAACATGGACCGTCAAGACATCAACTTACTTGGAACGAGCAAGGTACATAATACTCGGTTTTCAAACTAAGCGAAAAGATGTTATCACTGCAAATGCTGGTCAATTTGATCACTGTAAAATAAAGAATTGTAAAGTTTTTCTAAACTCTCAATTCTTTCCCTATGACAATTTGAATGTCATGTTCAGCAAAAAACGTTTTTCCATTTTATACGATATGTATGCAAGATTTCAATCATCATATTATGGAAAGACTAATACACCACTATTATCACCTGACCAGTATTATTCCAAGGCTCCAATAATTGTAATCGATTGTTCAAAACAAAATGAATCGGTAAAATCATCAAGTGTGGATATAAAAATTGAAATGGAATTTGAAGAACCAGTAGCGGATGGAACTTCGGCATACTGTCTAATTCTACATGATAAAATAGTTACTTACACACCGCTGACCGGAATTGTGAAGAATGTACTTTAAGAAGAATTGTACAACAACTGCAAATTTTTGAGGTTAGAATTATCTGCTTTAATTTTTGAGGTTAGAATTTCATTTGTGAAAGACAAGTTGAAAACAAACAATTATGTAATTGTATAAATTTCAAGGATTTTACGAAAAATATAAAAGCGAGAAAATAATTAGTAGAAACTTCATTCTATCTTCAACCTTCGTATGGGAAACATCATTGGCAAGATGAATTCTACTAACGGAGAAGAAAATACACCTCTAATGGATGATAATAGTTCAGATATAGAAAAACAAGTTGAACGAGAAATGGACGAGTTCCTAAAATTCAACAAACATAAGAAGAGAGAAGAAGAAAAAGCTGAAAAAGAAGTAAAAAGGAAGAAGGTTGAAGTTAACATTACAACCAATATTTTAACAGAAGTATTTCTTCGGATTATCTACCCAATTTCTTCATGCATGACAAAAAGTATATCAGTTGGAATTTTAAAATCAATGGATTATTCACCAATTGTTATTTTAAATCATGGAAACAAAATGGTTACTTTCAGTGAAACTACTTGGGAATCTCTCATGAAACATTTACATCTTTTGGAGTGCTATTTAAGTAACAACACATTTGGAAGAAGAACAAGATTAAGTTTATTGGAATCAAATATTGAAGTTGATATAGTAAAACATCGTGGAGGACAAATTGTTCGCTTCAGAGATTTAACTACACATAATGTTAAATTATATTTCACTAAAGAAGAATTTTACACTTTAAGTTGTACTACCGGTCCCGTCACCAGATATTTGAAACAACTAATATTTTCAAGTGCAATAATTAAAGACTATCTAATTGATACATTGGACAAAAAACCTTTTGTTCCAATTTTATACGGTCCCGTGGATACTTCAATCTTTAATAGAATACCTCAAGAAGTTGAAATGTGGAGACAATTAAACAACTATCACACCAATTTTAATATTGATGAAGTGGCACAAGAAGTGAAAGAAGAAGAACAATCCTGTCTGTTATAAACATCGGCTCATTCAATTTTTAAGTCAGTTGTTAGTAAGACTTCATCATGAATAAACGGGTTTCGTTTTCTAATGCGCCACATATAATGGAAGTTAAAAGAGGTATAATTGAATTTCAAGCTTTCCGAGGAAATGATGGTAATTTTATTATTAAAGAATTAGTAATCTTGGACATGAACACATCAGTAGTTTATCATTATTTGTTCAAACCTCCAGTACCATTTAATAGACTAACAACTAAAGCGAAAGTTACAAACAAATGGTTGAACAAACATTTTCACAACTTAAGATGGGATGAAGGTTTCATTAATTATAACATGATGCCGCACATTATGAATCATTATTGCAAAGAGTTTAAAATTATCTACACAAGGGGATTGGAAAAAGCAAATTGGATACAATCATTTACAAGCAACGAAGTGATTAATGCAATAATTGATAAAGATTTCCAATGCTACTTCAACGAACTTTGTATTTCATCAAAAAGTTTTAAACATCGAAGGTCGCAGTGCGCTTTAAAGAATGCCTACCGCTTGAATAATTTCCTTCAACAAACTGGTGGGGGTAGTGTCAGTGGTGGGGGTAGTGTCGATTATAAAAGTGAGAGCGCTACCATGACACAGCATGAGTATTACTCAAACCTCCGAAGAGACAACATCTCCGACGGACATTCTTATTAACAAGAAGATTAACAACAACATCAATATGGCATCACAGAACTTACTTCAAAGTTTAGTTGATCAGTTCAACGCTCATTCTAAATCATCAATTCTACCTACAAAGAAATGTTCTGAACTAAAAGAAGAAAAACACTACATCATTCATACTATTAAGAAAATGGAAACTTCAGTAGGTGATGCTATAAATTGCCCTTTGAGCGAGGCACCTTATACAATTGGTGATGAAGCAAAATTTCAGATCTTCTTACCAAAGCGCTTCGTACAACTACTTCAAAATGAAGATCTTCGTATAATTCAACCCGGCGCACTCTATTTGGTATCACATGGACCCAGTGGAAACAACTCTACTGAACTTACAATTCATGTAACACCTACTACTGATTAATTTGTACATAACATTGTAAATATTTCTTTGTATTTGTTTTTTCAATAAATATGATATAAAACAAAAAAAATAAAAATAAAAAAAGCAACATATTGTAATGTCTTTGTACATTACAATATGTTGCTTTTTTTAAAAATTCCACAGGATGACCTTGACCCAATTTTGTATAATTATAAAAGGGGAAATGTACTTGCAAAATTCATCAGTCTACTGCTACCTTTCATACCGTACACATCTCGCTCTTAATCCCTGAATATAAAACTGCAACATGTCCCTAAAGGTCAAGTGTGCATCTTACGATACTAACACCATAACAACTTTTGAACAACTCGAAGATTTAACCAACGAAATGCGAGTTTTACTTACCGGTGGTTATCACTTAACTGTTGATGTTAGTGCTACTAATACAAGAATGTTCACTAAAACAAAATATTGCGATGATGAAATATTTATTTCTACACAACCTACAACTTCTTCATCGCCAACTGGTCAACATAACATCAAGTTCCAAAAGTATTACCAATGTTGAATAACTTTTGACAGACAAAACTACAACTAAAGAATCACGTGATCAATGTGAGTTAATAAAAAGGATGTAATACTTGTATAAATAATCATTCGCTTCTTAGCTCTCACCACGACAAGACCTATTTAAGAAAATGTTGTACAGAATGATGATTCAACTTGATGGAAAAATCTATGGAAAAGATTACAACACTGTTGAACAAATGACTAAAGATATAGATGTATTAGCTAAAGAAGGATACCAAGCTAAATTAATTTTAAAATTCCCTGAAGTACATCCACTATCAATAGAAGAACTAGTTGCTATGGCTAAAGCTGAGAGAGATAAAAAGTCTGAAGAAAACAAAGAGAAACAAACTTCCTAAATTTTAATAATCCTTACACTTGTAAGGTATAATTTTTTAAAACTCCATTTGGATGACCTTGAAATTACCCCCACCACTTTTCACAGTACATAAAACTCGCTATTTAACACTATACACTCTTATTCTTTCACTGGACTCCGCAGCATCAACATGGAAGAGCAAAAATACAAGTACAAACCTCGTTACTGTTGTGAACAACAATGTACAGATTTAGGGCCAATGATGGTGGATGGGTTAGCTTGTACTAAATGCGAATTCTTCGGATCTTGTTACTGCAAATGCAAAACAAAACAACTACCGCCACCAGAATTGCGAACTTTGAAACTTTACAAATCAAGATATTTTCATACATGTTGTCCTCAAAGATGTTTCAAATTTCACCCTCTCGATCTTGCTCATTGTCAACGCACCAATTCTCATCAAGATGATTTTTGTACACATATAATAAAAAGATGTAAATACAGGTCAGATTGGTATTCCGATCCTGTAGAACCATCAAATGTGTAATTTCAGTTTTACACTCTTTTTTAAAACTTCATTTGGATGACCTTGAGATTTCCCCCACCACTAGTTCTAATTTTTATATAATATTAAATCATTCCACTTCCAACACTCTAACTAACAACATGGAAAACAAATTTATCAAATTTGAACATATAATAACTGACAGGGAGGAGATGGAAGAATTGTTTCAAAACTTACTTTCTGTCATTGACGAATATCCTATAAGATGGTTCAGAATTGTAGTTCAATATTTAAAGCCTGGTGAATTGTTTTCTTCATCAAGTGAAGAAGATGAAACAACTACTTCAGTTCAAATAATTGAATTAAAAGATGGAGAAGAAGAACTAAACGTTTTATTCAATCATAAGCTCAAGGTTCCCTATATAAAAACCCCCTCCCTAGACAGCCCCCCTCCCTAGACGCCTGCTCAAGGTCACCATTATATAAGCCCCCTCCCTATGCGCCGATCCTCATTCCATCACCGACTCTCCAATAATGAACAACTCTCCATTGGCCCGAATGAATTCTAGTTTTGAAATAAACTCTAAAGAAGAGTTACAAGACATTTTTAATATTTTACAAGAACTTGTAGATAATTTTACAACCATCAAAATGAATTTGGAAATAACATACGATTGTCCTATTTGTGATAAGATTGAAAGTTCGGACGAAGACAGTTTACTAAATCTAACTCCTGCACCATCTGACACTACTGATGGTAATAATGAACAGCAAAATATTTCCCCCACCACTTCTTTGTAATTCTTCGTTCCCCCCACCACTTCTTTATTTAACTAACATTTCTCGCTTTCACTTCTCATTCCGTCTTCAACTTTTGAACTATCAACATCACTTGTTTTAAAATTTCAAACACTACAAAATCATGATGGATATGATGGATGAAGTTCCCTTCATAACTAGAATAGAAGAGGATAAATTGAAATTGGAAATTAAACGATTGGAAATGGAACGGGAAAACCAACTCGAAATGTTACGTTTGTTCAAGCTTTTCAAATACATCATCTGGGGACTCTGCGTTTACCTTCTCATCGTCGTTGGTGTTTGCATTTACAACTCTGTAGTTCATCACAAAAGTTCAACTTGTTTAAACTCTGCTGTTGCACATTAATTATATGTTCACAAATAAAATTCAAAATTTACTTCAGCCTATCCCACTATCACCAACTAGTTCAACTTTGAACTATTTCTGGTGGTAGTTGGGTAGGCTTTTTTAAAACTTACTCTGGATGACCTTGACATACTTTCCAGATCCCATTTATAAATTTGAATTTCAGTTTTAAACTAACTTTTAATTTTGTTCAACTATTAAGAGTTTTGTTAACACCTTCAAATTTCAGTTTTCAACTAACTTTTAATTTATGTGCACTTTTAGTTCAACCCTAGTTACCTTGTTCGCAAATTCAGTTCAACCGACCACCAACGCTATCGCCATCTCCACCCCAATATTTCAACATCTCTGCCCCCAACACTTGCCCGAACATCTGCCCGTAGGGGCAGCTGCCCGGACATCTGTTCGGTTTTAAAAATATAAAAGAAAGGTAAAGGAGTAGGGGTGGCGCATGCTCACCAATGCAAAACTAAGGTTTGAGGTTAGAATTATCCATGGCGGCCGCCATGTCTGGTTCAGTTTTACCACATAGTGTCGGCAACCGGTTATTGGTCTAAAGGAGTGGGGGAAGGGGTGGTGGGGGGAGGTTGCCGTTTTATAAGCCCTCTCCCTAGGCGGCGTTTCTCATTCGATCGCCAACTTTCATACGATAAACACCTCTCCCATGGCACGAATCAATTATCCCGCTATCACCAACTACTTCAACTTAAAACTATTTCTAGTGATAGTTGGATAGAATTTTTTAAAACTTACTCTGGATGACCTTGACATATTTTCCAAATTCCAATTATAAGTTTGAATTTCAATTTTGAACTAACTCTTAATTTTTGTTCAACTGTTAGAGTTTCGTTAACACCGACGAATTTCAATTTTGAACTAACTTTTAATTTTATGCGCAAATTCACTTCACCCTAACGCCAACACTATCGCCATCTCCACCCCGACCTATATGGCATAAAATATAACTACAGCATCTCATATATACCCTCTAACCCCCACCGGAAGCTATGTGACATAGCAGCTGGCGCCAGCTGCTCCAGCAGCTGCTCGGGCAGATGGCACGACTTCCGGCGCAGAAGTAACCAAAACACACTACTGTAAATAAATGTTTGTGATTAGGTTTCCATTCATCTAATACAGAGATTGAAAAATTACTTTGGTTTAGATTTATTATGTGGTGATGTGTCTCTCATTATAAAGGTTGGAGTCGGTTGATTCTCATGATTTTGAAAATATAACGTTTTATTAAATGTTTCATAATTCTTAATATTTTCTATGCAAGACCTTATGGAGTAATTTTTTTTATAAACTACTTTGAAAAAAGTATTAAAAAAGTATAATCATATTTTTTGTTCACAACTAACTAGTATATTTCAGTTATTAGATTTACAAATAGTTGCTCAGTTATAATTAGCTTTACAAACATGCATCACCTTTTTTAACTGAAAACGTATTAAGTATATAGAAAAAAACTGTGTAGCATAAAGATTTCAACAAAAACATGTTTGACAGCTACAAAACTATTTTAATTAGAGTTTATTTAGTAAAAAATCAATTTAACTAAACTGCATTGTTTAAATAAAAGAGAAGTGTTTGATAGTTCCTGCTTTTCAAAATTGTTTATACCTTAAATGAATCCATCTAGTAACATAAAAGTTTTCCATTGCTTTATAAGTCTATAAAACTATACTTTAAGATTCTTTTTTTTTGACTCCTTATTAGGTATAGTTTAATAATGAAACATATTGAGTTACTTTGCAGAAGTAAAATATGGATTAATTATTAACAATTAAATAGATTAGTGGAAAACGAAAGCCATCTATTGCCATTAAGCACATTGGTGGTTTTCTGAAACCAAGTTGTCCATTACTTAACACCTTAGAGAGAGGTAGAGAATTAGCACCCTTGATGTGGCAGAGCAGTTCAAAGGATGCCATCTTTATATTAATACGCAAGCATGTTTCATTTCCTCCTTTTTTCTCAGCTCGTGTGCATCGTAGGATAAATCCGTGCATACCGTTAGAAAGGCATAGTCCTGTAGATGAGCAGAATCACATTCGAATTCACATCGGACTCCAAGGCTACGCCCCACAGGCTTTCAAAGTTCCAATGTTAATCTTATGGAGAAAGGAGAATCGAATGAATCATTAAACAGCTGTTGTAAAAACAACTGCTAGAAAATTAGGAAGAACAGATGTTTTAGTTCTAAAATGTTTTTAAGTTTCTTGGGTTCAGATCATTTGAAATTTTGATCGAATTTCGATCAGGAGGCGATCTCTAGTTCATATTAATTGTTAATCTGATTGGATTGACATTGATACATAAATAAATACAATGTGTTTATATGTTATGCTCACCAATGGCATCTTGTAAACCATAAAAGCTACTAAGAAGATTAAACGAGCGAAATAATGCAAAATTATGAGGTGAATAAAAGAGTAGGTTAAATCAGATTCCATCAGTTTCGTTCGCTGAGCTCGAACTCATTTATTTTTTTATCTTGAAAACCCATAGAGTTATAGTATAAGGAAAAATAGAGCAGAGCGAACAAAGCTACCTGTGTTTATTACTCATAACTTTTATTCATCTCATTATTATGTACTGCAGTGAGCATTGAGCAATAATTTCCCTTCTTTGTATATTATCTAATAGTTTACAAGATGCAGATAGAGAACATAAACAAATAAATATACAACATACTTTATATGTTACTCTGGCCCTCCTCAAATTTAAACCTTTGTTATATGTTTGGATTAGAAATTTATCTACAGACTAATATATTAATTGAATTAATTCTTCAAGTCAATAAGAATAAAATTAATGCCAACGTTGTTAGTGTTTTGCGATTGTATATTTGAATAATATATGAATTATTTTTAATTAGTTACCTAATAATACTAAGGTTAATTGTAACTTTAATTGCAAATTACAAGCAAACAGTAAAATAAATGTAATATTGAGTCCTGGGATTCATTGCAAAATGTCAGCCGTGGTTAAAAATATCCTCTGAGTAATCAAGATTTTCTATTTTGATTTATTTAAAGATTAAACGAATGAAAAGTTTTGAAACGGAATTGTTAGTTTTTACTTTCATAAATTTTATCATAATAATCTTATTGAAATGGTATCATTATATTTGTAATACATTATATATTAGTTTTAGGGGTAGATATACCAAGTAAGATACAGTGTAAAATATTTTACCTCAGTAACCATTTGTAGATTTAATTTTTTAAATATAAACTAAAGAAACTAGTGGAACTTAAGAGAAGTGTCACTATCTCAAATTTAGGGAGTTTACTAATGACCTTTTAACACTTTAAGTTTTAGACCCTTACTCCAATTCGGAACTCTAATTGCTTGGATCATACTTCATATAAATTATTAGCTAAATTGCAACTAGCATATGTTAATGAAAAAGTATTTTACACATTACTATTAATGTATACATTCATTAATAAATTTAAACAGGCAAAAAGCCAAATATATTGTTTTGAGCTGACTTCAAAACATTTCAAACTAAAAACACATATTTTTTGTTTCAATAATTAAATAAAATATAGCCATGTGAATTAAATGACACAATCGTTTCAGAACCAATATGTAGTTAAAGATTTATTCAGTTATTATGAATCAACATTTAAAAATCAAACATTTAATGCAGGTAATGGTAAAATTTAGTATGTTTTAAGCATTTCGATGGCTTAGGAGTTAATCTAGGAATTAATTAGGAATTTATCATATTCTACTAAATGATGTCATATATTTAGAAAGCAAAACTACTTCATTAACATTAGCTTTTTTCTACCAATTAAAGGATACTGCATTGATAATAAAATTGTGTGCATCTTTAATGCATAAATTAGTAAAATTCGTACAAGGTTTTAAAACCGATTGAAGGTATCCAGCTGGATAATGAAAATTTCTATTGTATAACGAGAATGAAAGTTAATCTATGCTTCAGTCCACACAGAGGATAATATTAGACTGATGTTAAGCACCGCAAACCGTGGGTTACTACGTACATGCGTTTGCTCTTCCTTAAAACAAATTGATTCATTATTCACGTTAGGACGTGGACTCTAAAACATAACAATCTTTAATACAGGGGTTTTATAAATGAGTGGTGCAGTTCTTAGTGCTTGTAAAAAATTCAATATCCGAGGTATAAATATACGTTTGGCACCTCTGAATGCATCGGCTCAATTAGCTTTATTAGTCAGTGATGGAAAACAGACGTTTTATTGTTGTCGTTTAAACTTTAAGATAAATTCAAATTCTCTATTCCGATCTAAAAAAGATCAAACACAAAAAATGGATGGTTAGAGACGGCCCAATAGCATGCTTCTAGATTCTGCTTTTATTTAGGAAAACCCTGTATATAGGTTGGATTGAATTATTATTAAAAATTAAAATAATTATAATTGTTTGGAGTGATTCATAAAAATATTGAATACACCGCTCGGAAAGTTTTCTTACTATTTCGGTATTATAAAACCATAATAAAAATATAAAATCTGTTCGGGTTGTCCTTTGTTTGAAAAAGTTGTTATACAAACCTTTATGTAGGATAAAATAACGACGATTGATTTGGAATCGCCTCTCACCTCACCTAAAACACAAAGAAGACTTATTTACAAAAAGAAAATGTTAAATATGCATGGGTTTAACTTTAAAACTATATGTAACAGATAATCATAAATACAAAAAAAATCTATATGTAATAATAGGACATATATAGTGTAGTAAAATTAGTCGGGAAAAATGAAATAATTTTTGGAAAGCTAATTTCTTTTGAAATGTGTTCTATGGCATCCCCTGGCCTTCCTCCAAAAAGTCCCCCGAAATCCCATGTGGGGATCATGCTCAAAAATGAGGGGTTGGCCTCAAAGGAGTTAAAATAAATTTGGATACTAAGCATACTAAATTTCAATACATTCCAGAAGGTTAATATATATCAAATTAAAGGTCTTAAAATGTAGAGTACAATGCCGTAAACCCGATCTAAATATAACGGTCGGGAGAGATATGTCATACGTTCAAAATTTAGAATAAAATAATAGTATCAAAACTTTGCAATGCAATAACTTCCGACATATTTGACCTTTTGAGGTCTGGTTTTCGGCTATGTACTCTCCTTATTAAGACCTTTAAAATTATGAATAGCATGGCTATGGACTAAGAAAAAATTTTTAAAACTCCCTCTTTGGGACGTCCATGTAGAGGGTGGTTCAAGGGTAACATGATGGGCATATGTCAAGATATCCCTATTTGCAAAGGTAATTGTACAAGCAAACGTTTGCCGCAAACCGGACCTCAAAAGGTCAAGTTTTTTTTTATATTATTACATTTTTAAGCGTTTAGACTAAAATTTGATTTTTTTCTAAGTTTGGCAGGCTGCCATTTCCGACTCAAGCAACCTTTTGAGATGGGGTTTGCGGCATTAAATTCTGCTACTTAAGAGCTTTAATTTGATATACATAAACCTATTGGTCGATGAAATACTTATTTCTGACTCCACGAGGGCCATCCCATCATTTTTAGGCATGTTGCCCACTGGGGATTTCAGGGGACTTTTCTGAGGGAGGTCAGGGGATGACATAGAACACATTTCAGCAACAATTGGCTGTCCAAAAATTTTTTTATTTTCCAGCCATATTTTGGCTTAATTTTACTACACTATATAATACAAAATAATATATTACTTGCAGTGTTTTACACTTTAAATGATTCTACATAATGATGTATTGTGACTTAAATAGAAAACAATACGCAAAACAAAATACAAGTACATATCCTCATTATATATGACTTGACTATTACTATTTATTTGTTTAAAGCAATTATTTAAAATGGAACTATTACAAAATACTGTACAGACTGAACCATTTAGATGCCCTAAATTAGGTAGAATCAATGATAAAGGGGTGCTAAAAAATGTGGAGACAGCTTAGTATTTTTCCTTAATATATAGAAAAGATTCAAACTCTGCAAACTGAATTTGGGAGCTAAAAATATTTTTTTTACTAATTTTCATAGTCTTCACCTCTAATTTGCGTCGGCATATGAGGAGTTTGTGTTAAAACTTACACGTAAGTATAAATTTAAATGTACACAAAATTATAGGTATTTCTATGTTGCGGTGCCTCAAAAACCCGATTTCAAAATCACCGAGCTGAAAATGGCAGCCGATCATACTTTGCATTGTAATTAGTTAGCTGAACCTTCAGAATCCAAAAACTCCTGACATGCTCGATCTTTATATGTGGCAATTTTGGTATGTAAATAATAAAAATTAGTTGCCTTGGCCATGTATTGATATTGGCCAAGGTCTTTAACCAGACTGCCCCTAAAGGATATCCCTAAAGTAAGTCTCGAAAGACAATTGATTAGAATACATACATAATTTTACATAACTATTATAATTTTAAAATCGTTACGTTATAAATTACATGACACTCAGATCAAGAAATGTCGAGTGTGCCATACATTTCAGCTTGATTATTCATTATTTTAGGTTAGGTTTGAAAATTGTACTTTACTGAATAACATATTTTCTTGATGCTTACACTTAATATTATCCACTGCCTCCTGAATAATAAAATAACTGATCCCCATCAGAAGTGAACCCCCAGTTTCATCCTTAAAAATACATGTACTTAAAAAAATATTTGCCCGGCGTGAAATTATCTTTTATTTATTTACGTTTGCCTATGAATTGCATAGTTTCATATTTCATATACTAATTTTAAAATTAGTTAAAAAATTTTACTTATCGTGAAGTCAAATATTGGAGTTTATAGCTTACAAACAAGAACATAAACTACACCTAAAGGTGTACACTTTTGGCCCAAGAATTTTCCAATTATTTGTATGCATGTTAGAAAAAAACTAAAAATACCTATGTGTGAAGGGTCTTTTTGTCTACATTAAAAACCAAAGTTTACTTGCTATTTATTACCAGTATCTCGGAAATAAAAAAAATCCCTGATCAATACAAGTGTACCAACTAGCCCCATATGCGGGGCTAGATGGTACACAGGCCGGGGCACGTTGGTACACTATACTAAAGAATTCAGGTTGACAAAAACAATATAATATTTCAATGTACAAAACTTTATTTGTAACTTTACAGTATATTAATAAAATACTTAAATTTTAGACTTCAAAATTGACAGGCTCTCTTGCATCAGAGATATATATAGCTGTCCAGTTGTCAGTAACTGAAATCTGCATTTCAACTTCCGGAGCTAAGAACGCATAGCATCTTGAAAAAACAAAAACAAAACAGGTTGTAGCATAGATAAGTTAATTAATAATTATCTAATAATTTATAAATTATTAATCTAATTTAATTGTTTAATAATTTCTATTTTTTATATTTTCCAACTGAATTATTTTAATCAAATGGAGTTTTCTAAATTCTGAACCAATATTTTACTAGCTTTCCCCATTTGACTTTCTAAGACATATAGGCTACAACATGTAACACTTTTCTAATAATTATTTGTTTTGTAAAAAGAAAAGAAATTCATATATTATTATGCTACTTAAATGTATATAAATTGATTCATACCAGGTTCCATTACGTCTACTTTTTCGTAGGTCGCTCTCGCAGTAGGCCTATCTAATCAGTATTTTTTTTTTCGATATGGTTGTATAGTGTTTATAGGTATTTCATAATGTTTTGCAGTTCCTTTCAAAGTCATGGTCCCAGAAGTAACTACATTTACTGGTTTTCCATTAAATAGCAATAGTCATTTAATGAAAGTACACCGTACCAACTAGCCCCGTCACTTGTGTACCCAACTAGCCCCGTCACCATATTTTTTACTTAACGTGTCATGCACCTTGTGTTTTTAGAGATAAAATTTGTTTATATACAGCAAAGTGTAGCCAATTAAATAATCTATAAGACTATACTACAGTGCATACCTTACTATAAATAGGTATTGATTTTTAATTGACAAACTAGGACATATAAAAGTTACTCGACAGCAAGAAAAACAAAAAACATCACTTCCTTCCCTCAATAAGAGCGGAAATCGACTGAAAATTCGTGGAGGGGATGGGTGGGCGGTAACATACGAACTCTGTATGTTTTAACTGGATAACTCAATCCGTTCGCTCAAAATGGCGGGTGTACCAACTAGCCCCTGTACCCAACTAGCCCCGGTCTCCCCTACCTCATCGCATTTCAAAACAGGTACATTAGGCGTTAGGTAAACAGTAAAAAATAAACGGTATCAGTTAACTGACACATACTTTCTCCCAAAAATATAAAAAAGGTGTTAAAAGCCTCAAAACATTAATGTCTTGATGGCTCAGTCAGATAGCTAAGAGCTGAGCAGCACGAGATTGACCCTACGCGCGTCTGTGACTTTTAACAACGTACTGCGTTTACCGCTAAACGAAAAATTGAATTTTCTCCGCAACCACTTGACATAGAGCAATAATTTAAAGTACTGGAGTAGTGGGGTTTTGCCGGTTCTGGCCCATTTCAAGGCCAAGCGGTTCGAACCGGCAGGTGTGGTTGACAGTGATGGGTGTGTTTTGTAAGTGGGTCAAGGCCATCCGGAGGGAGTTTTAAAAAAGCGGAGCCGCGAGGGGCTCAGTCGGGGCGGGGACTCGGGACGGGTCGGATCGGAGCGGGAGCGGCGGGCCGAGGGAGGGTTGTTTTTTCTTTTTTAGTTTATTTATTTTAATTAATTTAAATTAAAATAGTGTCGTTGTTGTTGTTGTGCAGAGAGGCGTTGGAGCGTCGTGCACCGTTGACGCAGTGGTAGACGCCGAAGGTGATGGCGAAAAGGAGGTAGACGCACAGCATGCACAGTACGCATTTGAACAGTTGCAGCAGGCGGACCATGCCTTGTTGGTTCGCCGTTTCCAATTGCAGCCTGTTGATCTCCAGTCTGAGTCTGTCCTCCTCCAATCGTGATCTGAGCGTAACGTCGTCCATCATGTCTATGTGTGCGTGTTTTTTAGTTTGTGGTGGGGGGAAAAAACGGGAGCGGTGTTGATGGTAGGAAAGTCGGCGATGAAATGAGAAGCGAAGACGAATGCAGTGCATATTTATTGTAGAGTGGTGGGGGGTGAAGAAAAAAAAAAACAGTTGTCTTCGACTAAACCTCATCGTCAGCTGTGTCGGAAGGTGCAGCCTCGGAAGGTGGAGGAGTGCCGCCTGCAGGTTCGATGTCCTCGCTCTCCATCTCCTCGCATTGTGGACAATTGTAGGAGATCTCCACAGTCATGGTGATGGTGTTGTTGGGAGCGCTGACTACGTCACTCAAAGTTTCAAAAATATCCTTCAAGTCTTGTTGCGACTTTACGGTAAATGTATTTGTACTTGTCGCTAAAGGAAAGCCGCTCATCGTTCGGGAGTCGGCGAACAAATGGCGAGCGGAGGTGAGGCGGCCGCCTATATTCGGTAGGGGTACCGTGGTGGGGGAAGAAAAGAGTGGGGGGGAGGACAGCGGTGGGGCGAAGCCCGGGTGGGGGAAGAAAAGAGTGGGGGGAGGACAGTGGTGGGGCGAAGCCCGGGTGGGG
This sequence comes from Neoaliturus tenellus, assembly GCA_030545055.2. Taxonomy (NCBI): domain Eukaryota; kingdom Metazoa; phylum Arthropoda; class Insecta; order Hemiptera; family Cicadellidae; genus Neoaliturus; species Neoaliturus tenellus. The sequence goes on along the minus strand of CM061532.1, from coordinate 75,843,138 downwards.
AACGAGGGAACTTCGGTCATCGCAGTTCGCCGCGAAACGCCGTCGGGATAGGTTGTGGGAGCCGTATGAAGATAAGCGCTAGCTGTAACACAATGTAGAAAATAGTAATACTTTGTTTGTAAATTAAATATTAAATTTATATTTAACCAGAGCTTGCATTTCTTGTTCCTCGTCGTTTAATTCAACAATTTTAACACCATTAGTAGTCTGTTCCTCTTCCTCTGCACTTTGCGACGATGAAGACATGGAGGTGCCAGGAGAAGATGACGAGGATGAAAATATTGTGGTAGGATTGACATATTGCACCGTGATGTTGATCCATCTTAAAGGATAGCTATCAATGACTGTCAGTAAGTTTTGGAATAGTTCTTCCATCTCTTCTCTGTTGGTAATTAAATGTTGAAAGGAAATGAATTTATCATCCATGTTGTTGTCAGTGCGAGTAATGAAATAAGAATGAGAAGCGTATGGGATGATCCGTAGAATATATGTTGTAAAAAAAGTGGTGGGGGTAATCTCAAGGTCAATCAAATGGAATTTTAAAAAAGGGCTGCAGTCAGTGACTACCGCTATACATCTGAAGCTTCAACAGGATCAGAAGACCAATCTGATCTGTACTTGCACGCACTTATGATGCATGTACAAAAGTCGTCTTTATAATATGCATTGCACTTTCGACAAGTGGCAAGTTTTTGCGGATGAAATTTGATACACTTCTGGGGACAGCAAGTGTGGAAGTATCGTGATTTATAAATCTTGAAGGTTCGCAATTCTGGTGGCGGTAGTTGCTTTGTCTTGCACTTGCAGTAACAGGATCCGAAGAATTCGCACTTTGTACAAGCTAATCCGTCTACCATCCATCTTCCTAAATCTGTGCATTTCTGTTCACAACAGTAGCGCGGTGCGTCCTCGTTGTTCTTCTCCTCCATGTTGCCGCTTCCAAGTGTTGGCAAGAAACGAAGTTGTACAGTGTAGGATAGCGTGTTTTATAGATCAATAAAAGTGGTGGGGGTAATCTCAAGGTCATCCAAATGGAGTTTTAAAAAAGATCATCTTACAAATGTAAGATGTTTTTTTTAATTTATGATGTTGGCTTGTCCTTTTCTTCTTCTTTAGGTTGTTTCTTAATATTCTGTTCCTGTTCCTGCTTGTTCGCTGTAGCCATGGCGATGAGTTCTTCAGTGGATAGCGGGTGCACTTCTGGAAACTTCAGGATCAGTTTTGGTTGGAACCCTTCTCTAGTCAATACACTGAGATCGGCGCTCATCTCTTCTACGGTTCTATAGTCCTTTCCGTAGATCTTTCCATTGAATTCAATCATCATTCGGTATAACATGGCGGCAGTGGTTGTTATCGCTGCGACCGTAGGAGAGCAAATGATGATTCTGTTGGAGTTGATCCCTCGTTTTATAGCGAAATTTTACAGCGAACCCTTGTTGACGTCATGCTTTGTCATTTAGTAGTATTTGTGGAATTTGACATTGGTTTGAGTAGATGGAGCGGATGTTGTCGCCGCCTGTGTGGGAAAGAACAATTCTTCATCGCAGAAGTTCTGTTTGGAGAACATCCTCTTGTTTGTTACATAGGTGTCAACGTTCAAGTGATAACCACCGGCAAGAAGCACTCGCAATTCATTAGTGAAATTGTCGAGCTGTTCAAAAGTTGTAATAGTGGAGGTATCGTATGATGCACACTTGATCTTGAGAGACATTGTGCAATCACCAACGGAGATGTGTACAGCACTGAAGGTAGTCGTAGACTGAGGGAATTCTTACGGACATTGCTCCATTTATATAGTTTTTGAAACTAGGTCAAGGTCACCCGAAATTGTTTTTTATATAAAGCAGCATACCGATATGTGTACAAACACATACCGATATGCTGCTTTATATTTGTTTTTTTTTTTTTTATTGTTATTCATTTATTTAGAAATATTTTACAAAAGTTTACAAGAACAATATGAAATTACAGATTAACTGTTGGCGTTAGGCATGACGTGAAGCGTGAGCTCTGTAGAATTACTTCCGCTCGGACCGTGGGACGCCAAGTAGAGAGCTCCGGGATGGATGAGGCGTAGATCTTCGTTCTGCAGAAGTTGGACGAAGCGTTTGGGAAGAAAGATTTGAAACTTCGGTTCATCACCAGGCGAGTAGGGCGCTTCACTCAGCGTGCAGTTGATGGCGTCTCCGACAGTTGTTTCCATCTTCTTGATGGTGTGGATGATGTAATGCTTTTCTTCCTTCAATTCCGAACATCTGTTAGTGGGTAGGATTGTGGACTTGGAATGTTTGTTGAACTGATCGACAAGCGATTGTAAAAATGTTTGCGTTGCCATTTTTTACTTCTTCTTTTTTCGTTGATAATATTCTTAGTCTTGCGAATCTGCGTGTGAGGTGTTGACTGCTCGGTGGCTAGAGTAATACTCATGCCCGGTCATGGTTGTCCCCTCGCTTTTATACCCTTCCCATCCCCCACCACTCTGTTGGAGATACGCGTTCAAGCGATAAGCGTTCTTCAAGGCGCATTGCGATTGACGATGTTTAAAGTTTTTCGATGAAATACAAATGTTGCCGAAATGACATTGGAAATCCCTGTCCACCTGGACATTTAACACTTCGTGGTTTGTAAACTTCTGTATCCAACTGGCTTTTTCCACTCCTTTTGTGTAAATAATTTTAAATTCTTTACAGTAATGATTCATGATTTGCGGCATCATACTGTAGTGTACAAAACCTTCATCCCATCTCAAGTTGTGAAAGTATTTCATCAACCACTTGTTCGTTACTCTCGCTTTGGTAGTTAATCTGTTAAACGGTAGTGGCGGTTGGAATAAATAGTGATAAACTACAGATGTGTTCATATCTAAAACTACTAACTCTTTTATGATAAAACTTCCGTCGTTACCGCGGAACGCTTGGAATTCAATTATACCTCGTCTCACTTCCATTACTTCCGATTTGTTAGAAAACGAAACTCGTTTGTTCATGACGAAGGTTGGTAAACGACTGTTTGCAAAACCGCGGTGCACGCTCTTTTATACCCGAGGGTCTACACTTATCAATTATTGAATGAGCCTTCTTCGTTCACCTCTTGGGCTTGCTCATCTATACTGTAGTTAGTCTGATAGTTGTGCAACTGTCTCCACATGTCAACTTCATGAGGTATCCTATTGAAGATGGACGTATCTACGGGACCGTACAGAATCGGCACATACGGTTGCCTATCCAATGTATCGGTTAGATACTCTTTTATAATTGCACTTGAAAATATTAGCTGTTTTAGATATCTTGTGACAGGACCGGTAGCACAACTTAGACTGTAGAATTCATCTTTTGTCAGGTGTATCTTCATCTCATGCTTGGTTAAATCTCGAAAGCGGACGATTTGTCCACCTCGATGTTTCACTATATCGATTTCGATATTGGATTCCAGCAGACTTAATTTTGTCCTTCTTCCAAATGTGTTGTTACTCAAATAACATTCCAAAAGATGTAGATGTTTTCTAAACGATTCCCAGGAAATTTCAGTGAAGGCCACCATTTTAGATCCGTGATTTAAAATAACAGTTGGTGAATAATCCAATGATTTTATAACTCCGGCGGACACGCTCTTTGTCATACAAGAAGAGATGGGATAGTAGATCCTGAGAAATACTTCTGTCAAAATATTGGTGGAGATGGTGTCATCGATCTTTCTTCTTTTTACTCCTTTTTCAACTTCCTCTTCTTTTTTCTTATGTTTAAACTTGAGGAACTCGTCCATTTCTTGTTCGACTTGTTTTTCTATATCCAAACTATTGTCACCCATGGGAGGAGTAGTTTCTTCTTCGTTAGTATTTGCAGTAGGAGAGCTCATCTTGCGGACGATGCTTCCCATACGACGGTCAGAAATATAATGAGATTTTCATTCTCTTTCCCCCCTTTTATAACATTTGCGTCGACCGCAAAAAAAAAAAACAGTTTTTTTACAACACATTTTTAACAATTCCTGTTAATGGAGTGTAAGTCACTATCTTGTCATGTATAATTAAACAGTATGCCGAAGTTCCGTCCGGTATTGCTTCTTCAAACTCCATTTCGATTTTTATATCCACACTGGACGATTTCACGGATTCGTTTTGTTTTGAACAATCGATAACGACTATTGGGGCTTTGGAGAAAAACTGTTCCGGCGATAATAGCGGTGTATTTGTCTTCCCGTAATATGACGATTGAAACCTCGCATACATATCGTACAAGATTGAATAGCGTTGTTTACTAAACATGACATTTAGATTGTCATAAGGAAAGAATTGAGAGTTTAGAAAAACTTTACAATTCTTTATTTTGCAATGGTCAAATTGACCGGCGTGCGAAGTTATAACATCTTTTCGTTTAGTCTGGAAACCGAGTATTACGTACCGTGCCCGTTCTAGATAAGTGGACGTCTTGACAGTCCATGTTTGACGCTCTGTTTGAGGTAGTGTGGGATATTCATGGAATTCCCAACTTCTAAACGGCATGACGATATCACGGTCAGATTTCAACTTTCTCAACAATACGATTCTGTGTTCATCGGCTAATCTGACATGCGGTACTCTCCACACGACTTTATCCAACTGTAGCTGCCATTCCAGTTTGGCTTCCGTAGTTCCAGGGTCTGCAAGTATCAAGTCCTTGTTAGTTGAAGATCTGAGTAATACCAATTCTTGTTTGACATTTATTATTATCCGTCTGTAATCTTCAGCGAATCCCAAAAGCAAACGTAAAGGGACATGAAAGTCAAAATGACCATTGGAATCCGGTGTTATAGTGTCTTTATCGGGAGCAACCCATCCGGCGGTGACTATTGAATTTTTCTCATGCGGTGTTAATGATGTTAATCCTTTCAGCGTCGTTGTTAGACCGACCTTTTTTGTCGAATCAACCGTCACTCCTGATATTTCATATCTTATTTCATCAAAAAGATATGCCATCGGGTTATTTATAAAAGGAACCGTTGAAGCGGTTTTTCCATCCAATTTTAATACCCGTCCTTCGATGTACAAGTAACTTTCACACGGTAACGTGTAAATGTCCTGTTGTTGAATGGGGATCCTTATTTCATCGTTATTGTTTAATTTTGATGAAGTGTAAGGGTTGTGCGTGTGATATTCCTTCTCCCATAGTGTTTCGTCGAACGTCGGCCCTTGAGATATATCCAGGATATCCATCGTTGGTAAGTCTTAGTCCGATCTTTTGCAGGAAACGAATGTTGTCCGGTGTTAACTCGTCCAATGTTGAAGAGCTACTGAGGTCTCGGCTCTTCCGTTGCGGTTTAAATGTCAATCCCATGTTGAACTTATGACACCGCTTTTATGTGTAACCGTATTGTAATGGTTTCTCCTCTAAAGTCAACACTGTTACCGTCCTGATCCGATATGTTCAGTACGATGTCCGAAATGAAACTGGTGTTCAATGGTAGGTATATCAGGTTTTGTGGTTTCTCAACTATTTTAAAACCGGGAGCCACTGTTGGATAAAATGTATGTAAAATATGTTGGTTTACCCCGTCTCTATACGATCCGTGTATGATATTGCATGTTATATCAATACTATTAACCTTTAATATTGTTACTGTGGTATCACCTGTATGAGTAGGTCCGGGATCTAAGATTTTTCTTTTCTTATCTGAAAATCCCAGTAAACTACCAATTGAATTTTCTAAACTTAAATCTATATAATACTTTGAAGTGATTTCCGCTTTTAAAGTATTGTTATTTCCTTTTATACTGATATTTTCTTCTCCTAGCTGCTTCTGTAATACTTGGTTTATATCGTCTATTTCATACGATCCGGTAGATAAAGTTATTACCTTCAATTGCGAATAATTTCCTTTTTCATCTTTACTCTCGTAATAATGTAGTAAATTGTTTTTTCCCTCCGTGACGTTGGGAATTGAATTGTACGTAGTAAAATCCAATAGTGCAGCTTCCCACAGTCTATCCTTGGATAAACGTAGTGCCGGGAAAAGAGTGCTTTTCAGTGTGGATGAATTTCCACTCAGTGACACTGTATACGATGACATCTCAAAGTTGACTGACGCTTTTCGCTAAAAACTCCAAACATAAATGTCCACATATTTCTGTATTGTTGGGTTGTTCTCTTTTGTAATTGTAAAATATATTTTCGGAGTTCCGAAAATAGTGTTGAAGTTCTTTCGGCGGTGGTAGATTGCCAAAACTGTCAAAGTAGTAAACGTTCTGTCCGAGTTTTTTATAGCATACCCAATGAGTTCCTGGACCATGAGTGGAATCCAAATTTACTATTCCAGTTTCATTTTTCCATATTTCATTTGGTAATGCGTCTTTCATAAAAACTCCTCTAAAAAATGGTATTCTTAAACATTTCACATAATTTGATAATTGATAATTTGTCAAGGCTTTATTTGGAATTATCAATTGATTGTTCTTATTTAGTATACACGGTACGGTCTTAGGTATAGACCTGCTCCGTTTTTTACCATCGACCAAACGGAAGTTTTCTTCGCCTTTGCTTTACGAGTCCTACGACGTCTTTTCTTAATGTTTCCACCTCTTTTGGGAGCTCTTCTCTTTGCAGGCCGTCCTCTACGACGTTTCCCGCCACCAAATTTTGTTTTACCCTTCATGGCTGTAGTAACTGCCCAAGCGGCTGCTTTTTCTGCAATACTTGCGTCACTTGATTTCACTCTTTGCCAAGCTTTTTCCGCTAACACTCTATCCGCTATCGATCTATTCGTTGAATCTGCAAACTTGGAATACGCTATATCGTGTTCTTTGCAGGCTTGATCCAATTTATTAATTCCAGGATCCCCTCTTGCTAAACGTTTTGCCAACTTAGTTCCGGGTCCACAATATTGATAACCTCCGGGCAGATGAAATTCGTATGGTAGAGCGTCTATCGCTCGATTTAGAACATCACCAACAGGAATCCGTCTGAGCAGGGATAACGCGGCTGATGTTATACCACGTCCTTTCTTGACGCTGTCTTGACGACGACTGAGCGGTGCGGTCTTCATTGTGTCGTCTTATATAGCCGGCGTGTTTACTCTACGAGATGCTTTACACGAATGAATAACTCGTGCACAATTTTCATATTTAAATACTTAATTATTCAAATTAATTATATACTGATTTATGATTCTATTTTTAATCCAAGCTTCTCGTTCATCGGGTTGAATCATCACATGACTCGTTGTACTAGCTATATGATTGTGGGTATCGATAAGTAAATTGCCCACTATTCTTATTAAACAGTCTAAAGTTACAGCATCTTTTGGATGTTGGGGATCGTGTAACTGCATAATACGTTTATCATTACACGTGTAAGCAGTCGAATCACTTTTCGACGTTGTTATGACTTGTCCAATAGTAGCAGCATCATTTAAATCTTCTCCTGGTAAAATATTAATTATTTTCTTCATCTTTGCATCATATTTGGTCCCAAAGTGTTTATCCCAAGTTATTGTTTGTTTCATTGTAACACAATCATTTGCTTCGTAACCAGGATAAATATCTTTTATTCTTCTATTACGACCATTGTATGTACCTAATGTACCACCAGTAGCAATTAATGTTTGCACCATTAGAGGTACATCTGTATCTTTTATACCAAATCTTCCATTTGTTACTGTTTTACGTCCTGCATCCCATTCATCATTATTTCCTTGCATTAAATTAAACTTTTCATTTCCATGTATAAATTTATCTCCCCGCTTTAACACGGCATCTTCATGTTTTACAAAATTGGATGTTTCCTTTTTTAATTCTTTAGATAATTGTTCTATAGTAACAGCATCTTTTGGTTGAGAACCGAACTTTACATTTGACAACACTTTCCCATGACAATCGATTTCATCATCATCTTGTAAAATACAGTTGTCCTTGATATATTTCAGGTTTACAGCATCGCCGTCTTCCTTTGGGTATCCAATGTCATTTATAATAAATTTATAAAAAGAATATCCATGTTTAGTTTTTTCCGGTATTATAGAATGTAAATATTCTTTATTAACTGAATCTTTATCATTTTTGGGATTTCCCACGTTGGTTATTCTATAATTTCCAGCATCATATGTTTGTCCATCTTTTAAGTTGTTACCCCATTGCAATTTTAAAGTATTTGAAAGTTCAGATGATAAGTAATCTTTAGTAATTGCATCAGAACTATCAGTTGGTTTACCAACATTAATTATTCTATGCGATTTGATATCGTAAGTATTCTTGTCTAATTTCAATGATGTAGAAGTAGCTTCTTTAACTGTTTTTAAATTTGCTCCATCAGTATCTTCTTCTGGATCTTTAACTAGTTTTAAACGTTTATTACTTATGTTATAGTCACCTTCAGGAGTTTGTGGTAAACCGCCTCTTTTTCTGTCTTCTCCGACTTGCACCCCTAACGCGGAGTACCGTCCGAACTTGTCGACACTCATGTTAGAACTGATACATTATACGCTTGCAACTCTTTTATATCCGCGGGCAATTATACGACTATGCCGCGATTCCTAAGTTCATCAACCAGAGCCACCCATTCATTATTTAATCCCGTATGACCGGCTTCCATGGCTTCATGTAATAGTCTCATCCTGTCAACCAATTTATTGATGTCTCTGTAGTAGATCACATTTGTGTTGTACAGATTTTTCATAAGTCCTTTACCAGATGTTGAAGTATCTCCTTTACTCTTTTTCCCATGTTGTTCAAGAAGTGATAAATCCATAAGTGATAAAGATTTTCTTTTTAGCGGTTGTTTTAGCGCCGGTGCGGTACGCAATGTTGGCAATTTTCGTGGTGGAAATAGCTTTTTAATAACGATGTTATATTTCGTTGCACGTGAACGATTAATCATCGCATCCTTTGAGTAATTCCTTTTATGAGCGTTGGTATTTTGTAGAATTTCTTTAAAAACATTTAAATCTTTGATTGAATACCTTAGTGGTATGTTTTTAAAAATTAATTCATACAACCCTTTTGTTCCTTTATATTTATGCTCGCCGATAATGATGTAATCGTCCTGAGTTATTTCAAGCTTTGAATCACCGATTTTCAATTCATTCCCATCAATCCTTGCTCCGTATACGTGTGATTTGCTTAAATTAGGGTTAGCTTTCATGTCATGTAACATTTTCATTATGTATTTCCTTCCAAGAGGTCCATGTTGTAATATATCGCTACTCAATTGAGTTAGATTTGGAATGGATTGTTCTGCTTCAGGTATTGGGTGTTCTTCTTCTTCTTCTTCTTTTTTAATAATTGGTTCTTCTTCTTCTTCTTTTGTTTCTTCTTGCGAAAATTCACTAGCACTTGTATATGAATCATCGTCGTCTTTTTTTAAAGCTTGTACCTCTTGTTTAGAAACTGGTAGTAAAACATCTCCTTCATAACGAGGTTTACCAATGGTCTCTGATATCTGTTTTAATGGTTCCGTAATAGGTTTAAATGTAGTCTCCAGAAATTCTTCTCGTTCACTTAAACCCATCCTTAATGCGCGATTCTTCATCCTAATAGAATCGCTGAGTGATTTTATTTCTTTCAATAGTTTTTCCTGATTCACCATGTTTACACTGTGAAGTCTGATTCATTACTAGACGTACCGCCGTTCAATCAATGGATTAATACAAATTTGTCCAACCCTATCCGATATCTTCCATCTTTTATAGCTTCATCTTTCATAATTACGAGAAAGCCGTACTTTTCAGCCCACGCTTTGCCGCACATCTCTTTAAATTTATCAAATGTCATATCCGCATTGACATGATCGTTATATACGTGTTTTAAATTTGTTTCATCTTGCTTGAATATTATCAGCAAGTTAGCATTATCCCTTATAAGTTGTTTTGGAATTTTACTGTAGGTTTGACCAATATAAATACTGTCAATATTATGATGTCTTCCCATTGCGAAATAACTTCTGATTGTGTCGTGATTCTCACATGATACATCGTCAAATATAAATACAGAAAATGGTTTAGCTTCGTTTGGTTGCATAATTGTTTCACTGGCATTAAACTTGTAGAAATTTACTTCTGGTACACTCGCTAATACTTTATCCAACAACTGGTATTTAGGTTGTTGCAAAGATTTTGAAAAAATGTATATATTGTTAAAACGTAGTCCTTTTGGATTAGTTATAAGGTTAAAAACAACATTTGTTTTTCCACAATTTGAAGGACCGGTTATTAAACATCTTATGGAGTTCGGTAGTAATTCCCCATGTTTACCACGGTTTAACTTGTCACTATCCACTGTCAATTCATCTATGTTATTAATATTAAATCGTTCCTTTTGCTGTACAATATCCATCTTGTTTAAAGGTTGAACACATAATGAGTTATCAAAGTATTATACCAAGTCTTTTGTAGGAATCCAAGAATCTTCACTCTTGTCAAATCCCAACCAACGGACTTTAACTTTATCCTTTTTTCTTTGTAAAACCTTTTCGACAAGATATACATCGCCAACTGTTGATTTCAATAGTTCATGCCCATAGAATCCGCCTTGAAGTAGTTCACCTTTGTTGTCCTTTAAAATGTACGTTTCTGGTATTGTCGGCTGCACTTTGTAGATTGTAAATACTTCGTTAGTCCAGTTTGGTAGATATCTCTTACTGAAAACCCCTTTGTATTTACTTATACGCACCTTATCGTTTACTTTAAACTTTTTAGGTTTTAATCTTTCAATTTTGGGAGCCGTATTTTTTTTAATACGCTCCAAAACAAGCTTAGCATTGCCGCTATTTACTTGGATAGGTTTCATACCAATAGTGCGATGATATTTGTTATTGTACTCTTTTATAAGCTGCGGTAATATATCGTACCACACATACGATCCTCGTTTGGAAAATGTTTTGTACATCGCTCCTTTCAACGTTCTATTGAATCGTTCTATTATCGAAGCTTTGACTTCCGAATTTGTAGAATAATGATTTATGTTATATTTTTTCATTAATGTTGCAAATTCCTTATTGAAATATTCTTTTCCATCATCAGTTTGTAAATGTTTTATGACAAGTTTATTTCTTTTAATAGCCGTTTCCATAGCTTTTGTAACACTTTTCCCACTCTTGTCCTTAAGCGGTAAAGCGTCAGCGAGCTTGGTAAAACAGTCTATAATCGCTAATATATATTTAAATCCTTTATTTAATTTACTATGCGGTATCATTTCGATGAGATCGGCTTGGTAGAGATCGTTCATTCCTTTAATAACTGTATTTCTTCTTGGAAATTTTCTTCTTGCCGGTTTATGAAGTTCATGTACAATCTTATCCTTCAGTCCTTCCATTCTTAGATGTTGTTTCCACGCCGGTTGAAAAAATACTAATCCTCAGACTGGTTTGTCTTCTTTTATATTATTAACAAATATGGGTCAAGGCCGAATAATAGCTGTGTAAAAAAGAGGGGGCATGGCATTGGGCTTGCCATGCTCCCCTCTTTTTTACGGAAAGGAAAAAAGGAAGTAGGTGAAAGGACGAAGAACAGGTTTTATTGGTCGATAGGAGTTAATGAATAATGTCCAAAGGGAAGAGTGTGTATATTGTCTTGCTGGATATGCCTCTTGTCATCCTTGTAGCTTAGCGCCCATTTGGTTTGTTTAACACTGTAAACTTGATGGTTGAAGCTTCTTATCGTATTAAAAGTTGCTGTGGTTTCTATATTTTCAAACAGACATCTTTTAAAATGTTCAAATTGTACATTCTTCTTTAGATATGATGTTTTAATGCCTTTTGCCTTCTTCACAACTTGATGTTCTTCTTTTTCACTTATGTATAGTTGAAACGAATAAAGCTTGGACATCAAAGCCACAATCTCTTCCATAGGCGCACCATTGGTTTCATCTTTGAATTTTCCTAAAACTTTCTTGTTTATTCCATTGTCGTAGTTAGGATGGTGTTGCGGATAGTCAGAAAAATCAAAATCATCTTTATAAATAAAAGTGCGTAGGTCTTCATACATATCATTGGTTATAATCCAATAGATGAATGCGTCAGTGTCCATGTATGCGATTCCAATGTTCTCTCTTCCATAATGTTTCACCATTTTATTATAATGAAAATCGTACATATGAGTTTTTGATATGTCTAAAATGGACATTCCGACATAAACAGGGCGATCCATCTTAATTGAAATTTTGTTCATAGAAACGGCAACAAGGTTTTCATTAATAATTATTGAAGATGCAAAGTTTGGTTTTTGGACCAACTTTTGTAATTTTGTTGCATCATTAACCAATCTTAAATCTTTGTGATTCCTCTTGTTTTCTAATGTTTTGCCGAATATAGCATTATTCATCAATTTAAAGAAATCCTTTTCAAAATTGGACGTCGCTGCAGTTCTTCTTCTAGTGTTGTTATCTATATAGGATTTCAACCAACAGGATTGAGAAAATTGTAACACCCTATTAATTTTGGTAATTCTTAATCCCATCTCTAACGCTTGTTGTACTGTCCAATAATGTGCTACATACCTCGTCTTGTTGGTGAGTGTCATCATTAACTTCGGCCATCTACCAGTCGGAGATACTTCTGTTTTTGCTAATAGCGGCAAGTCGTAATGGTGGTCGTGAAGATGTTCGGGGTACTCAAAATCAACGTCAAAGATGTAACCGGTATCTCCGTGTTTAGGGATATCGGCGATTTTATCAATCGAATTTGGATCAACCCATTTAAAATTATCATATGGAAGGGGTTTTGACATAGCCCATCCATATAGGTTATTCGCGTCAAAATAACCTATAAATGTACTTGGTTGTGACGCGTCATAGTTGGGGAGGTATTTATTGTTGGCTTTTACATATCTGGTTACACTTTGCGTTAATCCTCCTCGGATACCAGACTCTATCATCAACACCATATCTATATCGGTTAGTAGTTGAAGTTTACAGTTTGTTTCTTTTAACATGGCCTGCCATGCCAGTCCGGGAGCTGTGTACGAATGAAGAGGGTCTAATCCGTATGCTTTTAAACAGGTATTCCTAAATTCTTCCATTATGTCACATAATAGTGTCACATCCAATTTAACGTAGAAATCTGAATATTCTCCCAAAGTTCTCATCCCTAATTCATTCCATACCTTACAAGCGTGTTGATAATCTTCCTCACTGATGTCCTCTTCGTATAATTTACTCTTAAAAGCTTCTCTAGGTGGAAGTGAGGTTTCTTCAAATCTTTCCAAACTGTCGATATAATCATAAGGGAAAACACCTTTGCGAAGAACTAGATCCAATTTATCGTTATTTACAATCATTCTTGTTTCTATTAAATCTTCTTTCCTGAGATTTTCTGAAAGTCTCGATAAACTGCACGGCATAAACCGGTACGAATCTAAAAATCGTAATTTTATATTTCCAATCTTCTTACTAAAGCTTATAAACTTTTCAGTTGTTTCCGCGATAACATCAATCGCACCGTCATCTCTCCCCAATTCTGGTATTATAAAATGACCATCATAACCGCTAAGGTTATGCAGTATTACAGGTATATTTCTAGGAATCTTGTAATTGATGTTGCATCCGTTACATGCCGCACCCCTATAATATCCTGTAAGATGATCATGATCCTTAACTTTGTAGTTATTCAAAGTAAACTCATTTTTACATAAAAAACAATGGGTGGCATTTTCATGTTGAATTTCTTCTTCTTCATCCATAGGTATCATTGGCACAATATCACTATACAAATTTTCTACATTCCTAGCTATTTCATATAGATGATCAAGAAATGTCGCAGCAACATCTTCACCACGGTACACCACGGGTCTTGACGTTAATCCGTACCCATTTAAATGTTCTTCAGCCAATGTAGATTTAACCAATAAACAAAAACTGTTAGGCTTATGCATTTGATATTTTATACTCTTCCTTGCTTCAACATTTTCATCTTCAATAGGGACAAGTGTTGATTCAAAATCAGCATATACCACTATAGGAATGCGATACTGATGGAACACCTTTTCAAATTGTAAGTATGATTTACTTAATGGTGGTAAGATAATCTTTGCTTCAAAGTGTTCATTACACAGTTGTTTATGTTCTTGTAACCAGTTTCGGCCTCCATTTCTTTCTTCTTTAAAACAAAAACATCTTTTACAAATTACTTTTTTATGTTCATTTTTTGATAGCTGCTTGTTGACGAGTCTTTCAAATGATTTTATCCATACGTAGTGTGACACTTCATCCTTTGTAAGTAACAACAAGTCCGTATGATCTGCAAGCTCGTTCTTCACCACTTTTAAAGGATAAACTTTATTGGAACTGTCCAAAGCAAATACGTTAACTGATATTCCGGGATTTTGTTTTTCAAATTTTGAAATACACTTCAACCCTACCGGGTAAGACATACCTTGAAAATTATATCTATATCTGTAGTTTTCATATTCGACGCCAGGTCTTTGCGCATGGCGTGTCACAAATTTTGAGGTCATGGCGTATCGAAAACATTCCATATCTTCATTTTCCACATTTACACATGATTTTGTATCTTTGATCCTTTTCGGGAGTGCAATATAACTGCTGCCCATCAGCCCATAACCATGCTTGTGAACTCTTATGTCCATACCTACGACGCTAACCAGACTCCAACCTGATCCTCTTCCTTCGTGTTCTTGAATTTTCGTCAAAATCTCTTCAAAACAATCTTCTATTATTGAATCAATATCCGAATTAGCCATGATGGTTCGATTTTTTGTTATAAATCCTCTTGGTGACATTTCTTCTTCTACATTGATAAACATGGCGTCTAAAATCAAACCAAATTTAATAAAGTTTAATCGTTTTAGTTCTTCTTTTAAAATCTTGATCACAATTGGTTTAGCTTCAGCAACAAATTGTTCTAATTCCAGATTTTCGTTTTGAATTTTGTGATGCATCACCACTTTACCGGGTAATGCGTGAATACTTAAACTTGGTAGTGTATTAGATGGTCCTGCTGTTACTTCTTCTGTAGATATGTTTCTATTTTCTCTTACTGTAAAATTTTCATTTCTATTGTGATACAACTCCTTATGAATGTCTAACAATATTTCATCTTCATAAGTCTCTAAACATATCTCACAACGATGCATTTTAGCGATGTTTACCCTTTGAAATTTAACAGGTAAATGAAACGCGTCCTCTTCATACCGCCTTTTTATGCCATCTTACCCCCACCAATTTTAATCTTCTTCTTCTTCTTCTTCTTCTTCGCTATCTGACGGGAATAATCGTCTTGCGCAGAAAACCAATCTTTGACGTATTGGTTCTACATCAGGATCGTGACTAGATGTTGGAGTTTCATGATGGACATCTTCAAATTCCAATGGTGATGGGTATTCATTCTCTGTCAAGTCTATTTGCACATCTTCAGGTGCCTCACTTGTTAATTCTTCTTCCATACTGTCAACACTTTCCACTTCTGAGTTGTCGTCATCCGAATCTCCCATGCCGAGATCTTCTTGTTGAATTTTATATAATATTTCAAAAATAGGTTTCCTAGGATAGTCAGTGTTATCCACGGGAGCCATTCCGAATGAATAAAGGAGACTCTCTTGTGTAGCTACTTATATGACTATTTTAATAGGTCAAGGTCAACACCTCCTAAAGCGAGAATGGGGAATAGAGCACTAAGTGGCATGTTAGTCCATTACCACAAAGTGATCTATTCCCCACTCTCTAATGTGAGTCCAAATTAGCAGCCAATTATTAAATGTCAATTTTTTTTATTGTTTTATTGTTTTTTTTTTTTTTTTTTTTTTTTAACCTCATCACTGTTTATATCAAGTCCCATTAATAACCAATTGTTTTTACTAACACATAAAATTTTAAATAATTTTGTAGCTTCTTCCACTTCTTCTTTATTGACTGTCTTTCATTACACAGTTCATAGGTTCTTCATCTTCTTGTAGTAGAATTCTTTTGCATTCATATTCCAACTGCTGTATTCTTTCATTCTTTATGGCTAACTCAATAAGTAGTTGATTGATGTAGTCGGCGGCCATATCGATAGTTCTAGTCCTTGATTCTCCCAATCGCACTCCTGGTATTAGCCTTTGCAGTTTGTAGTATTTTTGTCTTATTCTCGCCTCTCTTACCTGAGCCGACTCTTTAAAATGACTTTTCGGGACTTTCAAACGTTGTTCATCCTTTTTTGTTGTAGTAAGGTCCAAAACATTGTCTCCACTTGCCATGATTCTGATTCTACTGCGAGATGTGAGAAACAAGAATATTATGAGCGGAATGAGTACAACAACGTGTCGAACCTCATTTATCCACTTTCCCCCACCACAACACTTTCCCCCTCCATGTTTTTATAGGTCAAGGTCAAATAAACTTAACGCGAGAACGGGGAATAGAGCACTAAGTGGCATGTTATTCCATTACCACAGAGTGATCTATTCCCCGCTCTCTATTCTACATCTAATTTTTTTGTATTTTTTCTGTTTTATTTTTTTTTTAATTTTTTGTTACCCGTCATCTTTACACAGCAGGAGGTTCATACTTTATAGGAGAGTCTTCATCAGGTTCATGAAATGCATTCCACGCACAAGTATCAGGAAGTTCATTAGGCTCGATCTTTAAAACAGGAATTTCACTAGGCGAATTCCATACACCAGAAGTTTTATTCGTCTTCAGTTTGTTTTCTAACACTTCAATTTTGTCCAACAGTTCCAAAATATATTTCTTTGCACCCATCAATGTTTGTATCCTGGTATTGTACACATTCAATGAAGGCACTATGAGTTGCAATTGATGGAACGCCATTCTTTCTTTCCTACACCGTTCCTTACCTAAAGCACTCAATTTTGGATGTGTTATTTGTTTTCCTTTACTTTTTAAAGGGGTTGAATTTTCCACTGGTTCACTCATTTTTCCCACAATGTTCTTCTTAAGAGTTTTAGCAAATAAATGAACCTCCTACTGTGTTTTAACCCTCTTTTATACACAATTCCCCCCACCATTTCAATTTTTCCCCCACCATATTGTTTAAACAAAAAACCAAACTTCCAATTTTGCATTCACATTATTGTCTTTTAGAAATTTAATGAATTGCGAGCTGGATGTTGATATTTGACTGTTTGTTAAATAATCTTTTACCACTTGTTCATCTTTCCCTTCTAATATGTAGCAAAATACTTTCATCAAACTTCCATCATCTTCTTTCGATCTTATAAAGTTTGCAACAAATGTCCAATCTTCATCGACAATTTTAAAAGTTTTTATCTCCATGTGAAAAGACATCTTTACTCCAGTTATTCTGCGACAGTAATGAAATCAACCTTTACCAAGCAACATTTATAACCAATACCCCCACTACTCTTTCCCCCACTACTCTTTCCCCCACTACTTTTAGTTAGACCTTTCCTCCATACCATTACTCTAGTATGTTCTACACCTAATAAATTTACATAAGACCTGTGCACAGATTGTGCATCTTTCCCGCATAGCTACAAATCTTATTAGCGGTGCTTTAACACGATGGTCAACGTACCCTCCTTCAACTTCAAATTCGTCCCAATCATCTATAGCTGCTCGTGCACAATCTGGACAAAGCCGGGTCCCATCTGCAAATTTATAAGCAACAATAATGCCGAATCCATAATGTTCTCTTCGATACTCGTGTATTGCATTTCTAACCGTATTGGGAATAACACATTCTCCTGATCTTATTATGTGATTAAATAAGAAATCATCACAAATTATTTTTCTCAAACAAATAACAAAAAGACTATCCATCGTGTTGTAGATGAGAGTAACATTCGTACTAAACTGTTTTACTGCCTACCACCCGCTTAAATAACTTATCCCTACTACTATTTTATAGGTCAAGGCCAAGCAATATTAACGCGAGAACGGGGAATAGAGCACTAAGTGACATGTTATTCCATTGCCACAAAGTGATCTATTCCCCGCTCTCTATTCTACCTCTACTTTTTTTTACATTTTTAATTTTATTATTTTTTTATCATTTTATGTTTTTTAACTTAAAATCCTAATATTTCATTTCCTTCTTCTTCACCTTCTTCAACCACACCTTCATTACTACACACATTTTTCAAACTTAACAGTTCTTTCTTCATTTTATTGTTTTCATTTTCCAATTGTTTAATTTTTGATTTTTTTCTTCCAATAGTAGCTTTAAATGTTTTATGTAACTAGCGGCTACGTGGACAGTTTTCACTCGGTTTTCTCCAAGTCGCATTCCGGGAATTTGAAATTGAAGTCTGTAATATTCAATGTTGATATTGGCCTGGGTTTGTCTTGATTGTTCACTTCTTCTCCTTCTGGTCTCCTCTTCTGCATCAGAAATAAGCGTATGATACAAAATTGGACGTTGCATCGTAGTTGGCTGCTCTTGTAAAAATAAAACTAAATTCACTCCTACATCATATTTATCCCCTTTCCCCCACCACTTTACCGGTTGTCCCAAAAATGACGAATACATATTTCAACGGTCACGCTAGCACCATTTTTAACAAGATGGTTATAAAGAAAATAAGGATAGTCGCAAGATTTAAGATCTTCATTTGCCAACATGAAATCAAATGCTAATTTCCTTGAATATTCATTATGGAATTTTTCATGAACACTAATTAGAATTCCAGCCTTTTCAAACTTATAACCAATGTCTGGGATTTTCTTACAATCATCTATGTCCAGAAGTGGAAAATAATATGTGAAGGAGTTCACCGGTGGTACCCACACTCTATCACACTCTTCACAAAACACTTTGTACATTCTCGCTCGCTCATCCATTTTCAAATGATTTTTACTCATGCCAGACTACCGTTTAAATAGCCTACTACCTCATCTTTCCCCCCACCATTTTTATTCCAAATTTGTTTCCTCATGTTGCGGAGTATCAATAACATGGGCAGCGGCATTCCAGAGTTGTGACTGCTGTTCTTCTTCACCTTCAGATTCTGTTAATTCTTCCGGTTGGTGCATAAAGGATACATTTGAATTTGAAGCGGGTCCAATATCATTGTTCATTTGTTCATTTAAATTTAAAAATTCTCCAACTATTTCTTCCAAAAACTGTCCAAACGTAATATTTACCTCTTGCTCTACTTCTTCATCTTTGCCATCTCACGATCTATAACAATTTCAGTGATGTAAATAAAAGTGGTATCTCTCGGAGACATGGTTTAAAAGAAGAACATGTGGCTCCAGTAACAGTTACACGAAAAATGAACAGGATTGTGTGGAACCCTCGCTTATATATAGGAGACTGGAAGGGGGGGGGGGTCAATTATAAAAATTTGTAACTTGCCTTGCTCTAATTACTCTTCCGCAGACAGCTTGTATTGCATTGCAACCACTTCCACCTCTATCTTCATGCCTTCTACAAGATTACGTACGTGCAGCATCCATGGAAACAGTATTTCTAAAACTTCAATCCTTACTCGACATGCACACAATACTTTGTACGCATCACGACGGTACACAAACACACTAACCCCCATGCCCATATCCCTCATTATGTTTTGTTCAATTTTCAAAAATAACCTATACAATAGCGGCCAAACTTCTGTGTGCTCAGCAAAAAACGAATCCAGTCTCTTATACATGTTTAACGTATAGCAACAAGACAAATGAAGGGTGCAGGGGAAGAACGATCAAACTCACAAAATGTATAGTTTTCAGGAGAGCGTTTTTAAAATTTAAAGAGTCATATAAGTATGATAACTTATATCCATAGTATGTTAATGTGCTTAATATTTAATTTTACTGGTTGTCATTTTATTGTTGAAACAATCAAAATTTGTTTTATTAACGGTGATTTTAACGGATTTTAAGGGACTTTAACTTTGATTTTTAACGGACTTTCACCGTTCTTCCCATGAACGCGATGGAGCTTGACCGATATTCCCCTGCATACTCTATATGTTTTGTATTCTAGTGCGGAATCTGTTCGTTACTCACGTTTATAGAATGCACGAGGTTTTAAAACACGCTTAGACGAATCAAAATATACCGGTATTTCAATTTTTTGTATTTTTGGACTTTGATCGTTCTTCCCCTGCACCCTTCAAATAATGAGCAAACACATGTGATAGCTGCTTTTATAACGTTCGCCAGTACAGTAAAAATTTGAAGGGGGGGGGGATATGATTTTTTAGTGGGATGTTAAAAAATTAGTAGTTTAAAACCAAAGCCGAAAAGTAATGATTAAACCCTACATTTTCTTCTAATTGCAAATACTCCACATATGCCTCCGCCCATAGCCATAACAGATCAATGTTACGCCAATATACACCAAAGGTGGGTCTATCATCAACTAAAATTGGAGATGCTATGTTCACTAATCTTCCGTTTTCTATCCATGTCATAGCTTCAATTACAAACCTTCCTATAATATCCATTGGAGAATTAATATCCAAAAATATTCTTGTAACAACATTTTCACTTAACAAGGGCACTTCAATTTCTTCATTGTTTTCTTCGTCGCTTTCTTCGTCCACCTCCAATACTTCTCCAATCTTTGTACATTTATTATAAAATATTGGAACATCTCGGGGAGACATGTTCGCCCTAACTATTATTAGCAAGGAATGGCTCCAACACAAACCGCCACACTCTTATATAGGCAAGTCAATGAAAAATCAGCGGCGGGGGGGGGGGGGGGGGTTCCGGTTCCGGTCCGGAAGGGGGGGGGGGGGGTCAATGTCAAGGTCACATGAAAGTAGGTCACGGGACTTAGAGCGGCCAAAAAATAATGGGAGAGAAACGCAGCGCACTTATCATAGCGCTGGTTTCTCTCCCATTATTTTTTGCCAACAATTTGGAATTTGGAAAAAAGCTAAGATTTTCTAATAATTACTTCGCCCCCACCTAGTCCAACCATCCTCACCTTTGAAGAGAAAGTCTTTCGCATCAAGTGTATTGATCGCTTTTTTGGTTCTAAGAGGTACGGAGAGCTTTATTACCCACTTATAGCCGTTACACCCTATTACAATTCTATTGCTCTTATCCGTTCTACTTACAAAAAAGTACCTCAAACCTTCCTTCAATCTCTTCAACCTGGTGGGAGGGTAAGACTTGTGGGAGACCACAGTCAGTTGTGGCGCAGAAATGTGTTTCACGACATGTAAACGGCAATACTTTTCGTTTAAAACACATTTCTTACCACAAACTAATCCTTTTTTAAGACCCTTACAGAGCACTTCAGGACATTTACGCGGATTTTTAAATGCCCTGCGTCGCTCTTTCATTAATAATTGATAACGCTCTGAAGGAGCAATTTTGAAAAGCTTCTTTTTTCGCTCTAAAACAGGAATGATAGGACGAGAAGGAGTAGATTCAGGAATAGGCGTGATTAATGGTGGCAAGGAAATATAAGAGTGAATAGAATTGAGTAGTAAAGGTGTATCCGGACGAAGAGGCTCAGCAGTTCTTGGGACATCCGTTACCTCCTTCTGCGGTGGTGGCATTGCAGGCACCTCCTTCTGCGGTGGGCCCATTGCGGCAGACCGGTCTTCTGGAGGCTACCCCGCGTTCGTTGGTGACGGAGGTGGTAAGAAGATGCTCCCAAGAACAGTCATCGCTTGAAGAAGAATGTTTGCCGGAGCAGGAGTTCTGGACGAGGAAGACGGTGTGTCCATCCGCTGCAACATGTGGTCCGGCACATTCTTCAGGCGAAGTCTCTTCGTCGGTACAGGCGGTGCAATAGGTGCAGACGTAGTAGTGGTACTTGTAGTTGTAGAAGTAGTGGTGGTAGTAGTCGACATGGCTCTGATGCGGCAGCGTTGGCAGCTGGAACCAGAATAAACAGACCCGTTAGTCGGCCTCGCATAAATAGTGACACAGCACACGCAACAAGTGAAAGTGACCTCGGGGGGGGGGGGGGGTTCCGGTTCGAAAGGGGGGGGGGGTTATGCATGAGTGAATTGAGGTCAAGGTCACCAAAAAATAATAATGATCCAAGGTGATGGAGGCGGCCAGGACCGTCTCCACCACCCTGTGTTCCTCAAACACTCCCAATCCCAACCCAAAAAGTTACGTCTTGCTAGGGATCCCGATTTTTGGCCCGCACGCACGTGGCGATCCAGTTTGGTAGTCTGTGATACGGGCGGCCAGCCTCGGGCCTGGGCACTGGACTTGACCATTCCAATTTTACAATAGGGACTCTGGAACAGGTAATGCAAGACGCAACTCTAACCTCCCACCCTTAATCTAAACCCACCCAATCATATTTTTGCCTGACCAAAATCAAAAACAAAAATCAAAAACAATAAAAAAATGCGCTGCCTAGGGCACAACGCGCATGTCCCACCCATATTTAATGAAGTTCAATCGAACTTCTTTAATTTACATTTACATTTTAATTTAATCTACCCATCCTAACAGCTAGCTGTGGAATATAAAAAATTATTAGTACACAGATAAACACAGACATGGACACACACACACACACACACACCATAACCCAATACTTAAAATTAAAAAACACATTTCTTAAACATAAATAATACCATAACACACCTTAATGCTAACATCGCAATGCGCAAGTTAAACCTTACAACTAACACATCTTAAGACTAAAACCAAATAACGCTTTGCATAAAAACCATAGACACACACACACACACACACACACACACACACAACAAATATTAAATAGTAATAGCCTAACAACAAGAGTAACTCAAATATATATCGGCCGCTTATACATTTGAGTTGCCCTCTGAGTTGGGTCGGACTGCCGCGTCCGGAGTTCCGAGCCCAACTGCGGCGGCAATAGTCGTCGGGGTAGTTCTCGGTTCGCAGAGTGGTGGGGGCAGCGGTAGGGGTTTAAGGGGGTATGGAACCTTCCAGCAACGTCAATGGAAAATTCCAAACGGATGTGCTTTGTTACATGTGGGTCGGGCAAAACGCAGGTGGAGCCTTGTATCTCTCAATTTGCATTAGATAACATCAAATTACATCCGCTGACAAGTAGGAGCCTTGTACCTCTCGATTTGCATTTGATAGCATCAAATTACATCCGCAGCTTTCCCCATCGCGTGACAGCATAATTATCGTCGATTGTTATCCACCCTCTTCCGACGCTTAATTATAGTTGCAGCGGAAGTAAACCTCCGGTACACGCAACTTGTTTTTAACATACAATAGACTATTGTTTGCAAATGCACACATAATCCTTGGCCTGGTCGGTACTTCTTACACGCTACACCTAAGACGTTGTGACGTCAAGGGGGGGGGGGGGTTCCGGTTCCGGTCCGGAAGGGGGGGGGGGTCATGCATGAGTAACCATCCGCGTGCATATAAACGAAGGAAAGCTCGCGCGCCGCCCATATAGAGGGCTGACACCCCAGCGGTAAACAACAGATCCGTGAGTTTATACCACATAGTACTATAACATATGATTTATTTTTAACACTTAACATTTTAATTTTTTTTTTTACACTATTTCTTAACACTACAACAATCATTTTATAAATCACACTTTTATTTTCGCGTCTATTTTCCATTTTTGTTTAAACTACGTATGCTAATTAACATCGCGTGCAGGCAACTCACACTGATTATTTGCAGGTTCCATTCTTACACACCTGTTTCCTCCTTACTATGCAGATTACTCTCTTACTTTAACAGCACTTAAACTCTAACCGCTACTTCTCGGTCATATTAATATAGTTAGTGCTACACTACAGGATTTACCTGTGCAATGGTGCACGCGATATTTCCTGCACATCTGCGGGTAATACACCTTACACCCGTCTACTATTATACTTATTGCTACATTACACGAGACATTTCTTGCACGCCTGCAGATAATACACTTGCTAACCGTCTACTAATATGATTATTGCTACAGTACAAGAGACATTTCTTGCTCACCTGCAGGTTATACACTTTACAACCGGCTACTATTATAGTTAACACTACACCATAAGATTAAGCCTTACACATGGGTATCGTAATCCTACTTCATCGTGCACGGAGCATTTCTTGCACACCTGCACCTTATACACTTTACTACCGTCTAATATTACAATTATTGCTATGATACGGTAGTTACCTGATCAATCACAGTTGCGGCCCCACTTGCTTATCCACAGCCCGATACTCGCAATCCTACAACTGAATAATTAATTAATTAACTTCCGCTATTACCGATACTTTTCTTAAACTATCCGTCTCTTCCTCCGACTCTTGTGACCGTAGCCGCGGCCGACTGACAAATAACCGAGCTCCAGCAAACCTCGCTCTTTTATGCGGTTTTCTCGGGGAGGGAGTTGGAGGGGATTGGAGGGGGTTGGAGGGGCGTCGCACGTGACTCATCGATCGCATAAAAAGGGGGGTTGCCGCCGCGCGCATGCCATTTCGGTGGCGGCATCGGTCGGGTGAGGTACTATCCGTAGGTCTCTGACGCTTTTATAACTAACGCTTGTTACTTTAAAATGTGTTTCCGCTTTATATGCTAATTAGTTTCTATATATTCAGACACAATCGCGGCCGCTGACCATTTGCCGGCTTACTCTCAAGCGGTTCACATGTAAAATCATGGCTTCCCACACTTTACAGCTGAAACTTTTGCGCACAAAACATATTTTACAACAGCATTCTACACCTGCAGTTTCAAAACCGCGTAGTACGGTGGCTAGACTTAAGAAACGGTTCAGGTTTCACCCTTTGTATTTTGCACCACCTCACCTTGGCAACACTTGTACTATTGATACTATTCTACAGACAGTCTTGACTGACATGGTGAAGTACCAACATTTCCCTCTTCTCACGCCTATTGACGGTCCCGTCCAGTTCTTCTTCTTCACCATCTTACCGGGTCTATATCATCGGACATCCTCCGACTCGTGTCTCATTGCTCTCTATCGCCTCACACGGTAAACACCTAAAAGCTCTCATCTCTCTCTCTCTTGCAACCATGGACACACAACAGGGTTCACCGGTGCAGTCCCCTGAAGTGACTTCCACTACGGAGACTACTGCTAACACTGCACCAAGTCCCACAGACAATTCCTCCACGCCTACAACGAACACCTGCTCCCGCCCGGTACAGAGCGATGCGGTGACCACTACTGCCGCAAACGACGTGGAGGCTATTCTACGATCACTGATGGGGTTCGATTAAAATAAATAAATGAAAAAATAAAAAAAACCCCTCCCTCCGCCCGCCGCTCCCGCTCCGATCCGACCCGTCCCGAGTCCCCGCCCCGACTGAGCCCCTCGCGGCTCCGCTTTTTTAAAACTCCCTCCGGATGGCCTTGACCCACTTACAAAACACACCCATCACTGTCAACCACACCTGCCGGTTCGAACCGCTTGGCCTTGAAATGGGCCAGAACCGGCAAAACCCCACTACTTACTGGATTATTTAGTTTTTTGAGCTTGATTTAATGGTCATAAGTAAAATTTATTTCAAAATAACAGCTTTTTTGAAAATCCAAAAAAAATTGATTTTTTAAACACTTTTTACTCTATAACTTTTGAACGCGCATTTTCTCGGAAATGCGGGTGGTGTCATTTTATTCAGCATTTTAATCTTAATAAACCACAAAAGTTTAATCAAAATCGTTAGAGCCGTTTTTGAAAAATTTGGATTTTTCACGTTTTTTGAGAGTTTTTGGGGGTGAACTACCCTTAAAAATAAAAAATAAAAAAAATGAAAAAACGCCTGGAACTATCGTGGTTTTGGACCTACGTACCAAATTTCACCAAAATCGGACCATTGGGGCATTCTCTAGCTCTGTATACATCCAGACACACACACACACACACACACACACACACACACACACACACACACACACACACACACAGACATCACTCCGAAAACCACTTTTTTGGACTCAAGGGGAACCAAAATGGATAAATCCACCAACAACTCAAATTCGAAAATTTTGACGAAAACAATACTTTCTCCATATACTATGGTATAGGGGGAGAAAGTAAAAAAAAAATAAAAAACGGATTGTAAGTATTGCAGTGAGAAGAAAATCCGACGCGTAAGCAAATGAATAAATGAGGGAATGAAGAATGAACCCTCATTTACATCATTTACAAATAAGTGGTTAAATAAAACGAATGGTGTTCTTACATGTATTATAAGAAAACCCGGAGGAAAAGCTATACGACATTAGATAACTGAAAACGATAAAAATTTATACACCTTCAAAATCAATTCACGAGAATTGGATCATAAAATACTACAAAATTAGGCCTGTAAAATATGAATACTTAAATCGACTGATAACACTAGTTTTATTATTTATTTTTTTATATTGCGTACAAAAATGTACATTTCCCAGTACGAAAAAATAGTAAACTATTAAAATTTTATAAATCAATTATCATATAAACATACGGAAATTCCATAGAAATGTTGCCATTAACCAATAATAGCTCATGTTTCTAAGCTCCTTAAAATTAAGTAAGCGATTTAACTACCTAATTTATACAAGATAAAATAGTTTTCCTCGTGATAAATTTGTATGGTTATATCTTAAAGGAACATTTCCTAAGGACATAAAAACAGATAGTACATTATTCTAAATTTACGTAAATGAGAGAATTACTTTGAAGAAGTGGTATCAAATCCTAACCATCTCCCGCTAGTAATCTGAGTTTCAAAGTTGTTAGGAGCTGATAAGGCAAGTTATTCTGCCTCAGGATAATGCAATGGAGGAAATTCCCTTTTACTTATATATTCATTATAAAATAGTCCCGGGTATCATTGACGCTGTTGTATACAATTTTAGAAGTTAACATTTTGTAATTAATAATGATATTGATATGTGTATATGTTATGCTAAATTGCCGAATCTGCACAATCCCGATATCTCTATTCACTCCGCAATGTGGACATCGTGAAATACTCGCATTGCAAAGTGGGCATTTTAATAACACATTGGCCGAAGCAAACAACCCAGAACGCGTTTTGAGTAATTGTAAATATGCAATTGCCGAAGAAAACACTCTTTTCGGAGGTAAATTAAGTATAACTTCGATAGCTACCCACACGTCAATATTTATCGTATTCACCCGACGTTTGTAAATTTGATTGCCCACGTCGCGTCGAGGGTATTTTTAGTTTGCACAAACGCCGAATAGCCGGCATAACCACTTCTGCAATAAACCAATAAACTTATTGAATTGTCAGAGATTATTTACGCTCAATCCAAAAATGTTCTCTTTGAAAACTTACAAACTTTATTGTACTATTTTTACTTTATCAATCTTAGTTCACTGGTTATGATACCTGTAATATCGTTCACTAATTTCTATCTGCATTATGCTCTAGGTAAAATATAGTAATTATATATTCACTTTAATTCAACTTACACTCCATAGTAAAACGTCGTTAAGAAGTCGTCTTGCTGCAGAAGTTCTATGGTAAAATTCATGTCAGGTTTTGTGTAAAATGATCAGTTCACGGAAACTGAAAAGGTTTATACAAGGTAGGGCGAATGATGTGTCCCCCCCCAATCAACAATTTAATGATCCTAAGCTTTGGGGATTCCACAAATATTAAGTACACGACTGTCACAAATAAAATCAATATACATTTGTATCTTTATACAGCGTGGGAAAAAGTCTGATATAATATCTTTAAGGCTATTAATAAATAAAACTAAAACTTTGCAAATGGATTCTGAGTGACACTTGAGTCTACTTCCTAAACCTATTGGCATTGTACCTCCAAGGGAAGACACACAGGTAGGTACACGGTTGTACGGTTCACAAGGAGTCAAAAGAAACTCTTAAACGTAAGTGTTGGTCAATTCGTAAAAAAAATTAAAGGTCTCTCAAATAGAGAAAAATGCTATAAATCCGGTCTCAAAAGAATGAGCGAGTAAAATATGGCAGACGATGAAACTACGCATTAAAATAATGTTGCAGAAAAAAGCAATAACTCCCGAGACACGTGAAACTTTTGAGTTCGGGTTTGGTGGCAATTGCTCAAAATGCAAAGCCCTTTACGATGATGTATCATATGACGTATGCCAATGAATTTTTCCCGAGACTTCCTTTAGGGACGTCCCTACATTAAACGTCGTCAGGGAAACTGCATTGGCCTACGTCATATGATACATCATTTTAAAAGGGCTTTGCATTGTGAACGATTTGCCACCCTCCTGGCCTAACAAGGTTGAGTGTTTCGGGATTTATTGCATTTTAGATTTCAACAATATGATTTTAATGCAAAATTTGATCACCATTTTTAATTCGCCTATCCTTTTGAGCTCAGGTGTGCGGCATTTTTCTCTATTCTTAGAGACCTTCAATTTGATGTACATATTGACCTATGCGTACGTTTAAGATTTTTTTCTGACTCCTTTTGGACCGTCTCCTCTTGGAGGTCTAAGGACATTAAGTAATTTAGGAGTTAGACTTTGCAATCTAAATCAATTTTCTAAGTTTTAGTTTTATTACTTAAATACTTTTAAAGTTATATCGTTTCCAGACTTTTTTCCACCCCGTATTATTACGTAATGTCAAACAACGTTTAAACTAACGAAACACGTTAACGAGCGTTTGCGTATAACAATTATATTTCATCACTAGAATGGTTTGCCATTTTCGAATTTACATACGTTGTCGTTAGCCGAACAGAAATTCAATCAAGCTTCAACGAGATATGAAAAGTAAGTTTCATGGCACTATACTTATCATGCAAAATGAAGTAAAAATAAATTATTTGTATAATATTTGTTTGATTGTTATATACCATGAGAAGGATATTAGCTACTCTGAACCAGTATCCGTCAGTAAGGCTGTAAATAATCGTCAAAGAATATATAATGTCTATCGTACGGGAGTATTTAATCCTATCTTTATTACAATGTCCTTTAGGAGGATTAAACAGTTTGTCATATTCCCCACAGATTGTAGCTCATCTGTTTTTAAATACAGACTCATTCAGATCTCACCCTTCAAGTTTTTGGTGCTTAAAAGTCCATTGTACTGCTCTGAATATAGTAGTTTATTAATGCTTATTAATTTAAAATGATTTTGTTTCTTAGAACACTAATTTTATTTCTCAATTCCATTACATGTTTGGCCAAAAAGAGGTCCTGTATTTCAAAAAATTAAAAAGATCAATATAAATTGGTCAATGGCCTGAAGCAGTGTACTGAACTGTTATGCCAGATTAACCTTGATGTTCCTGTAGCTACAAGAACTAGAGAGCTCTATGTGAGGTGTCACCACTCAACAGAACAGTACAATGGTTCAAATGCAGACAACTAGGAACACTATTATACCAGAGAGCGACCACTTTAGATTTTGTGTTTCTCGATTCAATTATTCATAATTATATTTTTAATTTGTTTAATAACTTAGTTTTTTTTTCTATTTTGTGTGTAACTCACGCACTCGCTATCCTGCCACTCTAGTTATTTATGTTGTGATGATATTTCCATTGTCCAACCTTCTTTTTACTGTTTATATGTAATTTATTTTTATTATGTTCTGTCTTAGTCCGTCAGTATTAATTTATTGTAGAACAATTGCATTCTTGTAATGTTATTTCTACATAATTTTTGTCTACTTATTTAACACGCTAAAGTTTTTTGTGGTGTGAAATCATAAAATTATTTAACTATTTTCGAATTCTTGTAGTCGTTAGATAGGCCTTGGTCTGTAGATGGTTTTGCAAAAAAAATATAAGAACATGATATAAAATCATGGTGCTATCCATCATTGTCGTTTGAAAACATTCGGCCGACCATTAAACATCTATTAATGTATAGCTGCAAGTAAGTGTTGTTTTGAGTGATACTGCAATCATAGTTTTCACCTGGTCGTTTGTAATCGATATACATCTAAACATAAATTTTTATCAATGACGCGTTATAGTTAAAATTTAATTGCTCGATTTCAAGTAGCATGTCCACTACTTTAGTTTTAAGTGTCAAAATCTGTCAACCTTGTATCATACTGTTGTACAATACAACCTTGTTTTGTAATCCATTGTGTTCTACTTTGTTTTGTACTGTCTATATATAATGTTTTGCATGGTTAGCTATTTTGTCACTAATTATGGTAACTTATTCACTTTGTACATTTCATTATACAGTGGGGTTTCAGTGAATAAATAAATACACTGTTTTATCCAAATTTTAGCAGACGCAACAGCAAATACAATAATAATAAGAGAGCCAGAGCAAAGCTTGTAATAATGACGTGAATTATGAGTAGCGGTGGGTTTATCTCTAATTTGCGCGCCTCCGTTCCTACCGGATAGCCGAGAATTTGTTTCAACTCGTGCGTCGGTTCATATGATTCCTTCCTTTCTCTTTACTCAAGGGTTTATTAACTTTAATATAAAACTGAAAACTAAAAAATAAGAAAATTACTGACCAATAACTACACTGACAGGATTACTACGCTGACAGTAAGGCAAGCAAAACACAATTGTTAGTTGTTAATGCAAACTTTACCTATTTCTCGTCATTGTGCTTTTTAGCTCACGTAAGGAAGCTTACTTTGTGTCCACTACTTAATAAGATATTTAATTCATTAGCATTCAATGCCTTGTAAAAAATAACAATCAGAGTCACAAATTTACAATTCTTAGCCCAAAGACGATATTATAACTTTAGTTTCGTGTGTATTTCTACGCCAGAGGAATTTTAAAACGTTTTAACGGGGAACGGTCCAAACTTAAGTCTTGTTACTATCTAATATCGAGCATTTGCTAAATGGCATCATTAGTTAATAGCCCAATGACAAATGGTAACTGGGTCCGGAATCAAACGTTTAAAAAGCTACTACCTTTTTATCAAGATTGAACCGGCAACATTTTGCTTCCAAGGCGAGCACTATACCACTCAGCTACAGAAACAGTCAATTAATTTTTATGTTGAAAACTATTATTAAAAATCAATCTTGGATATCATTAAATTAGTTTCTTTGTATTTGAACGACCAAAATACCATTAAAACGCAAACTGTACACTAAAAATATTGATGTGATACAAATTTATTTGATTTTGTCAAGTTTCATTTGTCACGTATACGGGGTGGAATGAAGATAGAGTTAAATATTTTAAGCGAACAAAATAGACACAAAATAGCCATCAAAAATAATTATATTTATTCAGTAGCAACAATCATATCCATGTGGATTAAAAATTTAAATTTGACGTATAATGAGCATATTTCATAAGGACATTTTGCTTTATCGATTTGCTTAAAATTGTAGGGGAATTTAGGTATTCGTACTTATACATGACATAGTATTAATTAATAATCTTCAGTTTAATATTCAATCTAGATTATCTTAATTGCGTTTTTATGTATATTTTTTCTTGTAAGAAAAAGGTGAGAATCCTCTTTATGAACGTTGTGTGGGATTCACTTGATCCATACCTTTTCTACGCTTTCCTTCCCCAAACCGTGTTTCATAGTCTTCTTCAATTTAGTCTTCGCTTTTCTAAGGCTATCCTAAAACTGCGGCAGGCTCCAAAACAAGCGAAATTATTTGACTGCTGCGGCTACACCCTCCGACTTCAGTTCGCTACAGTGAAAAAGTTTGATACGAGTTTTATAATTATGTGTTGCCTCCCCGCATTTATAGTTAATAGCGAACCAATCCTTTCCAGTTAATAATCCGGGCAGTTGAAGCACCTAAGGATCTTAGTCCTCAAACGCACCACGCAGTTGAGTAATCCCACCCGGAAATGGCCAAGTTTAAGGTGCCTGGTGGCCTCTTCATCAGAAATGATTTACTTTAATAATAGTAATGGTGAATTGCTAGTAAAATTCTTTTAATTATTCACTGTACTGATTGGTTACTTAATGCATTATGGCAAAAACTAAAGATAGTTGATCATAGTTAATTTTTCTTCCACTGCTATGACATTAAAAACTGACATTACAGATTTATTTGAGTATCTTAGAAATATTCTTTAAAATTACTGTGACTTTGTATTGGTGTACATGAAAATACGAGATAAAAAATTCCAATTACACGACCGAACATTTTGCAGATTCCTTTGAATATTTGAAGAGTGTTAGGAATTAATTAAAGGCTATGGTTTTCTTTGAGATTTGTCAACATTACAGATACGAGAACTTGTTTCATTTCTTCCTTTTCTTTGTCATATAAAAATTTCGTCATGTAAAAATACAGTTGTGTATGTAATTTTAAAATAAAAATACATTTTAATGGTCCCTGTATAAAAAAAGTAAGAAACGACACTCAATTGAACAGTTAAAAGGGAGACATATAAACCTTATGTAGGTACTATTGATAAATTTTTGATAATATACCTCCTATAATGTTCATGGGGAAAATAAAAAATATATGAATTTTTATGCTATTTTAATGTCTTTGCACATCTTCTTTAAAACCGAAATAAATTACTCTTATTGACAATATGATAGATTGTCTTTTAGAGACAGTATAAATATTTTTTTACGATATACCTTAAGTACATTCAAAGAGAAAACTGGAAAATAAGCTATTTTTGTACAGCAGTTTTATATTAGCTTTACTTTACAAAATATGGTCTTAAATATTTCAAGTTGTACTTTAACATTTTATAAAAAGGATTAACCGGCTGCCTTTTTCTGACTAAAATACCTATTTGATTCGGGATTGCGGCTTTCTTCTCATTTACTTAAGGTTTAAGTTCAAGTTTTATATAAAAGAAATTAAAAGATTATCGATATTTTATAGCGAATCATACTGCTGAGGTAAATAAATAGTCATAATCAATTTTGAAAGAGGATATATACATTTCTAAACAAATTTTACAGTCTGAATATTGTCAAACAGTATGAAAAGTAGGAACTATTGTAATAGAATAAATAAAATGTAATTCATCATGAAAAACGAAAAATGAATTATATAAGTAATGCTGAATACATAAACTAAAAAGTTTGTTTATACATATAAACATATGGCTTGCGGTAAAGAAAAATTATAAATAAGTATAACCATGAAATCAAATTTTCAATTTTTTCAATGCTTTACTACATTAACAAACAAAGCTTATAATTGTTGGATAAAAGCTTCTCTTTTATAAATGGATGTTGCGGTTCGAGATAATGGATTTCATTAGAATTATTCGTTTGGATTTTACTTAACAAAGCACACGTTCTCTTGAAACATAATAAAGCTTAAAATGCTTCTTAAAACTCTTACAATACAAAAGGTCCACTAGTTAAAAGGTACAATAGTTAAATATAATCCATTGCATTGTACATTTTTATAAGGTCTTTATTTTATTTAGTAATGTTTCAATTATAAAACACTTTAATACAACTGTTTATAACATCACTGTATATTCTGCACTCTTTTAACTTAATGCATCAATTTTCTTTTCCTTAGTTTACAAAAATCATTTATTTTACTCCAATTTTTTTTGTCACTAAATATATACATGCTAATAGACGTTTATATTGCATCCAATACATTTAGATTGGTACCGAAAGGTTCTCAAAGCTTATAATAAGGGTGTCCAGCTTCAAATCTTTACAAACTTTACCAGGTTATTTAGAAAGTCAAAATAAACAAAAAAGTTCATATAAATATACGTCCTAAAATGCTTCCTTAAGCCGATAGCCACCATTTTGTTTTATACACTTAATAACTTTTCATACCTCAAAATATATTTTAATCAGTTCATATTTGGTAAGTACTCTTATCACACCAATGCTTTATTTCTGAATTTCAATAACATCTCTAGTTCTTAAGGATTATTTATTTTTATTCTATAACAAGTTTGTACTGGCAAATTTTTTCTCTCCAAGGGTTTTAGATTTTTTTGTTGAAATGGACTTTTGGCCACGAGAAATTAATTGGAGCAGTATCATGTCTGGGGAAATCCAGTTTTCGTCCTAGAGCCCTTCAAAGTTTCCACGTTATCCATATATCCATTTTTAAATTGAACAAAAATCAGCTGATAACTGTAGATATAAACAAATGTGTTACATCTTTAAATTGTAGTCTAGAAAAATTATACCAAAGTTCAGCACTCTTCGACCTGGCTAGTGAGCGAAGCGAACGAGCTTTGGGTGAGAACGAAAGCCCCCCTGGTACTTTAAATTAAGATAAAAATCAACGACAAAAAAATGAAAATTAAAAAAATACTTTTAAATTAGTTATTACTTTTATATTGTTTCTGTTATTTTTCATACAATTTTAATGTATGAGGTATCATTAATATTTTCATGGAACCGACTAACTTTTATGTGTCTTGACTTTGTTTTGTATAGTTAACGTTTATCGTGGTGGTTAGAATCAAATATTTTAAATGACCACTATTTTAAACTGTTATTATATTCATGCATGATTTTGCACAAAAGCAGATCGTAATAAGAAAACAATTTTACGAAAGTTAAAACCTGTACCTCAAAAAGTTATAAGTTATTGGTTTTATTTATAAAAACACACACAGACAGATAGATAGAAAACTATCCACTAGACCAACCCTTGTACCCATTGTAAAATTTGTTTGTCTTTACCTAAGTAATAACTTCATTAATCAATGTCCAGAGTGTTACGGGACAACCTGTTAACATTTTTTCCCATTTAATATGGTAAAAGTTATGGTACGTGTTAAAATATAGTCAAACTTCTCGGCTCACTTCAGATACTGCCCTTAATTTGATTTAACTAACTTAAATGTATATATTTTCGTATAAGATAGAGTAAGATGCTTATCCAATATTCTATTTTAATATCTGTCAAATACAATACTAATTTTAAGAGCTAGTATTGTATTTTACATACTTTGGTTACACCTATCGTTACATGTTCAAAATACTTCCTGTTGCATATTGGTTTAGTTTATGTTGTGTTGTTAGTTGTGCTATGTATATTTTTTGCCTATATTTATTTTGGAAGCTTGTGTTCTATGGCACTCTTTATTATTTTTTCTATTATTATAACAATTTATTTTATGATTATTGTTTTTTTAATTATTTTTATTTTATTTTTATTTATCATTTGTATTATACTATTTTATTATATACCTTCATTGGTAAAACATTTTTATTCTTTTACTTTTTTGCGAATCATTTGGGAGTCATTTGGCTATGTCCCAACATTTTTTTATTATTACTATCCGCCATGTTGATTGTGCCATTCTCTCTTTGGGCCTGAGAAGTGTCAAGTTGAAATTGTTTTAAATTTTTCATCGTTTCTTAAATTTACCGTCTGTATGTAAGAGTAAATATATCTTTGAGAGTTATAGACGTTGGTGTTTCATTTCTGACTCATAATAAACATATTATATTACAATATTTTAATAAGCTGGAAAGGGTGTCCAAGATAAAAAAAATAATTTATGTTAAATAATTTTGCGAGTTTTTTATTGTGTATAATGTTACGATTACTTAAAATAACACTCTAATCCATTACAGGATCTAAGACAGTTGTATTTTGTGACGAAGGTTTATCATATAACAGTTTGGCAACGTGGACAACTACCCTCATCCTGTTATAACCGAAAAGCTGTTCTTTGCTGGAAGCGTCCCAAACACTTGTAAAGTGAGGCGATTTGTTGAACCCATCCCTAATCTTTCGTTGATCACCAGAGTTGCTTTACAAGATTGGCTTGTTTCAGAGAGAACACCTGAGGGGGTACTGCAAATTATACTGAAAATGTTCTCTGCCTTAAAATTGATATTAAATATTAAACTATTGTCATTAATTATTTGAATCTCACGTGATTTTTAAAAAATAAGTAAATGTTGTTTTTAAATATTAGTGTAGTTAAGTTAAGCCAAAATATGGCTGGAAAATGAAATAATTTTTGGGCAGCGAATTTTTGCTGAAATGTGTTCTATGCCATTCCCTGACCTCCCTCAGAAAAGTCCCCTGAAATCCCCAGTGGGCAACATGCCTAAAAATGATGGGAAGGCCCACGTGGAGTCAGAAATAAATCTTTCTTCGACCAATGGGTTTATGTACATCAAATAAAAGCTCTTAAGTAGTAGAATTTAATGCCGCAAACCCCATCTCGAAAGATTGCCTGAGTCGAAAAGGGCAGCCTGTCAAAATTTGAATAAAAATCAAATTTTAACCCAAACGCTTAAAAATGTAATAATTTTCGAAATACTTGACCTTTCGAGGTGCGGTTTGCGGCAAACGTTTGCTTTTACAATTAGCTTTGAAAATCCACATGGACGTCCTAAAGAGGAAATTAAAAAATTCTTAGACCATAGTCATCCTATACATAATTTTAAAGGTCTTAGTAAGGAGAGTACATAGCCGAAAACCAGACCTAAAAAGGTCAAATATGTCGGAAGTTATTGTATTTCAAAGTTTTGATAATATTATTTTATTCTAAACTTTGAACGCCTGCCATTTCACTCCCGACAGTTATATTCAGATCGGGTTTACGGCATTGTATTCTACATTTGGAGACCTTTAATTTGACATATATAAACCTTCTGGAATGTATTTAAATTTAGTATGCCTAATATCAAATTTTAATGTAACTCCATATGGGCCAACCCCTCATTTTTAAGCGTGATCCCCATATGGGATTTCTGGGGACTTTTCGGAGGAAGGTCAAGGGACGC
This sequence comes from Neoaliturus tenellus, assembly GCA_030545055.2. Classification (NCBI taxonomy): domain Eukaryota; kingdom Metazoa; phylum Arthropoda; class Insecta; order Hemiptera; family Cicadellidae; genus Neoaliturus; species Neoaliturus tenellus. The sequence goes on along the minus strand of CM061532.1, from coordinate 75,806,670 downwards.
CATAGAACACATTTCAAAAAAAATTAGCTTTCCAAAAATTATTTCATTTTTCCGGACTAATTTTACTACACTATATTTGTTAATCTAACAGAATAAATAATTCGAATATTTAATATATTGGCTCACTAAAAACAATATAGGTTATAACGATAGAGTTTATAAAGGATTTATTAATTTTAAAAATAATCATTTGTTTTGTATGTTAAAATTCAGGGTTATTTTCGTATTCGATTAAAAATAGTCTACTCCAATGGCTTATTAGTTGTTTTTAAATATGTATGTTTTTAAAATTTCGTTTTTTTTCATGTAATTCACATGAAAGTATAACAATGACTAAAGATGCATAGACCGACAAAAAATAAAATTTTTATTTTCGGTAGAAAAATATTGCTTGTTTTATTAAAATTTACATTTCAACTCCCTACGAGTCTACAAGTTTTAACTGTGGATTGGTCATGACATAAAAATAAACAACAGTTTCTGGGAACTTGGTGTTAAATCTAAGCAACACCTGTCCAAACATTGCACTTTGTTGTTTTTAATTTTAGGAAATCTTTAGAATTGTTTACTTAAAGAAATAAAACCATTTTAAATGTGAAACCTTGGAATATAACATAGTAATTTATAAAATAGTAACTGTAGAATAATTTTGTGATTCGATGGTGTAGTGGATGGCTCCCCGGACTTCGAGGGAATTACAGCGTTCTCGTGTGTTCAAATCCGCGTTCTGCATGCTAGTTTTTATCAATACCATTCCCTATGTACTGTAGTGGCTCACCTATTACCGTACTCTGTCGTATAACTGTCTTATATGATCCAACTACAGATTCATAGTCTACGAGACGGAGTAAGTCAATAAGAAGCTGCCTAACTCATGTGCAAATACTTAAAAAAAAATAAATATTGTTTTACAGTGAATACCATCTTCAATAAATTAATATGAAAAATCCTAAATCGTAAAATTCACTCTAATTTAATGTGATTTGTTATTTTCAATAATTATCGTTGGCAGAGCCACGAGATCGTCCTGAAAACTATCGAATGTATCTTAGGTTTTCATTGCAATGCATGTCCGTACAACTAGTAATTTTACTTGATAAAATAAACCCAATACTTCCGCTACTGCGTTTATAAATAACAAATACTTGAATAGGTGTCCTTCCAATAAAATTCAACAAAGAATACGTTTTACGCGATAATTAATAGCAATAGAAGACAGGTCTCACAGATATATGGTACACTTCACGCAAATAAAGATTTACAAATTATCCTTGAAAGAAATTAAATTCCAAACAGAAAATTAATAACTGTTGTTTTATAAACATTCGTACGTTTCTGCTTTTTGTATACTTGTTTTAAGTAAATTCTCCTCTTGTGATATAAGGTTACTGAGTACCGGGGGTGTTGTAACATCATAGGAGCTTGTTAGTTATTATATTTTATGGTCCTTGCAGTGTCCCATATCCTCGCTCTTGTTAATACCTTGTTAAGTTTATTAATATTCAGGGTACCATTTAATAAAATAAAAATAAAATAAATATGTACGTCATTGATATTTATTGTATATTGTCCAGTTAGGTTAATATACAAAGATTTTAAATATATTTAAAGAATTGGTACTTTTATCCTATTTTGTGCAAATACATTCCAGTTCCTCATAAAAATACACCAAATATTACCTAACTCTAATGTAAACCAATAATAGCCTACATCAATCTTAATTATTCATTGATACATAGGGATAAACTGTTTTAGTAGAATAAACAGTAAACACTCATTTCTTTCAAGTAATAACAATCAATATTTGTATTCTTTTATCAAACTGAGATTGTTCTTAAACTGAATATTAATATGCTCAGTATCTTTAGTTGAAGTCAGACGTTTAGGTTTTTAACTTGATTTTTTCAATAAGCACCAATAACTTATTTATCAACACAACTCAAACATTACAAGTAACATCATTAAGAGGTTAGTAGTGTCAAATTGTTGGTGCTGGCTCAGTTCAAGGTCACCTGAGGGATGACGTCATCGAGGTCAATGACCTCACCGATGACGTCATCGATGACGTCATCGATTGCGTCATCGATGACGTCATCACTAATGACGTCATTTCTATGACGTCACACCCATGACGTCACAGAAATGACGTGCTGATGACGTCATCACCCCTTACGTCATCAAAATGACGTCACCGACGCCACTGAGGTCAAGGTCACGCCGAAACTTAAAATTTTTTGGCACTTTTGCCGTTTCTCGCACTACGCTCCGAGTTTCAGTCAGAGTCCCCGTGACCTTGACCACTTGGAGCGAATTTTCGACGAGAAACGGCAAAAGTGCCAAGTTAAACTCGAGTTTCTGACATGACCCTGCCTAAATGGGCAATCGGTTATCCCTCAGGTGACCTTGAACCAGCACAACACCAACAATTTGATATTACTGTGACCTTGAAAACCTAACAACGGAGCGCCGACACCGATGCGCACCCCACGACAGCCACCGAGTTACTGACTGTCAGGCTCTGTGTATGCTAGGTATATCGGCTTGAGAGACTAAGACTCTAAACTGTCAGGAATGGGAGTAACTAACTGAATTTTGCAAGGAAAAGTCATTTCATCCAATATTTTAAACAAATCCTCATCAGTAAAACTGACATTAGTCTGTTTTGTATAAAACTTAGGGTGTCCGCGCAACAGTTTGCGCCACTTAGCTAAAGTCGAAACTCTCTTAACTTTGAGTGGTGGACAGTGAGCAACTAATAAAGCCTTAACACGGCTAAGTTTCTTACCTAAAGTGTCCCGCGACATGGCTTCCCCTCACAAAAGTCCGCACAATACTGAGAGACTGCTCGTAGCGCATGAGTCAAGGGAAAAGAGGTGGGGAAACAACAGGAGTGGGGGAAGGTCACAGTGGTGGGGGAAGGTGAGGTAGTACGGTGGAGTATCGCATCACTTCACCATGAGCTGTCCTACAGTCAACACACTGTTCTCTTGGCCCGAGTTGGCACTAGAAGAAACATTTCTGTACAGCTTAGGCTGTGAGAGCCGAGGAAGCAAAGTCAAAGTGGAAATTGTGTTAAACTCCAAGATGAAGAGTCTCCTAAATAAACTAATTGTATCCTTGCAATCTCCTATAACTTTAGAGAAATACCACTTTATTAAGCGACACCTTATACTTTGGCAAAACGAAGCGGAAATGGAAAAGATTACAGTAAAATTAATTTAACTTAAAACTTGGACTGGACACTCATGGCGATACCACGTGGCGTGAAAACGCCACCCTAAACATTACAAGTTAGGTTATTGAGCACCTCTGGTACGATAACCGATGTGCTAGAGTTAAAGTGTGATGACCTTGAGTCAAAACACTGAAATACTACAAGTCGATATCGTCCCAGAGTTAAAGTGTAGTGACCTACATTCAGAACTTGTAAAATTACTTACATATAGAGAGATAGAGAACAGCGAGACGCACCGCATGGAAGCCGGAGACATACTGGCGAAGCGGTGTTGTGCAGCCTAGGGACCCAGTTGTGGTGGGGGTATAGCCAACACTTAGAGTACAAGTGTTGTGGGTGACCTTGACCCACATAACTTACCTGACCCCCCCCCCCCCCCCCCCGATAAAAAGTGCGAACCCCCCCCCCCCCGACAAAAAGTGCGAACCCCCCCCCCCCGACAAAAAGTGCGAACCCCCCCCCCCCCGACAAAAAGTGCGAACCCCCCCCCCCCCCGACAAAAAGTGCGAACCCCCCCCCCCACCCCCACCCCCACCCCCACCCCTGATATCCTGGGCGTGGCAGCCCCGGTGGGGATATAAGGGGGCCCAGCCAGAGCCGGCTCGCAGTCCGCTCCCGCGCGTTGAACGTGAACGATCGGGACGGACCGCCATAGGCATCACTAAACATTGAATGGCGCCTTCAGTGTTTAGCGAAGTCTACTCTAACTTTAAGACTTGTATTAGTTGTAAGATATTGCGCTTGCGTTTGGGTATTGCGAATTGTTTTATATGAGAGTGTTTTACTTGTACCTTATGTCTCCTGTGTGTCTTTTATCCTTTGTGTCTTGTTTGTTATATGTGTTTAACATGTATGTGCTTGTTCCAGCATTGACTACGTTGAGCTCAATTGTGTGTTGTAAGTGTGTTATATTTTTCTAAAGTGTATACGCTTGTTTTAGCAATCCCCCCTTGAGCTTTTGCAATGCTCAAAGTAAATTGTAAAGACAGGGAACGGGAGTAGGCCCCCGTGTAAAGTTACTTTTGTATAATTGTTAGGCTCCTCTCATGCATGTTTTAATGCGGCTGAGAAATAGGAGCGTCCGTTTGTACGCCTATATGGGGGTAATAAGCCGATGGCCTCTGCACTCGGACCGAGGACGTAAGCCACTAGGGTGTCCTCAGTTAGTTTCCCTTCTGGAAACTCAAAATTATGTAAATGAAACTTTATTAGCTATTTGTGTTTTTTTGTCCCCAAGGCCCCCGAACATTCGTGGTTCGCCATGGATGTACGGGGGCCGAAATTTTTTAATGTCCGTGTGGCCTTGACCCACATAGGACTTGTAAAAATTACTGCATTGCTAAATTAAAAATATTAAAGATAGGGTTACGGGAGTAGGCCCCCGTGTAAAGCCACTTTTTTTATAATTGTTAGGCTCCTCTCATGCATGCTTCAATGCGGCTGAGAAATAGGAGGTGGTCCGTTTGTACGCTTATACGGGGGTAATGAGCCGATGGCCTCTGCACTCGGACCGAGGACGTAAGCCACTAGGGCGTCCTCAGTTTCTTTCAAAATTATGTAAATGACATTTCGTTAGCTATTGGAAAAGTTATTAGTTGGAAATGCAGTAAATGTTTACCAGTCTCGCGTGGCGAAGGGTACACGACATTGGATGTTGCCTTGTTGTCATAGTTGAGTCTCTTCGGAGGCTACAGCGATGACAACCCAAGTGCCCCACACCCCCATAGGGGGGTGTGGGGCTTAATTTTTTTAAAGTTTTTTCGTGACCTTGACCTAAATATAAAAGTTTTCAAAATCTTTAACAGTCAGATCTTACTAACACAGTTTATATATATATATATATATATATATATATATAGAGGTCTTTTAAAAGTTAACAGTTAGGTATTAGTAACGCACAAGTTTGGAATTGTTTATAGTTGGGTCTCTTGGGAGGCTTCAGCGATGGCAACATAAATGTCCCAAGTGGGGTTTATTTTTTGAAAAAGTGCGAGCCCCCCCCCCCCCCCCCGACAAAAAGTGCGAACCCCCCCCCCCCCCGACAAAAAGTGCGAACCCCCCCCCCCCCCACCCCTGATATTCTGGGCGTGGCAGCCCCGGTGGGGATATAAGGCGGCCCGGCTGCATGCACTTCTCATTCCCGTCCAAGCTCCCGTACGGACAGGTTCTCTCTTGTTCTTGAGATCATTTTTAATAACTTCACTTTTTTATTCTCATCTATTCTTTTCATTAAGTCCATTCATTACAATGGGTAAAATGGGCCTTAAACTGAAAAACTACCCGCCAGCTTCAACCTCAACCGACACGACTCAACCTCCATCATCCTCCACCTCGATCATGGAATATCTGATGACTGCAAACATCTTGAGCTGCCTGACGATGCCACCACCGCCGCCGCCGCCACCACAGCCCGCCTCAATGCCCAGCCTGTCGCCATTACCGCTGACAGTGGAAGAGGCCGGTGCACCTCCACCATCGTCAGGAAAACTCAGCGGTCGAGTCCCGGTAGCCTCTCCAGCACTCTCGCTGCTATCGGACTCAGGATCGGAGTCTGCAGTCTTCGAAGAGACGTCCAGGTCGAGGATAACCCCCTACAGCAGAACCCGAAAAATCCTATCCTATACCAAATCACAATGTCCCTCACCCATATCCCCCATGCCATCCACACCAACCAAAGCACCCCGTAAATCCATCTTTTCCCCTGAACTTCCCTCCATAGACCTAACACGCTCTCCTACCCCACCCAAAATTGTTTGCTCCATTCCTTTTGACCAATCTTTGCCTCTTCCACCCCCTTCCACCCCTATTTCTTCTAGCCAGCCTAATTCGGAGAAGCTCCAAAACACTAAGAGTCCAACACAAAAGAAACGTAATCGTGTTAAATGCCCTGCTGGCAAGCGTGATAAATGCGATTATGTTTGGTTTAGCAGAGAGGCTGTGGTTCTTTGTTGTCCGAGTCTTGCTCTTCCAGAAAAAGATCGTTGCCAACGACACTTGAATAAGAAAATCAAAATTCCGACACCAAAGCCCTATAGCCTTAATATTATGCCTGAAAAGTCCAAGTTCAAACACCCCAACAGTCCGCAGAAGCTGAAAATTAATAGGCTCAAGAGGGACAAAAAATATTATTTCATTGTTCAAGCTTATGGAGCATTTAACATAAATGTGCAAATCATTCTAAAAGGTGATGGCCGCCTTCATAGAATGAAAGTACCACCTGCGATGGTACAAAGAGAATTTTTTGTCCCCGGGGCTTATTTAATTCGAAGAAAAGGATGCCGATCTGTTTGGGAAATGGATTAGGACATGGGCTCACTAAAAAAGAAAAAGCCAAAATTGTTAGGTTGTGTTGGACAATATTTAAAAGTCTTTTTCCAAATTATTTTTCCAAATTTAGTCTTAACCCTCTTAAAGTAAGGGAGAGGGGTATTATACAAGTCAACTAATAAAAAAAAAAAATACTTGACTTGTATAATACTTTAACCTGGCGGTGATGTAAAGTCACTGGGACAATCTCAAACCGTGTCCTTGAGGGTGAAGACTAAGTTACAAATAAATCATTAACAAATAAAAACTTACCTCCAAACACTTGTAGCTTGCTACAAGTGTTTGGAGGTAAAAATTTTTCAAAGTTTGAATGACCTTGACCCATATAAATTACTGTTTAAAGTAAAGTGCTAACCTTACAACTAATGTTGTGTATCACGTGATACCCCCACTCTAACGCTCTTACTAAGCTTGTATGAGCCGTTCATTTGCTTCAGTCTGTTTCTGTGCTCCGTGGTAAACATGTCACGGTACAATTACAAAGGTGGTGACTTCTTGATAGATCAACACAATGCTTGGGAAGTGCTAAACCAGCATAGAATGGAAGTTGAGTATTGTATAAGACAAGACGGGTCTACATTTTATCTATGTATTATAAACAACCAAACTCATAAGTATGAACACTGGACAAAAATTAATTATAACAACATAGATGAGCTGTTTGCTTGGGTGTTTGAGGTGTGTAAAGTTATTGAAGAAACCAAAATAATGGGTGTGCTAAAGGTATGTAAAACTGATGACCGGGAAGACTAAGCAAAATTTCTTTTAACCCCCCCCCCTCCCAGTGTTATCCCCACCACTAAAAATGGGTATATATAGGAGTGGTGATCAACCGTCCTCTCATTCTGCTTTACACCGTTAAGCTGAACACCACCATGTCTGCTATGAACGTCCCAGCCTCTACCTCTGGCCCGGTCGCCTCCAACTCCAGCCCGAGCATTGGACCAATCCGATCGGGGCCTTCGTCAAGAAGTCGTGTCCGATTCTCCGGCTTTGGTCCTGTGAGGAAGGAGTTGCGGAGCAGCGGAGCGTCTCAACCAACCACGACGGATGCATCAACTCAGACTCCACCAAACATCATCGAGTGGTACGACGAAGTGATAGAGCAAAGGGACAGAATGCTAGAGAATACTCGCAGGGAGCTACTTTATGTCAGGAGTAAATGGGAAAAACTGATTAAGAAGTGTGAAAGCCTGTTGGACAGTGATGATAGTGGGGATGAGAGTGGATAGGTGTGTGGGTAAAGACTTGGACTGGGACTTGTGTGTATGTATGAATGTGTGCGTGAATGTGAAATACAGAGCGGGGGATAGATCACTCTGTGGCAATGGACTAACATGCCACTTAGTGATCTATCCCCCGTTCTGGTAATGTTTTTGGATGGCCTTGACCCACTTTACCAAGGCTAGCTAGTACCCCCACCACTGATAAGTGTATATATACGGGTATTGATGTGCAGTTTGGTTATTCTGCTTTGTATCGCTTAGCTGAATACCTCACTTCAACATGGCTTCCAACTGCAAAACTTCTCAGGCTTCCTCTTCTTCTTCAAGAAGGCGTGCTGCCAACGTCCTGCCTGCTACTCGTGGACCTGCTCGACCATTCCACAGCATAACTGTTGCTCGGGCAAACGCCTGCAAAGCTCCAATGCTACGGACCTTGCTGGAGGTGAGCCAAGACGGGCAAGGCTTGCTCAGTCCTGGTCAACGGCAGGAGCAAGAAAGGCGTATGGCGTACTACAGGCTGCAGGGTGTAGTTCCCAGCTTGAAGTTAGGCGATCCGAGAGTAGCAAGCATCAACGAGGCAGCGGACTACATATCACACCTTCACAGTGTTTTAGAAGTAAAGGACCAACAAATTGAAAACTTAAAAGAACAATTGAAACAATTTAACTTTAATCCTGTGGAGTTTGTGGAAGCAGTGATGAGTGATAGTGATGATGAAGGAACTGAATATATATTGGGTATGTAATGAAAGACTTGGACAGGGACATGTGTGTGTGTGTGTGTGTGTGTGTGTAGAATACAGAGCGGGGGATAGACTACTTTGCGGCAATGGACTAGCATGCTGCTTAGTGGTCTATCCCCCGCTCAAAGGGTAGCATTGGATGACCTTGACCCACTTTACAGCAAGGACAACCGGTTAACTGGTATAAAAGAGGGGGGTCTGTACATCCCGACTTCATTCTGCTTTGAACCTTCCAGTGGAACGCTAGAAAATGAGTGGATCACTGATCATTGGTAAGGAGTGGGAGTATGTAACCATAAACTATTTAAACTGTAGAGGGATGTTGAAGAAGGTGTATGATAATGTTAAAAGAATGGTTGTTGAAGAAGGTAGGGTAGTGATTGTAGCGTGGAAGAAGAAGCAGTATACAGGACAACAAGTGAGAGCAAGTGACTTTGGGGGGAATAGTGTGTTTCAAATTGGACGAGCGAACTTGGTTAATTTGGACATTGTGTTTTGGGACTTGGAAAGGTTAATTGAAAATAGTGGCAAACATGGGGAACTCTTAATTGGCAGGGAGGACAGAGTATATGAGTAGGTGTAAAAGACTGGGGGGCTTATGTGTGTGTAAAGACTAGGACTTGTGTGGAATACAGAGCGGGGGATAGATCACTTTGCGGCAATGGACTAGCATGCTGCTTAGTGGTCTATCCCCCGCTCAAAGGGTATTATTGGATGGCCTTGACCTATATAAAGGTAGAGGGGGAATGGGTAATAGGAGGGGGAAATTGGTATATATGTAGGACTGATGAATAAAGTATTTAGTCAAGCATTTGTCTAGACACTATCAACAACAACAATGGAGAGCTTCAGTGTTGAGTTCATCCTCTTGGAAGAAGACATCAACGAAGTGGTGGAACTTATAGAGGATAAGACCAGCCAGGGCACATTGGAACTTGTGAATTGCGAACCGTTGGACAATGCCGCAATCGATAAGATTGCATATTTCATGATGCATTTGTATAACGAACAAACAACCAATATGGAGTTTGTGCAGTACCTTTATCAAAACCAAGTAAATGTGCGAGTGACAATTACTTGGTGGCAGTAATAATAAAGTGTAACATATGGATGTGGACTTGGATGTGGACTTGGACTTGAGTGTGGTCTGCGGAATAGAGCGGGGGATAGATCACTTTGCGGCAATGGACTAGCATGCTGCTTAGTGGTCTATCCCCCGCTCAAAGGGTATCTTTACGTGACCTTGACCCACATAAATTGTATAGTTGGTGGGGGTATAAAAAGGGTAAGCAAATTGGATGGATACAACACTTCCATACCATGGCTCCACTTGACAACACCGTGTTCCATCGCAACAGAATTGTCTCTATTCTGGAGGTAATACCTCTAGAAATTATAGAAGTAGAGGACCAACTACCTGCGGTTGATCAAGAAGAGGAGGAGGAAGAGATAATGGATATTGAAACGGACTCTGACGAAGCTGGTTCAACGGACAATGAGGTGGACTTGCACGCCTACGAAACATTAGAGTCGTCATCTGAGTCGGAAATGGAATTCCAATTGGAAATCGAAGAAGAAGAAGAACAAGAACAAGACACTCCCCATCGTCCAATGGATAGGATGTTAGTTGCCAGAAGAATTATGTATTGTCATCGCTGCCTATTCCGTGATGAGGATGATTCCGACTCTGATGGTGATGTTTCACCCTTGTAAAAAGTTTAAACAAAAAGTTAAAAAAGAATGTGAGCGGGGGATAGAGCACTTTGTAGTAAATGATGCTGCTTAGTGCTCTATCCCCCGCTCAAAATAATAATTCCAAATGACCTTGACCTACATAAACTTGCTCAAACAGACATCTTTGAAAAAACTTGTACAAATTATTGAATCTAGACCAAATATCATCAATTTATCAAGCCTACTGATAAATGTATTACAAACGGTTGTGTAAAGGCTAAATTTAGCACATGAGTGATAACCTGTTTCCATATGACGTCACTTTCCCCACCTATCTGCCTCGGATATAAAGGGTCCCGGTGGAGTGCGCTGCTCATTATTGCGTGGACATTCACAGAGTGTGCATTCAAAGCCAAACTGTTTGAAATGGCTCTTTGCGACATTTGTGAGGAAATCTTTCAAGACGAAGATCTTTTCACCATACACAGAGAATTACATGAAGACGAAGATAGAAAAGAAGATATTACCATGGATGAAATAGACTTAGACTCAATTGACCGGTTTTTGGAAGAGCACCAGAAGCAGACGGACTACTGGGACAGCTATCTACAGCAAATGCAAAGAAGAAGACCTAGTGTGATCCAATTTGCTGGTGCTGGACCATCTACTGCTACAAGACCTATTGAAGAAGAGGACACCGAAGAAGAGGACACCGAAGAAGAGGATATGGAAGAAGAAGAACTGGAAGATGTAAGACAACTGCGCACCACAGCCTTGCCAGGACGAGTTGTAACACATTTCAAAATTAATAACGTTCAATTGGAATTGGAAACATTCATAACCCAGGCTAAGGAACTTGTTGGTCAAACGTTGAGGGAAGAATTACAAAGGCTAAATTTTATTAAATTTGGAATGGTGTTAGAGGCTATGTTTAACAATACTGATGGTGAAACAGCATTGAGAGCATTCATTACCAAAAACCGAACCCTTACCTTCACCTCCGACATTGATGATATTATTGAAGAATGCTTGGAGGAACTTATAACCAAACTCCAAGAACATGAAGGAAGAGGATCTGGATGGACTTTGTCATCAATCGAAGGTATGGATGTTAGGGTTCATAAACATGGATATGGTTTAAGAGGTAGTAGTTTTATCCCTCTACCAAAGAAAATCCAAAACACTAACTCGTGTAGAAATGTTCAAAATGAGGGTAATGAATGTTTCAAGTATGCAATGTTAACCAAGTATGTTAAAAACAATCCTTGTAGAGTTGGTAGAGAATACTACGAAAATGAACACCGCTACAACTTTCAAGGTCTTACTTACCCAGTTACTTTAAAAGATATTGACAAATTTGAAAAGAAAAATCCTGGCGTTTCAGTCAATGTTTTTGGTCTGGATGATTCCAACAACGTTTATCCTTTGCGGGTAGTAAAGGTTGAGCAAAGAAACCATACGGATTTGCTATTGATAACCAAGGGTGAAATTTCCCATTATGTATGGATAAAAGACTTTGAAGCGTTAGTTGTAAAACAATTGACCAAAAGAGTAAATAGGATTACAGTTTGCAAGAGATGTTTCTGCTTTTCTTGGAAAGATTCAAGACGTGGAGGATTGGACTGGTTATTGGAACATAAAAGACTTTGCAACGAGAACTATGAAGTAAAGATAAGTCTTCCACCGCCTACCCGAGCTTCAATACAATTTAACAAGACAGTTCACCAATACCGAATTCCACTAGTGGTCTATGCAGATTTTGAATCAACGTTAGTACCACAGGAGCTGCCGGACGGCGAAGTGACTAGAAGAACAAAATATCAGTTGCATCAGCCCAACAGTTTTTGTTTACTAGTTAAATCAACCTTGTCTGAAAACCAATTGCAAGACTATGGTTTAACATCCACTCCAATACTCTACCGTGGTGAAGAAGCCGCTAAGTATTTTGTAGACCAACTGTACGATATTGCTGGAAAGGTTCAACGCTTGTTCGGTAATATTGTACCTATGGAACCTTTAAACCAAAATCAACAAGAAGAATACAAATTAGCGACAAGATGCTATTTATGCAAGAAGATGTTCAGTGAAGAAAATCCAAAAGTAAGAGATCACGATCACCTGACAGGGTTTTACAGAGGAGCTGCTTGTAATTCATGCAATATAAATTACAAACTGCCAAACTTTATTCCTGTCGTTTTACACAATCTTAGCGGCTACGACTCCCACTTTATTATCCCGGAGTTAGGAAGAGATGACGGTAAAATTGATGTTCTTGCTACAACATTGGAAAAGTACATCAGCTTTTCAAAAACAGTAGGTAAAATTAAACTTCGCTTCGTAGACTCTTACAGATTTATGGCATCTAGTTTAGCCAAATTGTCAGAGAACCTAAGAAGAGAAGACCTAAAAGAAACCAGAAAAATTGTACCTGAAGATAAATTAGACCTAGTATTACGGAAAGGAGTGTTCCCCTACGATTACATAACTTCTACAGAAAAATTTGAAGAAACCAGTCTACCGCCGATTGAAGCCTTCAACAGCAAATTAAACGAAAGTGAAATCTCCGTTGAAGACTACAATCATGCATGTAATGTTTGGAACCAACTAAACATTCAAACCTTAGGGGAATATTCTGACTTTTATATAAAATTGGACGTAACTCTGCTGTGCGATGTGATGGAAGAATTCAGAAACACCTGCTTCTCCGCCTATGGACTGGACCCTCTACACTCGTACACATCTCCAGGATTAGCATGGCAAGCTATGCTAAAGTCAACCAACTGTCGACTGGAACTTCTAACGGATATTGATATGGTGCTCATGATGGAATCTGGTGTACGGGGCGGTTTGACACAAGCTGTAACACGTCATGTCAAAGCCAACAACAAGTACATCCCCGGCTTCGACGAGCAACAACCATCGGTCTACCTTGGCTATTTTGATGCAAACAACCTTTATGGTTGGGCAATGTCAAATCCGCTTCCCTACGCTGACTTCAAGTGGATCGACCCGGCCACCATCGGAGACATCTCACAGATTCCAAAGGATGGTCCAAAAGGCTATATTTTGGACTGTGATTTTGAATACCCGGAGCACCTTCATGACCATCACTACGACTTGCCTCTCCTAGCCAAGACTGAAGTTTCACCGACAGGAAGATGGCCAAAATTGATGATGACCTTGGAGAATAAAGATCGCTATGTGGCTCACTACTGGGTAGTTCAACAGGCTCTTGAATTGGGTCTACGTATAGTGAGAATTCATAGAGCAATTGAATTCACCCAATCTTGTTGGTTGAAACCATACATTGATTCCAACACTACAAGAAGAGCTGCAGCAACAACAGCATTTGAAAAGGACTTCTATAAATTAATGAACAACGCCATCTTTGGGAAGACCTTGGAGAACAAAAGAAAACATAAAAATGTAAAATTAGTGAGTGATCCTAGAAAATTGGAAAAATTAGTGCAAAAACCAAATTTCGGAACATCCATGATTATAAACGAAAATCTAGTCGCTGTCAGTATGAAGAAAACAACAATAGTCATGGACCGTCCGTTATACATAGGTATGTCGATTTTGGATATAAGTAAAACCCTGATGTATGATTTCCATTATAACAAAATGGTTAAACATTACGGAAGGGAAAACATTGGAGTCGCATACATGGATACGGACGCGTTTATCTACTGGATAAAGACTTTGGACATGTATGAAGACCTAAGGACTTTTCCATACAAAGAAGATTTCGATTTTTCTGACTATCCGAAGAACCATCCAAATTTTAATGAAAAATATAAAAAAGTAATTGGAAAATTCAAAGATGAAGCAAATGGAATGCCTTTAGAAGAAATAGTGGCGCTGATGGCGAAATTGTATTCATTTAAGATGTACCACGAGAACAACACACCGACAGTGAAGAAAGCAAAAGGAGTGAAGACATCTTATTTGAAAAAACACGTGACATTTGACCACTACAAGACTTGTTTGTTTGAAGATACTACGATATCAGCAACATTCAACAATATCCGAAGCTTCAAGCATCAAGTCTACAGTGTCACCGAAATTAAAAAAGCGTTGTCAGCTCGGGATGATAAAAGATACATTATGCCCGACAAAATCCACACTCTTCCTTTTGGCCACTACTCTCTAAACCCTATCAACTAGTAACCTATTCTTCGTCCTTCTACAACTACGACCTTATTCCTTTCTCCTTCCGTAAAAAAATGGGGAACACGGCAAGTCCAACGCCGTGTTCCCCATTTTTTTACACAAGTTTGGATGACCTTGACCCATATAAATGATGTGAATATTTAAAACAACATTCATTGTGATTATACATGTGATACAACAAACATTGAAACCTGCAATATGAAGGACTTGAAGCAACAAATTGTCAACGAACTTCATAAACCTGCAAGAAGAAAGTTTCCACGAAGAAATACGGTGATAAAAGGAATTAATGATTTATATCAAGCGGATTTAATCGAAATGATTCCTTATAGCAAACAAAATAAAGGATATAAATACATATTGACTGTTATTAACTGTTTTTCAAAAATGGCAGATGCTTTACCACTAAAAGATAAAAGTGGCAAAAGTGTTACAAAAGCAATGGAAACAGCTATACAAAGAGACAAACATACTATTAAACATTTACAAACAGATGATGGAAAAGAATATTTTAATAAGGAATTTGCAAATTTAATGAAAAAACACAATATAAACCATTACTCAACCAATTCAGAGGTAAAAGCCTCAATAATCGAAAGATTCAACAGAACTTTAAAAAGTGCAATGTATAAAATGTTTTCCAACAGAGGATCACACATATGGATTGATATGTTACCAAAACTTATAAACGATTACAATAACAAATTTCATAGGACTATCGGGATGAAACCAAACCAAGTAACTAGTAAAAATGAAAACCTTGTATTAAAACGTATAAAAACGAATACTAAACCAAAAGTTGAAAAACTAAAGCCTAAAAAATTTAATGTGGGTGATAAAGTGCGAATAAGTAAATATAAAGGTGTATTCAGTAAAAGATACCTGCCAAATTGGACCAATGAGGTTTTTACTGTATTCAAAGTACAACCTACAGTACCTGAGACATATATTTTAAAAGATAATAAAGGACAATTGCTTGAAGGAGGGTTTTATGGACATGAAATGTTAAAATCAACAGTAGGCGATGTATATTTAGTTGAAAAGGTGTTGCAACGGAAAAAAGATAAGGTCAAAGTACGATGGTTAGGATTTAATAAGACGGAAGATTCTTGGATACCTAAAAAGGATTTGATATAACGATAGAGAATCATTTTAGGTTGAACCATTACAAAGGATGGAGATAGTACCACAAAAAGAGAGTTTTACTATTAATAATATAGATGAACTCACAGTGGATAATTCAGAATTCAATAGTGGGAAACATGGCAATTTGTTACCAAACACCGTTCGTTGTCTGGTTACCGGACCTTCCAACTGTGGAAAAACTAATGTAGTATTCAATTTGGTTACAAACCCTAAAGGATTACGATTTAACAATCTATATGTATTTTCAAAATCACTACAACAACCAAAGTATCAATTATTGGAAAAGATACTGACTAATGTGCCTGAAGTTAAATATTTAAAGTTTAATGCAAGCGAGAGTGTCATGCAGCCACAAGAAGCTAAACCATTCTCCGTGTTTATATTCGACGATGTATCTTGTGAAAACCAAAACACAATAAGGAATTACTTCGCTATGGGTCGACATAACAACATAGATAGCATTTATATTGGCCAAACTTACAGCAAAATACCTAAACAACTCATTAGAGACAATGCAAACATGTTAATTGTATTTAAACAGGACGAAACCAACCTAAAACATATATATTTTGATCATGTAAATGCGGATATGACATTTGAACGATTTAAAGAGTTGTGTGGAAAGGCTTGGGCTGAAAAGTATGGGTTCCTAACAATTATGAAGGAACAAACGCTAAACAATGGTCGATACAGGATAGGATTTGATAAATTTATATTAATACATTAAACGCGGTATAACACATTCATTGTTGTACAACACGTCTTGCTACAAACATGGTTAACCAAGAAAAATTAGTAAAAGAAATAAAATCACTTAGTGATTCTATTCGGGCTAAAAACAGAGCATTGAAACTAGGTATTAGCGAGAGGGAGAAATTCCTTGAATCTACTTTTAAACCTATTACTGAACCCTTGAAACAATTAAACAAAAAATTTGCTAAACCTGTATTGGAAGGAGATGCGATTGCACCTATTACGAAGTTTGAAAGAGAAAATGTAAAATCAGAAGAGTTTAGTGATGAAGACCCGGAATCCTCTACGTATAGTGGTTTTACCGGTGGAGAACCCGAAAGAGAGCTAGAATCACCGGACTATAGTGGAATAAAAGAATTATATGAAGTAAAAGCCAAAAAAGGACATGAAGTTGTATCAACTGCTAGTGAAGAGGAAAAAGAAGAAGAGACAAGGGAAGGTCCGACAAACATAAGCTTGTTGGGTGAAAACATTCATAACAAAGGACCTTTAGGAAGGAAATACATGGTAAAAATGTTACTCGGAACAATTCCTAATAAGAATTACCATAGTTATGGAGCGAGATTAACAGAAGACGGTTTATTGATAGGTAATAGCCCGTTAAACGTTGACGAACATGATAATATTGTCATTGGTGATCAAAGGTATAAGGGCACAAAAGGATTATTTGAATTATTATTTGAAAATAAGCCTTCATTATCGGTAGTGAAAGAAAAAGACATGGAAGCATATAAAAATATTTTGGAACAGACAAATGCATATAGGAGAAAGTATTTACCTGACCAGCCTCCTTTTAGATCTAAGTCTTTAAAATATAAAGAATTTGTATCCAAGTTAATACCAACTAGAAGACAAACAATGCCGTTAACACAAAGAAAACCTGTAAAACGAAGATTTGTGGCATCCACTTTAGATGTAAGTGCTCAGGAACGAAGAAAAAGAAGTAAGTCCGTTACGGGTACAGGTTTAATGAAGAAACTATATAACACAAATGTGATTTATTACAATAATATCAATAAATTGGTGGATAGAATGAAACTAATACATGAAGCTAAAGAAGCGGGTCATACTGGATTGGAAAACGAATGGGTGGCTTTAGTGGATGAACTCCGAAACCGTGGGGTAATCTCATAAAAATGCGTTACTCCCTAGAATACTATTCAGTTGCACCATGAGTGTCGACAAGTTCGGACGTTACTCCTCGGATGGGTTATATTATGCCAATAGTTTAAAAAGAAGTGCTGGTTTACCACAAACACCTGATGGAGATTATGATATGAGTAATAAAAGGTTAAAAAACATAAAAGATCCTTCGGATGAAAACGATGCAATAAACTTAAAAATATTAAAGGAAAAGATATCGCCAACATTAAAACTACAAAATAACACATATGACGCAGAAGATCATAGAATTATCAACGTTGGTAAACCAAATCAAAACGGTGATGAGATAAACAAAGGTTATTTGTCATCTGAATTAAAAAATACGTTAAAATTCAATGGGAAAACGTATAGTGCCAACAATAAACGTATATCCAACGTAGATGACCCTAAAGATGCAAAAGACAGCGTAAATAGACGCTATTTACATTCTTTGATACCTGAAAAGACAAAAGATGGATTTTCTTTTTATAAATTTGTTATTAACGATATAGGTTATCCAAAAAATGAAAATGATGCTGTAAATCTCAAATATATAAAAGATCATTGTGTCATACGTGATGTGGGAGTTATCGATTGTCTTGGCAATTGTTTGGCGAATGTAAAAGATGGTTCAGCACCATCTGATGGTGCAACAGTGGGTCAAATGAAAGAGACTTTAAAACAAGAAACAACTGGATTTGCAAAACGAGATGAAGTATTATCAAAGCAAGGGGATGACTTTATTCAAGGTAATGAAAAATTTCATTTATTGACATACAAAAACGCTTATTGGGATTGCATGCATGGAAGGTTATCAAATGTGTCATGGGGTCATGCAGATAGAGACGCGGCTGCCTTAGGACAAACAGTACATCTAGATCCAAATAATTACCATGCGTTTTTTATATGTAGTAATAAAAAATTAACAAACATGGCGCAAGGAAGAGAAGCAAATGATGCTGCAACTGTAGGACAGGCTATCACATTATCACAAATGGATAATAAAGTGTATACTTGTAATAATAAACGTATAACAGAGCTTAAAGACCCTGATCATGCAGATCATGCTGTAACTGTTAATTTCCTTGTAAAAGTAATAGGTAATTTATTATTTGATATGCACAATTATATTGTAGATAAAACATATACTTCGCTTGATGAAAACTTGAGAGGAAGATGGATAAAACAGGAAATTGTTAATAAATACTTTTATAACCCTAAAACTATAAAATTTAGAACTTCTAACATTGCTAATTGGGGTACTTTTGATATATAACTTGAATATCTTAACAAACAACTTCATTTATGTTTAACTCCTCATAGAGGAAACACATATGTTGCGAATTGCAATTATAAAAGACATTAATGACATTTCGGTATATCAGTCCAAATCGGGACATTGCGAGGAAAGGAAGTGGGATCACATCTACAGCGGTTTCTCTGTTAAGTAAAGCTTTAAAACGAATTCCAGTAGGATCCATAGTAAATAGAGCAATAGACGCATTACCATACGAATTTCATATACCGGGAGGTTATCAGTATTGCGGACCAGGAACTAAATTGAAAAAACGACTGGAAAGAGGCGATCCTGGCATAAATAAGTTAGATCAGGCTTGTAAAGAACACGATATCGCATATTCCACGTTTGCCGATTCAAAAAATAGATCAAGAGCTGACAAAAAGCTTGCGGACATAGCTTGGCAACGAGTAAAATCAAGTGACGCTAGCATAGCAGAAAAAGCAGCAGCTTTAGCAGTAACAGCAGGTATGAAGGCTAAAACAGCAGTAGGAGGTGGAAGAAGGAGGAGAAGGAGAGTAAAAAGGAGGTCAACCACAAGAAAACATGGAGGAAATATAAAAAGAAGACGACGATCTACAAGAAAAGGCAGGAAGAAGCCCACCGTGTGGTCAATGGTAAAAAACGGGGCAGGTCTTTACCTAAGACCTTATCGTGCATATTAAATGAAAGAAATCAATTGGTCATACCACATAAAGCATTAACCAATATTGAATTATTTAAATATATTTCCTGTTTAAAAATACCATTTTTCCGCGGTGTGTTTATGAAAGACAGTTTACCAAAGAAAATGTGGCAAAATGAGACTGGAATTGTAAATTTGGATAATACTGAAGGGCCTGGCACCCATTGGGTTTGTTATAAGAAACTAAATAACAATGTATATTATTTTGATAGTTTCGGTAATTTGCCACCACCAAAAGAACTTCAAAATTACTTTAAATCTGCTAAAAACATATATTATAACTATAAAAGAGAACAACCTGATAATACTTCAATATGCGGCCATTTATGTTTGGAATTTCTAGCTAAAAGTATCAGTCACTATTGAGATGTCTTCCTATACGGTATCATTAACAGGAAAATCGTCCACTTTACGAAGTATCCTTTTTCCAGCGTTACGCTTGCAAAAAGGAAGGTTTTGGGAGGCGGCACTATTGGATTTTACAACTTACAACTCTATCCCCAATGTTACGGAAGGTAAAAATAACGTATTGCATTATTATAAGGGAAAGGATGCCAGTGGAAAATTTACAGACTTACAAGAGTGCAGGTTACCCACAGGTTCTTATGAAATTGATCATATAAATGAATTTTTGCAAACTAAAATGGGAAAAGACAATATAACATTAAAAGGTAATAATAATACGATGAAAGCTGAAATTACTTCCAAATATTATATAGATTTCACTCAACCAAACTCAATTGGTGATTTATTAGGATTTTCCAACGATGAGCCTGTTTTAGAACCAGATGTAACACATTCCGGTAAGAAAACAGTAACAATATTAAAAGTCAATAGTATAGACATAACTTGTAACATTATACAAGGTGCTTACAGGGATGGGGCTAACACCCACATCATACATACTTTTTACCCAAGTGTACCACCTGGATTTAAAATTGTTGAAAAGCCACAAAACCTGGTATATCTACCGTTGAACACCACTTTCATTTCAGACATCGTGTTGAGCGTATTGGATCAAGACGGTAACTTGGTAGACTTCAGAGAAGAGCCTATTACGATTAGATTACATTTAAAATCGACACTTTAATACAAAACCATGGGTTTAACATTTAAAAGCGAACAACCTACGGGAAACCGCATTAGTAGCTCTTCAGCTGTGGAGGAGTTAACACGCGAGAACATTCGTTTCTTAGAGAGAATTGGATTAAAATTAACCGAGTATGGATATACTGGATATAGCGCAGGGTCCAACATTCGACGAAACCCTATGGGAAAAAGAATATCACACCCACAACCCTTACACTTCATCGAAATTAAACAATAACGATGAAATTCGTATTCCCATACAAAATCAAGACATTTACACACTACCATGTGAAAGTTACTTGTATATTGAAGGACAAGTTACTAAAAAGGACGGTACTACTGTTGGTACAACAGTTCCATTTATAAATAATCCTATGGCTTTCCTATTTGATGAAATTAGATATGAAATATCAGGTGTAACAGTTGATTCCACTAAAAAAGTAGGTATTACGACAACTATAAAAGGATTAACATCTATAACACCCAATGAAACCAATTTACTTAAACCTGCCGGATGGGTATTACCTACGATTGACACGATCACTCCAAATCCAAATGGATATTTTGATTTTCATATTCCATTACGTTTGCTGCTTGGTTTTGCTGAAGATTATAGGAAAATAATATTAAACGTTAAACAAGAATTAGTTTTGTTGAGATCTTCTAACGATAAAGACATTATTAAAGCTGCAGATGCTACTACAGATGCGACTTTAGAATGGAAATTAAAATTAGACAAAATTGTATGGAGAGTTCCACATGTTAAATTGGCTGACGAGCATAGAATGCTACTTTTAAGAAAATTAAAAGCCGATCGTGATATTGTTATTCCATTTAGAAGTTGGGAATTTCATGAGCATCCCAGTTTACCTACTACGGATCGACACACTTGGACTGTTAAAACATCGAATTATGTAGAACGAGCCAGGTATATTATATTTGGTTTACAAACAGGTAGAAGAGACGCCATTACTAAACATGCAGGACAATTTGATCATTGTGACTTGAAAAATATTAAAGTTTATTTAAATTCACAATTCTTTCCATACGACAATTTAAATGTGTCATTCACTAAGAAGAAATACAGTATATTGTACGATATGTACGCGAGATTCCAAAGTTCATATTACGGTAAAACAAATACACCTTTATTACCACCTGACAAATATTTCGATGCCTACCCAATAGTTGTAATCGATTGTTCTAAACAAAATGAATCAGTAAAGTCTTCAAGTGTGGATATAAAAATAGAAATGGAATTCAACGATGCTATACCGGCTAATACAACTGCATACTGTTTAATTATACATGATAAAATCGTAACATACACACCTTTAACTGGAATTGTTAAAAATGTATTGTAAGAACCGGTTTTGTTTCATTCCGCGAGTATAAAAGCAGAGCGTACAGACCGCTCCTCATCAGTTTGTTGCCTACTGTTGTATGGGTAGCATCGTATTCAATATGGCTTCTCCTAGTGGTACACCTGAAAATGTGGTAGATATTGAGAAGGAGATATCTGAGTTTTTAGATCCTCAAGGTCACCAGGAAGGAGGTGAACAAAACGTTTGCGGACAACTTCACGCCAGTAATAATGTTGAAGAAAAAGGTAAAAGAAGAAAGACTATACAAAAGAGAAAAAGGGATATTGAAGATAATATTTCTCCAAACATATTGAGTGAGGTATTTTTGCGAATATTTTACCCAATCTCTTCCAGTTTGGATAAAAGTGTTTTAATCGGTGTTATGAAATCTACAGATTATTCCCCTACTGTAATTTTAACTCATGGACCCAAAATGATTTTGTTTACGGACAGTGCTTGGGAATCGTTTATGAAACATTTGCATCTACTAGAATGCTATTTAAGTAGTAACATGTTTGGAAGAAAGACAAGAGTAGGACTTTTGGATTCAAATGTGGAAATTGATATCATTAAACAACGTGGTGATCATCAGCTACGGTTTAGAGACACAACAAGACATGATAACAAAATTCAACTTAATCGAGAGGAGTTTTTCATTTTAACTTGTGCTACTGAACCTATAACAAGATACTTGAGACAACTGGTGTTTTCAAGTTCGATTATTAAAGATTATCTGGAAGACACTTTGGACAAACAACCGGACGCACCTATATTATACGGACCTGTGGATACTTCTATATTTAATAGAGTTCCTCATGAAGTACAGATGTGGAGACAATTGGAAAAGTACGCTCAACTACATAAGAAATCAGTAAAACAGGAAGAAGAGGAAGATGGAGGAGAAGAATCAAGTGTTAGTGATGAAAATGAAAATAAGGAAAATATAAAGATGGAAACTTAAATGACAATGGTTAGTTTTTAAAACAATAACCAACATTTTGTGGGGTTAGGCCTATTGGGGACGGTGCCCACGTTAAATATACACCAACGCGCCAACAACTGTACGGCCTGGTATAAAAGTAGTACCTACCGTGGTGTGGAAATCAGTTGACCTCCTGACTTCGTAATGAGCAGACGTGTGACCTTCAAAATGGACAAGGGAGAAGAACAACAAGTAAAGTCCAAGCCTGGTATTATTGAGTTTCAAGCGTTTCGTGGTAATGATGATAGATTCATTATAAAAGAACTTGTGTTTTTGGACATGAATACAAGTGTTCCTTATTCGTTTTTATTTAAACCACCATGTTCTTATTCGTCTTTAACTAGTAAAGCCGCTACTACCAACAGATGGATTTCAAAACACTTCCATCATATCGATTGGTATGATGGTTTTACAAGTTACACGGACTTGTATCACATTATGCATCACTTTTCAGACAAGTTTACCAATATTTACACAAAGGGGCTGGAAAAGAAAAGATGGATCGAAGGATTTACTCATGTTCCGGTTAATGATGTGGAATTGGATAAGAATTATCAATACATGCTGGAAACCATATGCATAGGCGTCATTTCAGCATTCTGATTGGGGGGGCAAGATTTTCATAAGGTCATACCCCCTCCCCCCTTCCCACAAATACGCCAAACATCTTAAATTTCGCTAAAAACTGTCAATAAAAGCTAATTAAGTTTACATTGTGACACTAAGCTGTCCATAAACTGTGAACTTATAATATAATCTCACAAACCCATGAAAACAATACACCCTAATGCATGTAAAATTTGATTATTAACATGTTTCTATATGTAGAAAGTTATTATTCTTCGGGGACTGCCAGTGGTTACTGTGATGTAAAACACCTTAAGAAATTTAACTAATTTAATTGGTTAATGGATACTAAATCGTTGAAATAAAAATACAAAAAACATCATTTTATAACTATTTAGTTATTTTTATTGTATATTATTTAAAATTTAAAAATTTAAATTATTATTATACAACTCTAAAATTTTACAGTCGGATACATGGACTAAAACTTCATAGGCCAACATATGGTAAAATACATTGTTTTATCTTAATCAAAAATTAGTTTTTGACAAAGCACCTTTGCAGTCCGTATAAGGGACAAAAATATCATTTAACTATTGTTTGTTAGGATCAGTACAGCCACGGTATACATACATTGCCCATTAACCTAAATTGCTATTGAGGAAAAGAAAGGTAAAAAGTTACTAAGTAATTAAAAAAAGATAAGTATAATGATTTACAAAAAACATCTATACATATTTAATACGTGATACGGGTTATTGTACAAGGAACTCCTCCCACAATTTTCAATCGATTTTAATGATTTTAGTGCCTTTGGATAGAGCTCGGCGTGAAGTTGTTTCTAAAGTAAATTGGTAAATTATCCATTTAAAAATAGGGGACCTACAAGCCCTTAAAGTTTGTAAACTTCACATTTGATTACCCTTGAGTAAGGAAATTGATTGATTTTCAAGTAAACAGCTATAAAGTGTAAACATCGGACATCAGCGAAAGTACTATATCTACCTTTTCACACGAAAGAGGTTATGTTTAACCAAGGCAAGGCTCCGGTCTACCTGGGCCCGAACAATGTTACCAAATGCCGCGGCCGTAGCGCTAGGCGAGTTTGATGGCTGCAGAGGTTGACGGGAATCGTGTTTTAAAATGAACTAATTAAGATAGAGATTGACTCTTAACTTTTTATAAAAGTAGAAAGACGGATCTCGTCTTCTCTGGTTTTAGAATTTTTGGTAATTATATAGAAGAACGTAAGATTGAGTACGTTCTTCTATATAATTACCGAATTTTTAAATAAAATTTCTAGTTTCAGTTATAACTGTCTAAAATCATCTGTTTTTCTCTAGTGGCAAGTTTTATAGATGCAGAGGTTTACGGGGATCGTGTTTTAAAACTAACCAATTAAGATAGAGATTGGATCTTAACTTTTCTAAAAGTAAAGAGGTCTCTTCGGCTCTGTTTTTGGAATTTTTAAATAAAATTTCTAATTTTAGCTATAACTGTCTAAAATCATCTGTTTTTGTCGATGAAAATGCAAGGGTTTTTGGGAACCCAGTTATCTTTTGCTAAATGCAGCCTAGAGCTACGAGAGCTACAACTAATGTGTCATATCAAAGAAGAATAATGTTGCTAAATTTCATTTCTTACTTTATTTATCTCACTTTGGTAGTATTATCAAAACTAATGGAAAAGAAGTTAAAAATCGAGAAAAACAGATGATTTTAGACAGTTATAACTAAAGTTAAAATTCTAAAACAGAGCCTACGAGATCCGTCTTTTTACTTTTATAAAAAGTTAAGAGTCAATCTCTGTCATAATTATTAGTCAATTTTAAAACACGATTCCCGTAAACGTCTGCATCCATCAAACTCGCCTAGCGCTACGGCATCGAGGCGGCATTCGGTAACGTCGTTCGTGCTCAGGTAGACCGGAGCCTTAACAATTCAAAAGACGTGAGATGGGACTTCCTGCCAAATATGACGATTGCAGAATGAATCAATTTAAGAGTTTTATGTAAATAATTCAAAGTAGACATTTTGTTAAAGTCTGATTCAGAAGTTTATACTTGATATATACAAATATTTCACCATATTACATAACCTAACATTTTAATTTATAATTTTAAATAAAAACACCGAAATTATTGGGGGGGCAACTGCCCCCCCTTGCCCCCCCCAAATGACGCCTATGACCATATGTATTTGTACAAAAAGCCCAGAACATGATAAAGATAGACATTGCGCTTTGAAAAATGCCTATAAACTCGCCTCTTACCTTCAAAGTGGGGAATTGGGGAGTGGTGGGGGTAACGGAGAGTATATAAGTGGGGAGCAGACAGGGACCTGGCATGAGTATTACTCGAGATTCCGAGACGACAACATCTCCGAGCAAGAAGACGATCTGTAACCTGACCATGGCATCTCACCAGTTCCTTCAGACTTTGGTCGAGCAGTTCAATGCTCACTCCAAGTCAACAATATTACCTGTAAAGAAGTGCTCGGAACTAAAAGACGAGAAGCACTACATAATCCATGCTATGAAGAAGATGGAGACTACAGTTGGGGAGGCCATCTGCTGCAGTCTCAGCGAGGCACCGTTTACTCCGGGGGATGAACCAAAGTTCCAGGTGTACCTGCCCAAGAGATTCGTCCATCTTCTACAAAACGAGGATCTTCGCTCTATTCAACCCGGGTGTCTATACCTGGTGTCCCACGGCTGCACGGGTAGCAATTCTACAGAGTTGACCATCCACATCGCTGACAAGCAGCAGTGTTAGATTTAAGTTTTAATGTTGTACATATGTTGTTGTTGTAATGTTTTATAAATAAACGAATCATAAAAGACAAAAAAAATAAAAAAAACAAAAAATGCAACATATCAATATGTGACAGACTTCACGTATTGATATGTTGCATTTTTTTTAAACTTCGCGGGTGACCTTGACCTTTGACCTTTGCATTTCACAATTACCCCCACTACTGTAATTACCCCCACTACCGCACTAGGATTCAAACCTGCTTGGATGCGAAAAACGGTCAGTCTGTTGCCAACTAGCAAACGATGAGCACCTTGTACGAGCTTTGCATACAACGAGTTATAACTCACAAGGACTTGTTCCCAACATGTTTACAAGACAATATCCCACTAACAATAAAAGAAGATGTCAAACGCTACAGGAGGGAAAATACAGGGTATTCGGAATACTCCTGGTATAAGTTCCACGACGGGGAAAAGTTTTGTAGGCCTTGTGGCGAGGCCGCCGTCAGAGACCTTCGGCGATTCGTACAGGATGGTGGTATAAAACAATTCGGATTTCTAGCGCCACTGTTTCGATTTGAAAATTACAAGGACACCTGCGCTATTTGTTCCATTCCATTGTATCGATGGAAAAAGTTTAGAACTGTTTAATTGGATTTTCTATACCCCCACCACTATTACCCCCACCACTTTTTCATGTACCTCCAAGCGCTGTGCCTCGGCTTCATTTCTACTCCAGCAGCCAACCTAGCAACATCAAGATGTCTCTGAACGTTAGTTGCGCAAGTTACGAGGAGGTGAGCATCAAGACTCAGCAGGAGCTAAACGACTTGTACAAGGAGTTGCAGTTGATGGTGGCACGAGGCTACCGTATAAACGTGCAGGTTTACGCTTGCAATATACGGAACACCCGGCAGTCAAAGGAAGAGCCTGGACACTCCTCGACGGCTTCCTCACCAGCGTCCATGAAGACCGAGCCAGACAACTTGGACTACTTCAGCTGACTAGCAGTTGTATTTCTTGTCCTAACCATTGTAGAATATGTATATTTTTTCATTATATTAAACAATTAAAGAGCAAAAACACCTATCTTGTTACTGACATATAAGCTCAGTAACAAGATAGGTTTTTTTAAAACACAATTTGGATGACCTTGAAACTTCCCCCTCCACTGCTTTGTTACCCCCACCACTTGACTATTGGTGTACATGGCACATCGCAATTGGAAACCTCATTCCATCTTCAACAGCCACACCGACAACATCAACAATGGCAAACCTACCAACAGATGAAAGATGTCCTCACGCATGTTGTGACTTCGTCCACGAGTTGGAGAAGAGGATGCAGGAGAGGGCGATAAGAAGAAAACAGATCCACTCAGAAAATATCATGATAGTCAACGGCTATCTTTTATTGTTCGGCCTTATTATGGTTGTACTTTTCATACTGTACGGCATAGTCACATGTGTCGGCAAGGTTGCAGAAGAAAACGCTCGCCACCATCAATTGGAAAGTTTCAATGTTACTTTGTAAGTTTTCCTTTTTTTTAAAACTCCGTTTGGATGACCTTGAAAATTCCCCCACTACTCCACCACACCCCCCACCACTTCACCATGTTCCTGCATGAGCATCACATCAACCGTCATTCCTTGTCCGACAAGCAACCATGGCAGACAACAACACCATCAGCCAAGCTGACTCCACTACTGATGTCGGTACAAGTACGGGTTGGACACTGTCGATCGATAGTGTACACTATTTGGAGTCAATTTGCGAACGTATGAAGGAAATACTGCGGGACAACCCTGGGATCATAATACAAATGAATTTAAATTATGATTGGTCCCAAGTTAGAATGCAAGGGGACGACAACAACGGTCAACAATCTCCACAATATTCGCCCATGTCCCCGATCTATCCTTACGGCGAGTCTGACGTCGATGAAGATGAGGCTGATGAAGATGCAGGGGACAACGAGGCTGAAGAGGAGTAAGCTTCATTCCTTTTTTTTAAAACCTAAATTGGATGACCTTGAGAATTCCCCCTCCACTATTTCCTTTTTTTAAAACCCAAATTAAATGACCTTGAAAATACCCCCTCCACGTACTTTTGGTTTACCCCCTCTACTTTTCAATACTGTTACCACAGTCTGTAGCTCACATCATTCCTTGCTTAGCTATCATGGCGGACAGCACTCTTTCTCGAGTTGACTCCACTACGGATGAAGAATGGCCATTTTCCTGGAATGTTCATCTGCAAGACTCGGCAGAAGTGGATATGTTGCATGAGAAATTGGTGTATGTATTAAACGAAAACCCCAACATTGAATGTAGAATGACTATGGATTTCGATGCGACAGGGGTCCACACTCAACCTTCCACTTCCAGCCAGCCTGAACCTCAGCTACAGCCAAAGAACTTTACACATCTTTACACTCCAATACGGCCGGAGGATGTGGTTATCAGCGAGGCAGACTCTACTACAAGTTATATTGAACCAACGAATTGGAAGCTTGTTGTTGACACCTTACACAAGGTCGACTTAGTATGTGACAAATTAAAGGAATTGATGATGCAAGATCCTGGTCTTCGTTTTAAAATTGATTTGTTTTTCATCTGGGGAGCACCTGCACGGGGCTCTTCGTCTGACAGCTCTCTAAGTACAACGGATGAGGAGGAGGAGGAGGACGACTAGTTATCTTTTTTAAAACTCCGTTTGGATGGCCTTGACCTTTCCCCCTCCACTGAGTTTATTTAAGGTGCACTCTCAATGACTGCAGCATCATTTCATCGCGCACCTTCACCACAGCAACATGGAAAGTCAACTCAACTACTGTTGCGAACGGAAATGTTTTTCATGGCCGAATGACATTGATGTTGCGGATGGTCTGGCGTGTAGAAAATGTGAAGCTTTTGGTCAATGCATGTGTAAGTGCAAGTCTTGGAAGAAGCCGAAACCGGAGTTGAAGACATTCCATGTGTACCAGATGAGAGGGCATAAGTACACTTGTTGCCCTGAACGTTGCATTGAATTCACATTAAAACAGCTAACTGGCTGCAAATTGTGCAACAATCATTTTGCAGGTTTTTGCAAACATTATTTAGGAGCCTGTCAGTACAGATCAACTTGGCATACAGAAGCACTCACTATCAATGAAATCGCTATAGATACACAAGAGTAGTCTTTCTACTCTTTTCTTTTTTTAAAACTCCATTTGGATGACCTTGACCTTTCCCCCTCCACCCACCTTAGTTTATATAAACCCCATTCCCACTGACCACAGCATCACTTCATCGTGCTCCCTCGTCAAAGC
Source organism: Neoaliturus tenellus (assembly GCA_030545055.2). Lineage (NCBI taxonomy): Eukaryota > Metazoa > Arthropoda > Insecta > Hemiptera > Cicadellidae > Neoaliturus > Neoaliturus tenellus. The sequence goes on along the minus strand of CM061532.1, from coordinate 75,777,200 downwards.
AACATCAGCTATGGAAAGTAAGCGCATCTCATGTTGCGAGCATAGGTGTTTGGAGATACAAGGCGTCACATATTGTGCAAAGAAGCGTTGGGAGGAAGAGACGGGGACAACCTATTGCTGTGAGGATAAGTGTTTCCTCTTACCAAAGTGGCAAGTGGATGGGCTGGCCTGCCGGCAATGTGAATGCTTCGGATGTTGCAGGTGTAGATGCAAGAACCAACAGCTGCCACCACCGGTACTACAAACTTTCAAAATCTACAAATCCAAATACTTTTATACTTGTTGTCCACAGCGGTGTATTAAATTTCACTTCTCCAATCTTACCAATTGTCGGAAGTGCTACGGACAACCTGATGGGTGGTGCACCTGTTTTCTAGACTCCTGCCGCTACAGATCGGATTGGTTTACAGATCCGTTGGAAATTGATGAGGTCGCCCAGGAAGCACAAGAGTAGTCTTTCTACTCTTCAACTTTTTTAAAACTCAATTTGGATGACCTTGAGATTTCCCCCTCCACTTCCCCATATACCTAGAGTACACAGAGCCTGATAGTCAGTCACTCGGTGGCTGTCGTGGGGTGCGCATCGGTGTCGGCGCTCCGTTGTTAGGTTTTCAAGGTCACAGTAATATCAAATTGTTGGTGTTGTGCTGGTTCAAGGTCACCTGAGGGATAACCGATTGCCCATTTAGGCAGGGTCATGTCAGAAACTCGAGTTTAACTTGGCACTTTTGCCGTTTCTCGTCGAAAATTCGCTCCAAGTGGTCAAGGTCACGGGGACTCTGACTGAAACTCGGAGCGTAGTGCGAGAAACGGCAAAAGTGCCAAAAAATTTTAAGTTTCGGCGTGACCTTGACCTCAGTGGCGTCGGTGACGTCATTTTGATGACGTAAGGGGTGATGACGTCATCAGCACGTCATTTCTGTGACGTCATGGGTGTGACGTCATAGAAATGACATCATTGGTGATGACGTCATCGATGACGCAATCGATGACGTCATCGATGACGTCATCGGTGAGGTCATTGACCTCGATGACGTCATCCCTCAGGTGACCTTGAACTGAGCCAGCACCAACAATTTGACACTACTGAGGTTCATTACTAAACAAAATTCAATCGGGTGGCATAATATGGTCTTTAACGCAGGTTTCACATTAAAACACAGGTCCTACAATAATTAGAGCTCGGCATTTGAAGAATGTAGTTTTACAATAGAAATTACACCATTCGCACATCATCTGATTTTTCCTTTGCGACTCCAATTTTCTGTTCTTTATGTGCCTAAACGTATAAGAGTATGAAAATATAGAATGAGAACGATAATTTGGCCAAGCGACATCCGGCGTGGCTACGTTTTTGATGGATTAATACCCAGCATCTATATATTCAACATTTATTAACTTTATTTACTACATTTTAGTTTTTAGTAGATAAAATGGTGTATGCAACGATTGTATCTATCCTTAAAATCATAAAAATATCATATAATAAAATCATTGTACAAACTTCTATTTGTTTTTCAACGACTTAAAGTTTAGATCTACTGATTCATTTATTTATTTTATAGACAAACGTTGAAAATTGGTTAGATATTATTTCACACTTTTATTAAATAACTCTGATTTTTTTTACCAAATACAAGCCTAATGTTAAGGGTTTTCTGTATATTTTCCTAATAAAATACTTCTGAAGGACAAATCCACTGTAAACAAAACCATATTCCAGTTCCATGCGCGATAGTCTATCGCTACTCTCCATTTATCACCCGTGCTGCATTAATTACTTGATAAAAGGTGTTGTATTATTAATGGACCTGGTGGCAGACGATAATGGGTTTGCCGAAAATACATGTTTTACTATGTCGTCTTCTAAATTTGAATATATTGAGTTCTCAAAACACTCCAATTTAGATAATTATTCATTTTTTCGTAAAATTGTATATCAAATAAACATTTATAACTTTTTAAATTTTTTTTCAACATTTGAGATTAAATCTGTAATTTATACAAATATTCATTTATTAGTTAATAGTTATGTACTAAAGCTATAAGACCAGTTAGTTGCCAGTAAGAATACAAAAATTTGAGTTTTAACTAAAATATCAAATAAAAATCTAGTTAATTTACAAATATTTATCTCGTTGTAATTCCGCAAGCGTTCAAGTTTGTTGCTTTAAGTCGTTGTATTATACGTTTCATATCTAGTGTTAGAAAAATGAAATGCTTAACAAAATCTCCAAGTCTTTTTGGGAGACGATCCATCTATTTAAAAAATTGTAGTAAATACAATCTCATACACCTTCATCATAATATGATACGATCATATTATGTCTTACACTAGTCACAGAAATATAAAACCACTTGTAAAACTATAACTGAATGCTTTTGTATCATGATCAAAAGGTAGCATTTATTATGATGTAATAACCTTTTCTGTCTATAGGGTGATCATTTCTTTAGCAGTATTACTGTACAAATTAATTTCAATTAATTTTTTGTTGAATTTTCTGGAAATATATTTACCATCACATGTAGGGTAAAATAATTTTATTCCTAAAATGATTACTGCAAATTTAATTTTTTTATTAGACCATTGGACAAATAGAAATGTTTTATTAAAATTACTTTTATCCATATTTTTTTTTTTTTTACTTATCCAACTTTTTTTAATGACGATGTTTGTAAGTTTGAAAAGAAAACCATTTTATCCAATGTTTTGTCAATAAATATTTCCCGTAATATTATTAACAAATGGAATTTTTGAATTACTTAAATATTGTCCCCGTATACTTTTATTTCTCTGTCAAATAAATATCACAAGTTTTAATAAAAGCCACTTTCACAGGCGCTAGGGCTGACCCCAGCACTTGTTGTCTGAGCAGATTTACAAGTTTTCTCCATAATTTATCTGGATCTTGAGATTTTGTTACAAAAGATGAGAATTTCTTCTCAAACTTATAGCTCCTTACACAATCATAAAACATTTATATATTCTATTGAATGGTATGTTGTTAATATATAAAAATAATTATAAATTCATTTTAATATAAAACCTAATTGTTTGAAGTTCACAGAATTAGTTTTCTTAGTTACAACCTTACATTATAACCCACCATTTAAAATTAATCATTCTCGTTTTAAGTTAAACAAGAGATTCATTCTCATATAATAGACAAACAATAAAAGTCAATTTAAGAAATTCAATGGCTCACTCAGAAAAGTATTTATGACATATAGAGTATACATTTTAGGAATTTAAGGTTTAAAAGCATTTAAATTGTTTTAATAGTAAACCATCAAAATTGCATGGATTGCCTTTAAGACTATTTATAAATTCTTTAAGTGTTATGTAACACATTGCTGTAAAAAATAATTCAAAGTTATTGAAGACTTGTTTACTAATAAAACACAAAAAGTCATGACGATATTTTAATATTTTCAAATATGAAAGATCTCTATGGAAGTACTAATGTAAGATCTACAAAGTTACTCTTAGCATTTCAATGAAATTTTCAAATGAAGGATAATAAGAGGTGAAGGGGGTGGGGGTAGATTTGCGGCACGGGGTAGATGGCGACACCCTGCTACGGGGTGCTTGTTTCGACTGACCGCAAAACCTCAACACTGTCGCAAACAGCTTACCACCTGGTCTCTTGTGTGGTGGCCTCGTCCTGCCAATTATGATGTCAAATAGATTAAAATAAAACAACAATGCCACTCAATAAAACAGTAACCGATAAGTTAAGATTTTGTTTTGTTTCATAAATAACCACTATATTATGTCTAAGATAAAGTAAAAACCCTAATGGAGACAATGGGAAAGAATGGGAGACATTTCTATGGGTATATGAAGAGTTTTAGGTTTTTGTATTTTTCTTTCATTTGTTCTCTGATTTATTGATAAAAATGTTTTATTTTTTGTAAAAAGTTATAAAAAAGCTTTAGTTAAGAATATAATACCATATCAATCATTAATTTGGCAAGTGACAATTCACTAACAATTAATTTGAAGTTATTTGTTAGGTATCTATTTTATAATATCACCTATATACTTTTATATTTTTTGTACTTTGTACAAGAAATATAAAAGTATTACGTTAGTACAGCCTATTATGTTAAAATGTTGTTGTAGAAATTTGTAGCAAATGTAAAAGTTTTAGCACAATGAAACTTTCTGGACTTGTACATGAAACGTTTTCATAATGGATGTCAATCTGTAAAAAAATTGAAACGAAACATAACTAATAACTTTAATAATCATGGTTATAGTCTATTGTAAAATTTTATTTTATATAAAACCAGCTAGCATACCGGTGCTTTGCGAAGGTACTCAAATTTCAACTCGAGCACTTTCTTACTCTTTACGTGAGCTCTTTCGCTCCGCTTATTCGCCTCAAGTCTTTAATATCCTGTAGATTTTTATTACCTCAAAACTTTTAATGAGTACAGTTCAGGTGAGCTTGTTTGCTACGCTCACTCGTCCCAAGTATATGATATCCTATCGTTTTTATTACCAGACTTCACTAAATATTTTAAATATGATAACATTTGTTTATTCCCTCAGGGGCAGTGGGCTTTCCACTGTACGGGTGTTTCTTGGCAACCCCGGGGTACCTGAGCCAAGCTGTGAGACCCTCCTCACAGTTCTTCCCGAGCTAGGGCCTTTCTTCTCATCTTTCAGGTCTTAGCTCACCGTCTTTATTCTTTCCTGAGCTAACCTTGCTCACCTTCTTGTTTTCGACCCCGAATCAAGGGTGTCTTTCCACCTTCTTTCGACCGGCGCATGCTGGGGGGTCCTGGGAGTGTCCCTGTTGTGTTGCAGGGACTGATGTGTGCCTCGCACTGCCGATGGTCTCCTCCAGTGTGTCGTCAGAAGCCAGCCGCTTCGGACCTTAGTCAGGGAGTGCGGCATGGATGCAGGGATCGGACTCTGCATTGCCACGGTGCGACCCCCAGCACGTCCGGCACATTTTGTGTATCGGTGCTGGGCAAACGGAGGTTCGGGCCCCGGAGTCCCGGGGTAGGGGTGTCTTATCTCCTACGGGGGGTAGACCTCCGAGGGTGTACCCGCTCTCGACCGATGAAGGGCCGCCTCTTGCCGCACGATGCGCTGGTGAAACAAAAGTATGGATTTTAAAATGCAAAACACGAACGATGATGAGATAGAGCAGGCCGCCTTTAAGCGCAGCTCAAGACTGCAGAGGTCTCCGACCTTGAACACTGGAACGCCGACGAAGGGTATTAAAACCACCCCCCCGCCGGTGCCATTCAAGGCTCTTGGTGGTGCCGGATCGTCGTCCAAAACCGGACAGAAGAAGGAGGAGATCGGTATGGCGATGGAGGTGGCCGAGCCGGCAACACCATTAGCCAATATCCAAGGGATTCCTCCCAGGAAGAGCCCTCTTCGTGCGGCATTCGAGCTGCAAATGCTTCGTCAGCAGCAGGACGACGCCCACGAGGAGGAAGACTCACTTCTGAAGAAGATGAAAGCTCTTTTGAAGGAGATGGCCAAGGCCCTCTTAATTCAAAAGAACGTGAACAAGGCGATAAAAGAGGGGATCCCGAAACTCGAAGATGCTCTAGAAGAAATCGAGGAATGCCGGAAAATCAGGCTAAAGGCAGTGAAGCAGGAGCGCGATGTCACGAACCGAGTCATCTCTGCTTCGCCTCAAGCTCACCTGGCTGAGTCCCAGACTCAAGCCAGAAAGCGAAAGAAGAGGCAGAGCGGTTCTTCGCCTGGAAGCCCTGAGCTTGTTGAGGTGGACTCAGTGCAGAGACCGGTTTTTGTCACTGCGGCATCGCAGACATCTCCTGTCCAGGCTACTGAGTCCGCCCCGGGCGCTGCCGTGATTCCAGCGGCTACTCCTGCAGAGGTTCCTGCTCCGGCGGCTAATCCTGCCTTGGCAGCAAACTCTGCCTCAACACCTTTGGGGGGCTGGAAGACGCGCCTGTCTAAGAAAGAAAGGAGGAGGCAGAAGCAAGCGGAGGTGGCTTCGAAAAGTGCGTCGAGGGTGGAGCGGACGCAAGTCTCAAACCCGGTTGGGGAGGCCTCTGGCAAGTCTGTCAGAAAGCCTAAACAACCCAGGCCTAAGAAGCCCAGGACGAAGGCAATCTTGATTAAGCCCTTAGGGGGGCGATCTTTTGCCGATTTTCTGGGCCAGATTAGATCGCAGGCCAAATCGGAAGAGACCGACACCGTTATCAAATCTATTCGGCGAACCCAGAACGGGGATGTCCTCCTCGAACTGGGGAAGTCGAGTGACAAGATTGGTTTTGCCGCTTCCCTCAAGACTGCACTTGGAACAAAGGCTCAATCAAGGCCCTAGAACCGAAGTGTTCGGTCGAGATTCGGGACCTTGATGCCCTCTCCACCGAAGAGGAGGTGACCCGTGCGATCCAGGTGGCACTCCCGGAGATACCGGCTGATGGAGTGAGGGTATGGCTGACTAAGCCCAACCGAAGTCAACTCCGGATGGCTGTTGCTGAGATGGGCGAAAAGCACGCCAATAAGCTGCTTAGCCTTCAGCACCTCAGAGTCGGTTGGGTCAGTTGCAGGCTCAAACGGAGGGTGGTAGTTTCGAGATGCTTCCGCTGTCTCGGTTTCGGCCACTCCTGTCGAAACTGTAAAGGGCCCGACAGGAGTGCCAACTGCTTCCAGTGTGGAAGCCAGGGCCACAAACGTAAGGAATGTTCCTCGAGCCCCTCCTGCTTCCTCTGCAAGGATTCAGGCTCCAGTGCCCTCGGTCACTTACCCGGGTCTGGTCAGTGCGGTGCCTTCAGAGCCGCACTTGAACAGGCAAAAGGCAGCGGCCGGTAATTCGCATCCTCCAGGCCAACCTTCATAGATCCTGGGGAGCTGATAACCTTCTAGATCAGCTCGCCCGAGAACTTGGTGCTGACGCGCTCCTTATCAGCGAACAGTATCGGGACAGAGACCCAAACATTTGGATCTCGGACAGCCTCGGTACTGCTGCATTTTGGGCACGTAATACACGAGATGTCTTGGTGCGGAGTCACGGGCGCGGCCGAGGATTCGTCTGGGTTCGGTGTGGGGACGTGACTATCTTCAGTTGCTACCTCACACCCAACGAGGCCGTCCAGGATTTCCGCGACAAGATAGATAACCTAGAGGAGTGCGTTCTCGGCACCACCGGGCATGTCGTCGTTGGTGGCGATTTCAACGCCAGGGCCGTCGAGTGGGGAATGCCCTCTACCAACTCCCGGGGGAAATACATCCTGGATTTCATCGCCAGGGCCGGTCTTGTCGTCCTCAACCAGGGCGACACACCTACTTTTCGGCGCCCCGGGCAGAGAGGCACGATCCCCGATGTCACCTTTGCGTCTGAGTCGCTCCTTCCGAGGATCTCTGGCTGGAGGGTTGTGGAGGACTACACGGGTAGCGACCACCAATACATCGTGTTTGACCTGCATGATCAGGCAAATCGTCGAGTTTCCGCATCTCGGGAAGGGCCACGCCGGTGGAACACCAACAAACTGGACGTGGTCAAGTTCACCGAAGTCATCTCTCGGGGAGCGCAGGGGAATCCTGGTGAGGCTGGGGCCGAGGCACTAGTAACATCCACGATGGAACTGATCGTCTCGGCCTGCGACCAGTCTATGCCGCGAAGGAAACCCCGACGCGACAAACAACCCGTTTACTGGTGGACTGAAGAGATTGCGGAACTCAGAAGAACATGTTTAAGAACTAGACGAGCCGCCACAAGAGCGAGAATCCCCGCAGACAGAGTTCGTAAGTCGGAGGCCTATAAAGCTGCGAGAAAATCTCTCCGCCAGGCGATCAACAGGAGCAAGGCGAATAGCTGGAGGAGACTTCGTGACGACGTTGATTCCGACCCCTGGGGCCTGGGTTACAAACTTGTAACACAGAAACTCGGCGCCCGCTCTCCACCTTCCATCATGGAGGGCGCCACCATGGGGAGGATCGTCGCTGCGTTGTTTCCTGAACATCCACAGCGACCGCCGGTTGACTTCGGACGGGTAGAGGACGTTCCACTCTTCACTTTCGAGGAGCTAGAAACCTCCGTTCTCTCCCTGAAGAGCAACAAGGCTCCTGGCCCGGACGGGATTCCCAGTGAGGCTTTAAAGAAAGCATTTTTAATCAACAGTGACTTGTTGTTGAGAATGTACAATGCCTGTTTGGTAGAAGGGGTGTTTCCGGCTCCCTGGAAAACAGCCAGGCTTGTACTGATCAGCAAGGGCAAAGGTGATCCCGAGCTGCCGTCGTCCCACAGGCCTCTCTGCATGTTGGACACGGCTGGAAAGCTGTTCGAGAAGCTGATCCGTTCCCGCCTGACTTCTGCCGTGGAAGCTGCCGGGGACTTATGCCCCCGTCAGTACGGCTTCAGAAAGGGACGGTCAACGATCGACGCTGTCACCGAAGTTCAGAGAGCTGTGGAGAGAGCCGAGAGCCACAACCATTTCTCCCGCCGAGTAGTGCTTCTTGTTACGCTTGATGTCAAGAATGCCTTCAACTCTGCGAGGTGGGTCGATATGCTGGATGCGCTTCGCAACACTTTTCGTATTCCTGCATATCTGTTGCGGCTCATCGAGGATTATCTACGCTCTCGAAGCCTGATTTATGACACGAGGGACGGAACGCGGACGATGGAAGTCACTTCTGGTGCCGCACAAGGTTCAATACTCGGCCCGGATCTCTGGAACGTTGCCTATGACAGCCTCCTGAGGTCCGAGATGCCTGAGGAAACCACTTTGGTTGGGTACGCCGATGACGTCGCAGCTCTCATTGCTGCACGCAACGTTGAGCTGGCCCAACTGAAGTTGAACCGAGTTATGCGGGTGGTCAACAACTGGATGTCCGATCACGGTCTCTCACTTGCTCTCAGTAAGACGGAGATCGTGATTCTCACGAAGAAGAGGATCGACACCGTCGTCCCGTTTCGAGTGGGAAGGGAGGTGGTCACATCAACTCGTGCCGCCAAATACCTCGGGGTTATGGTGGACACCAAGTTAAGCTGGAGGGATCAGATCTTCCGTACGGCGGACAAGGCCGCTAAGGTAGTGACTTACCTTAGTAGGCTGATGGCCAATGTCGGGGGTCCCCGATCCAGCAGAAGACGTCTGTTGATGTCCGCGGTCCAGTCCGTGCTTCTTTACGGGGCAGAGGTGTGGGCAGGCGCTCTAGATAAGGAGTGCTACAGGTTGCGACTCGCCCGGGTTCAGCGTCAAGCTGCGCTCCGGGTGTGTTCCGCCTACCGGACAGTGTCCGAGCCTGCCGTCCTGGTGGTCGCCGGAGTCATCCCTGTCAAGCTCTTGGCAGGGGAGAGGAAAGCGATTTATCAGAGACAAGGCGAGATCGGCAAGGACACGGCAAGAACAGAAGAGCGCTCCCGAACCTTCCAGCAGTGGCAACACAGCTGGGAGCACGACACCCGAGGACGATGGACTGCGCGACTTATCAAGCAGGTCCAACCATGGGTGGAACGGCGGCATGGGGAGGTGGACTACTACCTGACCCAATTTTTGACAGGTCACGGCTATTTTCGGTCGTACCTGAACCGGATGGGAAAGACCGGTTCACCGGACTGCATTTATTGCCCGGGTGTTCCCGACGATGCGGAACACACATTCTTCCGCTGTCCCCGTTGGGAAGGGCCCCGCCTGGAGGCCACACAAATCTTTGGTGTATTTTCGGTGGACTCGGTCTGCCAAAAGATTTTGGAGGATGAGGGCAACTGGGATTGTTTGTCACAGTTCGTCCGGGGCATCCTCCTGGAAAAGAAAACCGATCTGGACCGCGAAGTGGCCCAGATCCCTTGATCGAGCGGCTGGATAAGGAGCGAGCCCCACGGGCGTAAGCCAAATTTAGGCCTAGCCTGACGTAATGTGACAAACAATTCCAGGTTAGATTCCTAAAGAGTAGAGGAGGTTTTTTAGTGGGTAAACCCGTTTTTAGGGGAGCCCCACACTACAGGCTGGCCACCTGTGTGCGTAATGCATTTTTCCGCCTCTCCCCCCCCCCCCCAAAAAAAAAAAAAAACATTTGTTTATAAATTAATATTTCTTAATGTAATCATGTGTCCATCACTAAAATGTTGCTTCCATAACAATAACATGGTAACTTTGAAAACGTCTGGAGTGAAACCTTATGGAAATTGGGAAAATATCGTAATTTTTCTTGAGTTTTCACGACAAGACATTTCAATCAAGTGTATGGTTGTAGGGGTTTTGACTTCTGGGAATACTTAAACGATTTGTGTTACATCCGACATTCAAAACAGAACTTCCAATTTTAATGTGATTTAGTGTGAAAACGGTAAAAGGTAAAGCAAAACCTAAAATAGAAAAGTTGTAGATAATTTAGCTCCCAAATGATTTCTTATCAGATTTCAAATCAGATACCACTCTTGAGGACATAGGCTGCAAACACCAAAGAAGGAACCCGAATTTTCAGCCACCATTCCAATTTTTAAATGTATAATTTTCTAAGCGGTTTGCGAGGGTGATTTATCGTATTTTTTCTGGTGTTTTTACGTCAAGAAAAAAACTTATATACTAATATATATAAAACACATTGATAAGTTTTGTTAGGTATTTTGAAATTTAATACAACTTTAATATAACGTTATATTTTAATTATGCATTGTTAGAGATAACACTACCTTACTCATATGGTCTGTAAAAAGTTTTGTACTAAACAAAAATACCCCCGTCGCAGCAGACCTGCGTACTCAGCGAATTTCCAATGGAATTCCAGATTATTTACTTTCAACATAAAAATACCATAGGATCGAGAATATAGGTTTGTTGCCATGGGGTGTAGTTTTAAAATGTGAGTTAACCAATAATTGGTGAATGTAAACACAAAATTGTATCAAGCTCTGGCAGTTTTTTATTTTCCCCATAAACCCTATGGGGGTGAGTATGTAGGTTTGCTGCCATATGGGTTTTGTAAGCAAGTATAAGTTAAATCCTATCTAGATAATGTACATACCAAATTTGATTAAATTATGTCAATAAATAAGCAAGATATAGGGTTTTCTTGATTTCCCATAAAAATAACATGGCAAACACATTTTTGGACTTTCCCCGTAACCAGTTATGCTAAGATAAAAATTAAAAAAACAAATTGTTTGTTTTTTAAGCTCTTTTAAATGGTTTTAGTTAAAATTGGTGAATTTTGAAAAATAAGGTCCAAAAATGCAAAAAAAAACCATTTTTGACCCCTTTGAAACCCCATAAAACCCCGTTCCCATAACCCGACAATGCTGGTTCGCAAACTCATGAAAATAGACCCGGTCTTACACCTTCATACCAAATTTCATCAAAATCGGAGGTTTCCTTCAAAAGTTATCGGTATAACGGACACATAGATAGATAGATAGATAGATATTTATACATATATATGAAAATTAAGGAACGGTGTTTTTGGTTTCTGGGGACCTCAAAATGGAAAAGTAAAGTGGTCTCGGGCTTAGGTCTTACCATGGCTACTACCGTAATAACGTATTCCCTATAGGGAAATTCGCTAAAATTAATATAAAAAATATAATAATTACATAATTTCCAAAGTGTTAGGGTTTCATGAAGAATAAGTATAAAAAGTGACGTCATTGGAGTTTTTGATATTGTTGGAGGTATCAGAAGTAACATAGGATTCTTTTTATGTAAACATATTTTTTTACGAAAAAAATCCAATTTCCAATTGGGTGAGTCGGTGGCGTAGTGGTTAGCGCGCCGGACTTCGGAACCATGGCAGCGATGTCGTGGGTTCGAATCCGCGTTCTGCCAGTGACTTTTATCAGTACCTTTCACCTTGTACTGTAGCGGCTCACCCCCTTACTTTGTCTAATACGATCCACGCACAGATCAATAGTCTATGTGGACGGGGCAAAGTAAGGCAAAAAAGAGGTCCGCCAACCTCTTAAAAAAAAAAATTAAATATTCTAATTTTTTTCTTTTATATTGAGTGGGCATGACACCGAGTGAGAGTAGCGAACGAGCTAAACATTGCGGCGCCGGTGGATAGACGTAACGGCAAGTAATATTACTTATTTTAACATTTATCCTTTAGATTATTTTTATATTTCATCGATATAAATTTACACGTTTGATCTATTAGACAAATACTTTGAAAGCTTTTAGCAGTTTTAGTGATTATGAAATCTTAAATATATATTATAAAATAGGTCTACATTTGTAATTTTATAAATTCTTTAAGAAGGTAAAATTCTTTCACGGATTGTAAATTCGAGAGGAGCTTGTTAGTGATGAAAGGAAAGTTTGCATTTCAAATTAGTGTCAACAAATAAACGAAGGTTTCTTTTACGTGCATGACTTCAGCATAATGACGGCGAGGTTTATCTACTTCTTTTACCATTCTGGTTATGTTTATATATGGTGGAATCTCAATTCAATAAAATAATCTAACTAATTAGGCTGATATTATAAAGGAAAAGGTAAATTGTCTTTCATAGAGGTAGATTGTACTGCAGAGGTAATTTATATATATAAATATATATATAAAAAATAAAAATTTTATATATATATAATATATAAAATAAAAATTTATTATATAATTTTTATTATTCACAACCAATATTTTTATTTTATTTCAGTACAATAATAAAACACGGTAAAAATAAAATGACTATCAGATTTATTAGCAGTTTACTTTAATATAAATTTTATTTACCTTGATGATTTATGCATTTGGAGTTGTTAAATATTAGGCAAATTTCATCATAAGTACTTTACCTACGTTAACGAATTTAATGGTTGCAGTTAAGAAAACCTCTGAAAATAATTTGATATAATGATACATTAACTAAAACTCTTCAATTTCATATTATAAAGTAGATTTTTAAAGTGATTGTCTTACACACACAATTTTGAAACGGCTACGATACAGTGTATGTTTGTGTGAGTGTTTGACGTGGGCTGTAATTTATATACATCTTGTCACCACAACACCTCGTTGTGTTCAGAGCCATTCACTACAATATTTTCTTTTGTCCCGTTTTTGCCAGACTGGTAACTTAAAAACCCCAATCTTAATTGATTATTATGTTTAAAATTTAATTGGTTGTAAAAACATTACTAACAGAGTTTCCATTATAATCCAAGACTATTCAATAACATTTGTAAAAAATAAAACGTTTGAAAAAGCTTCATATAATAAATCTAGAGTATTGTATCGAATAAAAGGAATTTACAGTAAAAAAAATATTTAGTTTAAAAAATTTTCAAAACGCTATAAATTATACACAAAAACCTAGTGTATAAATAAATTCATGATAGTTTTATGCAGTATGAGTTTCAAGATAATGGTTTACTAACGATACAAATAAATATAGCTTTTTGATAAAATTTTATTATAGAGAGGTAAAACGTTCAAGAGAAAGACATATTTTTTATATTATATGTTCGTAGAGATACTAGATTATTTTTTTTTTAATTTTCACTATTTATTTTAAATTAAATTTTTATTAAATTTTTGTAAACGAATTATTTGCTTCTGTCAAAATAGTCTGAGCCAACTGAGATAACAAGGAAGAGAAGGAGATTATCTGCGGGTCAAACACTTCCCCTCTACGCCCCTCACAGCCTCAGACACCTAAAACAATCATTCCTCCTCCCCTCCCTCCCTGTTCCTCTCCAACTCGCTCTCTCTCTACCTTTCTGGTCGTGTTTCTTTGTTCAATGAGTGTTCAGCCACGGTTTGGACAGTATTGGTTTTAAATAACAATTATTGGCCTCAAAGTAATAGCCAAAACGTTAATGGCAATAAATTAATTACATGCTTTAAAAATAAAATGCTGTTATGAATTTAAATTACATTTAATTCTATTAGTTGCAGGTGGGATCTGTGACATCGAGTTGAAAATTCAAAGACCTATGAAATAATGTAGGAAAAGCAATTTAAAAAGCCTTAGAGTTTTGAAAATCATTTTAAGCCTTTAAATATACACAAACAGGAAATCACTCAATCATATCGAAATTAACATTAAGTTATGAAATATAAAGTGTTTAAATAGAGAAACTAGTTCAATACTCTATTTTTCTTTAACACAGAAATCATTAATATACTTCAGACACACGTTAGGATTCATGCCTGCTGGAATGTAGCATTTATCATTTAGTACCGGTTCAATAGGTCTTACGAGAATTACAAAATGGCATTATCTAGATGACGTGTTCACGGCGCTGTAGATCTGAATGGTGCAGCTGCTTAGTCAACCGTAACATGATAAGCGCTTGTTAGTTTGGTTTTACAGCCTCTACTACGCCTCGCTTAGCTAGAGCAGATTTATTCACTACGTAGGTAGTCTAATATGTAGGAAATTACCAAGAAACACGATAGAAATTTTTTCAATTATAAATGAGTCACAAGTTCAGGGAGATATATTAGATACATATTTAATGATAAACATTAAACAAAAAACGAGACAGATGAGATAGAAGCTATAAAATAAGCTAAGGTAATATAAGATGGTATAAGCTAATATAAGAAGATACACTTCATGTGTAAAATCTTGCTTACACAGAATGTTAAAAAAGTTAAAAATGATTACATGTCCAATGTTTAACTAATTTCCGTTGTGTAAACAAAAGCCAGAAAACTTACATAGATATTAATAGAGATAAATAAACAGGAGTTTAGCACTTATTCACTGATTATGTCTGTTTTTAAATCGAGTAAAATTTATTTAAATAATTACCTGAATGAGTTTGAAATAAAAATTAAGATCTTTGTATAAAAAAATAAAATAATATCTAAAATACAAAAAAATATGTAAACTTAGTATCATTGACACATTATTGACCGTTAAAAATATCGTAGATTACTTCATTTATATTTTAAGAAAGACTTTCATAACTTTATAGAAATTTTGAGATTAAAATTCTTGTGGTCTATTAAACAAAAATCAATAGAATCTTCTTTTAAAATCATCTTTGAATTATTAAGGTGGTACATGTAAAATTGGTCTGAATACTACAGAACCCAAGACTTTAATCTTATTAATTGTTTAAATAAAATGTAAAATTTTTAACTTTTAAAAGTGATGACTTTTCAATGTCTACACCTGAAGATTCCGATGATGACAATCAGGTATTGAGATGTAAATCATAAAAAATTAACATTTCCACCTTTTTCATTAATATGAAAAATAAGCAACTATAATATTAAAATAAGCAGAATATTAAACATAAATTTAATATTGAATTTTAAAGTTAATTTCATAATTTTCAACAAAATTCTGATTTTTCTTATTAGAAAAAAAATATCTTTAAGTAATCAAAGGGTGTTTGAAGATAAACTTACATAATCATTTATGTTCCTATTTAAGAGGATTTTCAATACGATTTTTAACCGTCAAATTTTTAAAATGTAAAAGGAATGCGGTAATTTGTTCAACTATATCGTAGTATTTTTGTTTGTGGGATTGATGTTTTAACTGATGATTCAACATATTTGTAATTGGATAAAAAATACGTCATCCATTTTAAAATAAATTAAGTAAAATAATTTAATATATAAAAATAGAAGTTGGGGTTTTGAGAGTGGGATGTAAACATTAAACATTAAGTTGTTTAAACATTCCCAGATGTCAAACCCCTACAATCATATACTTGATTGAAATCTCTAGAAATGAAAATTCCAGAAGAATTGACGATATCCTCCCAACCTCCATAGTGCGCCGCCCCACACGACTTTAAAGTTACCATGTTTTTTTCTTATGGAAGAAACATGATAACCGCATGAAAACATTTAGGAATATTAATATATAACCAGCTGTTCTTATTTAAATTATTAATAGGCAAGCATGTTTCTTTTCCTCCTTTTTTCTCAGCTAGTGCACATCGTAAGATAAATCCGTGCATACCGTTCGAAAGGTGGCGTCCTGTAGATGAGCAAAATCGCATTTTTTTAATATACGGCCTTGGAGATACGCCCCACTAGCTTTTAAAGTTTCAATGTTAATCTTATGGGAGAAGGATAATTGATTGAATTTATTTTACAGCTGTTGCAATAACAAAATCTATCAAATCAGGAAGAAGAGATGTTCCAGTTATAAACAATTAGAAAACTAATAGGCTCAAACCAACTGAAGTTTTGGTTGAATATCGACCAGTGGGTGATCCCTAGATTAAAGTATTCAGCGAATGTTAGTAGTAAAAAAGGATATTATATACTTGAGGCGAGTGAGCTTAGCAAACGAGCTAAACTTGACTGCGAGTCAGCGCAGCTATCGAACTGAACCTGACAGCGAGTGAGCTTAGATAGCGAGTTCAACAGAAGTTGAGCTCGGGTAAAACCCTCGACGGTTGTATATTTTAACGTAAAACTCCTCGGGTGGGAATTTCAATTTGAGTACCGTTGAAAAGCGCGGGTAGGTATGAAAGGAAATAAATAAGTATTAAAAAATAATAATATTAAAGTAATATTATCCATGACATTTTATTTATGATATTTTATTTTATGATATAGGGTAGAGGGTAAATAAACTTTAAATTATAATACATTAACATTTTTAACCTTTGAAATTCGTTTAAATTTAGGTTATTTTGTAAAAAAAATGTAATTAAAACACATATAAATTAAACACATTTAAATCATAAAATAATTTTAATTGGTTAAAACGGTTGAGTGAAATTTAAAATGTAGTTTCATCTAACCTTAAGGAGACATTCTCGAGCACTAAAGAAACGCAGAGACCGTTGGAGACAGCTACAAGAGACAGTGTTGTTAGCACCTATTCTGACCAGAGAAGCTCGAGGGGCTCTAATGACACAGTTAGGCCACAAGAAGCTACAAGCCACATTGCTCCTGACAGCCACAGTTCCAGCTCCAGATAAACCGATTGCGCCCGGAAATAACTTTATAGTGACAGATAACGTTGTTTGTTTTATGGAGATTGCACACCATTTTTCAATTAGATTGATAAAATAGTTTGAATATGAATTAATCTCCAAAATGAATAGGCCTAAGGCATGTAAAGCTGGTTTAAAACAATAGTTTATATTTGCATGAAAATTGTGGTAGAAGAAATTGAAACTGCCCGGGAACATGTGAATCCCCACTTCCAATACCAGGCGTGCGGGTATTTATAGAAATTCTTTTTCCTAGTTTTCAATTTATTCGATGTATATTTGAACGTCAGATTTTCTTTTTTTAACTTCATTAGAAAGCAGTTTAACTTTAGTCAACATTTAATATTTGTATATTTTACCAACTTCATTGGAAAGCAGACCAATTTTTGTCACCATAGAATACTGATATTTTTTACCAATTTTACATTGTATAATTTTAATTTGAAATCAAAGAACGAAGGAAAGATTTACACAGTTATGCGAAGCCGATAATTACTATCACATTATTTATATATATTCTCATTTAAGATACTTTTGAAGCTTGATAAAGTTTGTTATAACAAAAAAGGTACAGTGCAATATTTGTTAAGTATTGTAAAAACTATTCTAATATAAAAACAAAATTATTTTTATTATTATCTCTATGTATTTAAATGCTTATTTTGTTATTATTAGGTAGTTTTAATGCTTTAATATAATTGGTTTTGACTGTATTGTAGCATTGTTAAAATTGAAGAAATAAAATAAATATAAATGGAATAAACATTCCATGTTTAACATTTTTTCTTGTGTAACACTATATTTTTGTTTAAATCGATACCTATAAGCCAATCATAACAATTCGAGCTTTGAGGTTTATTCGTCTGCCTAATATGAATTTACCTTCTTGGAAACATGCTAAAGAATGGAGAGCTTGTTAGGGATGAAAGAAAGTATTTGCTTATCCAATTAGTGTTAACAAAGAAATACCCTTGCCGTCTATATTATACATGAATATCTTAACCATTTATTCTCTCATTAGAAAATATATATTTGAACGTAAACTTACATATAAGCTTACATATAGAAACATATTAAGCTGTCGTATCGTTAATAAATTTTTTTTATGTGACGAGATTATAGATTTTTTGATGTATTTTTTTTATTGTTATTAAAAATGTTTAACTATAGTTACAATTAAGAATTTTACGTTATAGGCCTATGAATACAGTATTGTTCATCTGTGGGCTTTCAATTTGCTAATGTACAGGCTGAGGTGCATGCATGATTTAGAATAATCACCAATTATGTTTTAGAAAAAAGTATAGTGGTTTTAACATTAATCCTATTCTCAAATACGAGTAAGGTATATTTGTATGTATGTATGTATGAATTTATGTTTACACGTATCTTAAAAAGAGCTCTAACGATTTTCTTCAAACTTTGCAAATAACTTAGTTTTCGGTTAACAGTTATACAAATACAGGTCTCTACTCCAAGAAAATCTTATTTCTTTATAATCTTTAATTTGAATAAAAAAATTAACGTTGGTCTTATGGAATTAATAATTAAAACTAAGAAATGATGAAAACAGCTGACTAAACTGTCAAAGTGCATACCACGTGTTCCAGTATAAACATGTGGTTTTGCATAGCAGGAGGTTAACATATTATTTAATGGTACAACTGTAAAATAGAATAGTTTTTTTTTTAATCGTACGTCAAACTGCTGATGATAAATATTTAGATAAATAAGTCGTGTAAATGTATAAAACAATTAAATAATTTTAGAATTGCATTTTAATTAAAAAACAAATGTATTAGTAAGAATTGAGAAAAAATCTGTAACCCAAATAAGTAGAATCCGCGATTACAGATTCAACATGATTCAACATTATGTTTAAAAACATTACACTAGAGGGCAGCACCCGGAGGCCTACATTGAAACATTCTGAAAGGCGAGTGAGCGAAGCGAAAGACCTCATCTTGAACAAAAAGAAATAAGCATTTCTGCAATGGGAATTCTAGAGCACTGTTTATAACTGATATATTACTATTAAGTGTATTGCTGTTTAGGTCAACCGAGCAAATGCTCGGCCCCCAGGTTCTACTGAGTAAACAAACAAATATAAATGTTCTAGTATTAAAACAATAATTTTTGGAATGAGGTGTCATGAAGTGATCTTTCTGTTAACTGTAATATTAAATGGTGATGTCCCTTGGTCACCCGTGGAAAAAATTTGAAAAGATATCACAAACAAAGATTTTAAATAAATATAAGATTAAATTGGCAAAATATTTCTCTTAATAACATAGTCTTAACGATGAATAAAGGTTTTGGTATTTGTTGTACTCTATGTCCCTGCATTTATTCAATTATGAGAATAATCCTAATTTTACGTATGTACAGTGTTTTCATGAGTACCTTAACCACGTACTGAGTTTTACGAAATATAGGTATAGTAATAATACATCGTGTAGCTTTTAGTATAGGGAGATGAGCTATCAACTGACAGTTCTTCTCACCTGAGAGGCCTGCGATTTCTTTTGTTTTCTATGCAGGTGGACCAACGGCTTAACATGCCTTCCAAATCACGGGAGTGGCCGAACGTTTTTTTTTTTTTTTTTTTGTTCCTGAGCCGAGAGTTGATTTCAGATCTGCTGGGTGATAACCCACAATATAACCACTAAGCAACGGCCGATGCCTCAGTATAGTTTATTTACGATATAAAGTTCTTCCCTAGCTATGGGGTGATTGTACCTAGCTCTGTAATTCACCTTCAACCCACTCAAGTTAAAACTCCGCCGTCCTTTCATTCATTTCACTTCATTTATTTCCCTCCCACCTTAAATAATATGTGCAACTAAAATTTAAAATTAATTTTAAAATAGATTTAAAATTGTTTTGATATTTTTTTAAATGGATCATCTTAATAATTTGTGCTAAGTCATCGACAATGTGTTTTCCAGTTTTATATATTGGAATATTGAATTATTGAATTATATTGTGGTTTAGATAATCTAGATATAAAATGTCATTAAAAGGATATTTTTCCCCATTACCACCCTAAAAATAAAATGATATATGTTAATTTAACAACTCGAAGTGGGTTGGTATACGCAGTCTGAAATCCTCATCAAATCGTCATGCAGGTTTAGTTTTATAGCCCACATGTAAATTTAAAATGCATGTTTAAGGCAAGCAGACAAATTGTCAAATTACAACCCGCTTCCCTGCCAACCCGGCTCTGCTGTAATATTGACCAACAATGGCTCTTCTTATTACGCACACAATACCTCGCTCCTCCAATATCTCACAACTATCTTCTTTCAAATGCCAAAAAAAAAACTTCTGTTACACTTTTTTTAACTTTCTGTCCTGACTACAGTAATCAACGATAGGAAAAGTTTTAAGATACTACTTTCTGATAACTTTTTAGTATTTTAATTAGTATCAAAAGAATCCAAATTATTAATATAATAATTAACATAATTAATATCAATGTTATCAAAAGAAGCCAAGGCCGACCAACTTCTGCACCACCAACTGAAGTAAGAAGAAGAAGAAGTAATAATCGTTAGTGTAGAATTCTCAATACCTTCGCTAGTTTTCTTTAAATAAGATTTGGGTTCCCTTCTCTTAATTTTAATTATATTTTACTAAGGCATTCAATTTAATTCTTTTAATGTTCAGTTTTATAATATATTGTACTGAACAACTCCAAATCAACTAAAGTAAAAGTATCATTGTTTTACTCAGTTTTACAAAAGTACACAAAAAACTCTTTAAAATAAAATAAACACAATTAAAAAAAAAAAACACTTGCCTTGCAGAAATTCTTCGACCTCATAGTAGGCTTTTTCCAACAAAAAAATCCAACAAAAGTCTGCATACTATTGTATTTTCTCCAGCTTTTTGAAAACATTTTGGATATATTCAAAGGTCTCTATGAAGAATTTCTAATTTTTCTTTCCTTTTATCGCTTTCAGAATTCATTTCGGTTTATAACGTTAAAAATGCTTGTAGTTAATTCAATTGTAAGATCAAAAGAAACCCTTTACTACAGCTTAAGTTGTTGAGATGAAAATCACTTGGCCTTTAGATGACAACTGAGGCTGTCAGGAACATAGTGGCTACAAACAAGTGGAGCGTTCTTGTGGCCCAGCCCCAGCCCCAACCCCAACCCTTGTCATCAGCGGCCTGGGCCGGACACGGCAGGTAATATCCGGTCGATGGACATTCCAAAACTAACTGTATAATTCATAAATATAAATATTTGGGGAATATAAATATAAAATTACAAATCTAATTATTACTAGACTTGTGGGAATAATAATAACCGGATTATTGATTATAATAATTATTAACAATAATTAATAATTTACTAACCTGATTAACAACAATTAATAAGTGTACAATAACCAGAATTATAATTAAGGACTAGATTGCACGTGTCATATGTATATTTGATTTATTGGTTTCATATTTTACTTCTTCTTCAGTGATTTACTAGCTTTTAATCCAAGTTAACTCGGAATTAGCGTACATTTAGTGAGTTAATAATTTTAGATCATTGCAAAACTTAGGCATGTATCATATTCAAATAATTTAATTATGAGTTGGATTTGCCATTTTAAAGTTTTTTTTTTAGTTTAAGTATTAAATGTTAGCCAAAGTGTGCTAATTATGCTTTTCAGTATGTGTATTACTGAAATTTTGGTTCAATGACATTACTACACATTCCTTGAAAACATATTCTTAATATACTAAAAAATTACACGTTTCATCAAACTTTCAACATTTTCTCTATTAATATAAATAGTTTGGTGTTGAAAAAATTAAGGAAAATCATTTTATATTTGAAAAAGTAATATATTTTACAAAGAAGTAATTTTTATAGTATCAAATGAAAAAGTTATAGCTTATCAATGTAATGTGTTATTGTTTAATTAGAAAAAACTAAAAATACAAAATTAAATATTTATTTGAGAAACTCTTAATACATCAGTATTTCACATTATCTTCTTATATTACATCTCCTAATAATATTATATATATTTTAATCAAGGCACGATCAAATTTGTTATAACAGGTCCTAAAGTCCTTGAACTGAGTTGGATTTATGTATGAAGGAGAAGAACGTAAATACTTATTTAACGTACAGACCAAAGAAACCAATCATTTCCTCTTGCCATGCTGATCAAAGTAAACCTAAAAGTTGTTTTACTCGAGCAGTATTTATCGCAACATTAATAAGTGTGCTATTACGGCTACTTTTTTGTAAAACACATCTGATTCACAAGTTAACGGCAGAAATCAAGGAACGCTTAACGGGCAGGGGAGGGTGGGTAATTTGAGAGGATATTATCGGTGTGGGGTTAGCACCCTCCAGCTCCACGACCCATTCTCAACAATTACAAGCCTTCTTTGTAGAAACATTTTACACAAACTGATCTTAACATATTTGGTAGAAAATTAATAATGTTTAGGAATATTTAATACAATCATTGTAATAATTATTATTAGAGTTAGAGTAATTTTAGTTATTCGGTATGGTGTTTTGTATAACAATCTTTATTTGTGAACACAAGGAACATTAATATTCTTATAGTGGTTCCTAAATGACAAAAACTGGCACTAAAAATAATACATGAAAAACTGACTTTATGCACGAAAATGGATTCAAAACATAGAATGAACAGTTACATACGCAACGTATATATCTATGGGGTGGCCTCGTTGAACATGATAGACATAACCTACGATGTGATGTCCCATGTTAACTACCATGATAACCTCGGAGGGAATAAGACGAGTGACAAACCGAAGGCTAACAAAGATAACAACGATTAATTTTAAATTACCCATATATTTTTATTCACGTGATCATTTAATCGCGATAATATTTTTTTTCGGATTGATATTTGAGTTCTTAATTAGATAAAAAGATAATAGATATTAATAAAAAATAATATTCCTATATGTAAAAGCAATATTTACGCAAAAGCAATATTTATCAAAATTATTCTAATAACAAGCAGAGACTGAATTAAATGTAACGTATTATTTTTTACGTTTTCTTCATAGATAAAAAAAAAATATTATATTGCAATAACAAAGAGTGATTAAAGTTTCTGAAGGCCTACTTACAACGTAACGGTGTGAACAGCTCTAATATTCAGCTACCTGAAAAATAATACAAACTTTAAAAAAATGTTTTATGCATACAAATCTAAATGTTTTGCAACAAATATTGAGATGCATTAAATTATAACTCCATAGTTTTTATTGGTAACTTTTTGAAGTTAGTATTCTTTTCACTAAACCACCAAAGAAACTAAATCCATGCTCATCATTGACTAGGTTTGAAAACATCCTATTTTAGTTTACCATGAATATAGTTTCATCATTTGCTTACACCAAGGTACCTTTAAGTCTTCAAACTTTTCAGACCCAGACACCCATTTTTATTTTCATATACGTTTGTCACCCCCATAAAGTTTCGTCTAAAAACCGTAATGACATAAAATAAAAATCATTTATTTAATTTTCACATGTCAGTTAAAAAATGTATTCCGTAAATTTTTTATATTTAAATTAAATAATTTTAATTCTGTTTTTGCTTTAGGAACAAGTAGGTTTGACATATTATTGACCATTTATGGTCAAGGGTGTTTTTCTTTAATATGTTATGTAATAACAAAAAATATTGTATACTAAATTATTTAGAATGTTTGCACCCCGCCTAAATAACTTTTTAGTCGGTAAATGACTTTTTTATTGATAATATTTTATATTACATTTAATAGCATTTTTTATAATATATATATATATATATATATATATATATAATTGTTAAAAATTCTATTACAAAATATAAGAAGGAAACTTTGGATTGATTATTGATGCCAATGTACTTTCCCACTATTGCTTTATCCGTTTTTTAGGATAAAGAGTTTTAAAATTATACAAAAATCTTTTAGGAAAACTATTTTTAAATAAAACTGACCCAGCTGCGATATTCAAATTGTTTTTTTGTATAACATACTTTTAGAAATACTTTTGATTAAATTTTATCAAATTTATGTAAAGAACTACGTGCTAAAATTTATGTGTTTCGTCTTCAAATAATTCTTTGCAAATAAACTATCCACATCGCAACTAATATTATACATGTGAATGTTCGTAAGTTTGTTACGCTTTAACGCAAAAACTATTAAACCGATCATCATGAAACTCTGTACACATATTCTTGGAAGTATAAGAAGTAATTAGGAAACTTTTTATAAAAAAAATGAAAAAATTGGTTGTTAAAAATCATAAATCTATTTTATTATTTATTTGTTGCTAAGAAACAAGATTCACTGATAATTCCAATTTTAGGTGTTCTATTGATTTCTTATTAAATATTGGGTGAGCGTGACATCGAGTAAGCGTAGCGAACGAGTGGGTGAGCTCACACGGTGGATGAGCTTGACGGCCAGTGAGCGAGCTAAATCTGACGTCTAGTAACGTAAGCGAAGCCGCGGGAAAAGATAGTTTTTGATATCTAAGAAAAATCTATTTGGCTATTATGTTTTAGCAATTAGAAGGTTTTTAACGCCCAGAACATAAAAATAAACTCATCATAAACATCACAAAATCAACATGAGAAAAGTTATTAACAACGTCAAGATTAATGAGTAAATGTTCAACAGAAGTCAAACCCAATGTGGAAGTGATTTTTACATTTTAATACACGTATATTAACCACAAGAAGCTTAGATACTAATAATACAATAAAATGCTGTATCACGATGCTAAATTAATCATCGACATTTCCAAGTAGAACTTCAGCACTTAAAACTCCAACCTCTAGTATTGGCAGGTTCAAATGTTTAGATAACCACTTGCCGTTTCCACTAACAGCAGCGTTTCCGTTCATCACACGATTGGACAGCTCTACTTAAGTTCATTTTTACGTTCCGGCTTGTCCAAAAAGTCCTCCTCATTCTATAATGTAATAATAAATTTTACATATGAAAATATAAACTATTTAAGTGTATGATTCAAACCAAAACAAATGCAACGTAAAAAGTACTGTCATCTTTTTAAATAAACAAATTAAATGCAAGTATGCTATCATCAAGTATATAGGAAAAACTCCTTTTTAAAAAAAACTTTTTTTAAGTTTTTCTTATACTCCTTTAAAAGTATAAATTATCAACTATCAACGATCTTGAATCAACATTTTAACTAGTTACCATATTACATCTGCTTTGTCATATAAAATATTAGTATGTCCCACAATACCGTATCTAATTTGTACACTTTAACCTATTCGGACCTATTTTTTCCAACTCGAAAATCTATAAAAACATATTTCATTGAATGAGTTTTTAAAGATCAGAATGAAATTTGACAGTAATTTGGTTTTGTTAAGCGTACTGGAATATTCATAGTAGGTTACGCCATTCTTAGGTGATCTTTTAAATTTTAATTAAAGGTAAATTGTTAAGTTTAAGAAATAAAAGAAATTTATAATATTCTCATGTAATTCATGACATAATTTGCTTAAGCATGGTATATTTAATTTATTTTACAATATAGGCCTACATACGCAATGACGCATTCCAACTTAAACGTCTTGCCTACCAAAAGTTATTGACAGCGTTTAAAAATTAAAATACTTTACATCCTGTTCAGTATCTATGAACTAATTAATAATACTCGTACCTAAGCAATCTATTTTTTTTTTTTTTTTTTTTTTTTTTTTTTTTTTTAAAGTTGATATGTCTTACATAAATATTATACAAAACCTCACTTTTTGTTTGTTTGTGCGCCATCACTTTTTCACTGCTCAAGTTGTTCATTTTCATTCAATAATAAAAAAAAATGTTCATAAACTGTAGAGCATGCCTTAGTAGAGTACAATTTTGATAACCAGACAATAATTCGTAGCAGAGGTGCAAATGTAAACTTCTCTAATTTTACTTTAACATCTTTTAAATGTAAATTAAAAATAATACATTTGTTGTGTTGTGCCATCACAACTTAAATGTCTCTTTTCGCTACAAATTCATAAGAACCAATATTTATGTTGAAATAATAGCACTTAAAAGTTATTCTGTATTTAAGTGGGAGGATATTCTTAACATATTGGTTAACTGAACTGAAGCGAGTTAGTCAAACACCAATCAGCATGTTTCAGTCTCAATAGTAAATACGCGCAAATACTGTGTTAAAATTTAAACAAAGGATGGATTACTAAAAGTGCCTCCATTGCATTTCTTATTGGAAATAATTAAAAAAAATTATTTAAATTTATTTTATTGATATCAAACCATATGCTTTCACCAACCAACTTTATATAAAAAATGCACGACGAATGTCAATCAAAACACATTTGCATTATGAGTCACTCTAGAGGATATTCAAAATTTAAAATTTTAACTGGCTGCCATTTGAATATGGAGGAGATAGCAAATATGGTTTTCACCTTTTATCTATACTTATTTAATACCCTAAGGGTTTTTTTGTGTTGAGAACTCCTCTTGCAATTTTCAACCAATATTCAAGTTTTTTTGTCGTTGTATAGGGCTTGGCCTGTTGTTGTTTCCGCCAAAAATTGATGAAAATCGGACATACAATAAGGGCTCTATACACAAATTAAATTTGAATTTTCCCTTTAGGTTTGAGTTGAACATTGGGTTTGAGTTGAACATTTTAAACATCTGTTAATGTAGGCTACATCTGTAAATACGTGTAGTTTTTTTGTGATTACTGATGTTTACAATCTTGGATTGGTCGGATGCCGTTGACTTAGAACTAAATATTACTTTTGTATTGTATCAAAATAAATTGCTCGGTTTCGAGCAACAAGTAGACTAGTAAGTTTATCAAAGCACTCCAAGGCAGGAGCCACTTTTAGGCTTACATAATTTTGTTGAGTAACTCGAAATTTTCGATAATGTCAAAATATCTCTTGTATTAAGTTACCATTAATATGTTACAAGTAAAGCAAACAATATATTAAGACAATTAATTGTGATCTAACAGACAATAATACAGGAGATTAATTATTTGATTGAGTACTCTAAGAGATAAAATCTTACTTAGTTCAAAATTAAGAGATCTATTTTTGGGATTCGTTAAATGTTTGCACATGAAATAAATAAATAAGAACACCAAATACATTCAGTGTAGGCTTGTGTTACATGCCATTTATTTGTAATCTTTCTCTGTTTTCACTCTTTTTTTCTATTTTAAAGTATCAAAAATATTGTATATTTAAACCATTTAATGAACACCAAATTTTAATCATAAACTGGTATTAGTTTTTTATTTTTTGTAAATACGATCAACAGTCTCAAATGATGTTATTTACGAAAGGTACCATTACACCAGTTTAAACACTTTCATTTAAAAAATTTGAATACGTGTATGTAAGCGGGATACTTAAAATTACTTTTATCTACTAGTAATGAAATGTGAATTAAACTAGAGTAGTATATTATTTCAGTATTTGAAACAATATTATACCTGAAGTTTCAAACTTTTAAAACAATAATTATAAATCAAAATAAATATTTAATGAAGGTTGTAGAATATTTCGTATAGATTCTTTGTAATATCAGCAAAAACATTAGAGTAAAATAACGTTTGAATCGATCGTACATAGTCGAAGCGATGTGAAATTTGTCAGGCTGCACTTTTAAAGAAGTTTTCCGACTGAGTGGTCTTAGCGTCTTGAATTTCTCAACTTCTTCGTATCTTTAGCTTAAATTATACTTCCTATTTAATTTGCAGATTAAAAGGTTAATATCTCCTTTTGAATAAGTAATATAACCTGATAAATAATAGATATGTTTTAAAGAACATTATATCAATATCATTAATCAATAACATTTTGCCTTTTAAACCCGTCATCAGGAAATAAACATAACGTATTATTTGAACAGTAATGATCGCAGCATGAAAAATTATTGTGGGATATAAGTTTCTTTCATTCTTCAGTTAATTTATTAAATCTACAAAAAACTAGTTTATACCCATGAAAACTAATTTAAACAATTAAATATAAAAGTGTCTGGAACCCTAGACTATTGTAACACTTTCTTATTCTTAAACATGACGTTTAAAATACGTAATATACTCTACAAATTAATATTTTCTCTAATATACTGTATAGACTGTATAAATATACTGTACAAAATACAAAACTTTCCTTCACAATTGTACAAAACAATAACAAACAAAATATAGTGTAAATGTTACATAAACTTATTGTAAATTTATAGCTTATGCAGTTAATATGCGTGAATTTATGGACGACTTATATTGTTAGAACAATACCTTAAAACTAGAACAGAAAATCTTTTATTCGTTCATCCCCCTAGGAGGAGAAGTCTTTACTATCCTTTTCATTTAAATAAATAATAATTCATATTTAATTAATATCCTTACCAAGATAGTGAACAAATTGTAAGATATAAGATAATATATAAGTATAATATCTTCTATGGATAAATTTCTTACATGAAACTGGCCTTACAAATTAAAAGAAATTTTATTTCAATTTCTGCAATATATTAAAATGTATTTTATTTCTTAGTTCTGTAAATTTGTCGAAATAATATTAGACCTAGTTAATTTAAAAGTTATTAAATTTATGATTATTTAATGTTAGGTCAATATATAATGTAGATTTGTGAACGTTTTGATTGACAATAAACTTAGGTTACATCCGATGTTGCACATCAACTGAATGTTTAGATTAATATCTGTTCCTGAAGAGAGCATATACCAGAAATGAAATATAACACCAGTGTTTAGTCTAACATAATGAAATGTTTGCGGCAACTGCGGTGGCATTTCGGTTGAAATACATCACGCGTCACAACAATATCAAACATGAGGAACGTATGTTTAACGCCACTGTTGCCAGGGCAGCCACTACACCGGTTGAATTTAAAACGTTTATAGTTTCATAATTCAGTGGAAAATGTGTAGCATATGTTTTACAGTTGTTGATATGTGATATTAATCATTTGTTATTTATTTTAGGATTTTATGCAAATACAACAATTAGTGAACAATATACGTTTGCTACCATTTTTAGAACATGGTTTCACATAGCATTACATTTTCAGATAAACATAACGTCTTTATAAACATAGGTATGTTAAAATAAGAATTTATATGTATTGAGTAATTTCAGTAATTAATTACTGATTAATGACAGACTTATTTAATTTTCTTTAGTTAGTCTGATACAAAAATAACAATAAAGCAATTTGATTGGGTTCAAATGGTTCAAATTTTGCTTAGGTACTGAGGTTCATGTACCTAAAACTTATTGTTTTCTATTTTTGAAAAAAGTCTATTGTAGTTTCAAATGGTACATTACATGTGTAACTTAAAATATACTACCAGAGCAATCATTTTTTTTTATAATATCCATTTCGTAAGTTAAAAATGTATTCCCCATTCAATAGATAGTTTACAATGAAAAATACGCCTGTGTTGTTAGCAAACAATGATGCAGTACAGCGGATAATCGGAGGAGAAGGGGACGAAGGAAGTCCCCCACCACCCACCCCCACCAACCTATCATCCTCTTAAACATCGCCTCTCTAAACTCCCTTGCCACGTTTCATCAGACGGCTAGGGCGATGTTAAGAAGAGCTTTATTTCCTTTATAAGAATTTAATTAAATCACGTATTTGTAAAGTATATAATGAAATGAATACCCTATACAATTTGTAAATTATAAACAAAAGAATTGGGATTTGGTTTAATTATTTTATAATAATGAATCGACAGAAGCTTAAGCCTAATTATCTTTGTATTAAGTTTATTTTTTATTAGAGGATTTCCCTATAGGGATTACGCTATTACGGTAGTAGGCCATGGTAAGACCTAAGACCGGTACCATGTAACTTTTTCATTTTGAGCTTCCCAGAAGCCAAAAACACTATCCGTTAATTTTCATACATCTGTGTGTGTGTGTCCGTGGTACTGATAACTTTCGATAGGTACCTCCCATTTCGATGAAATTTTGTAAAAATAATTTCTTTCTTGTCTTTGAACATATTTTAAAAATAAAACTTTTAAGAAGAGGGAAATTTCAAATATTAAATACGGATGATTTCATGACTTTGAATGTTATAGCATTTTAATTCCGTAACTAAAATATAATATGAAATAACAATTAGGTGATACTCACTCATTGAAAAACAAACGTATAGCAATATAATATTAGTTTTGAATCAATAAAATTTAAGAGAATAAATAACTCATTGCTTACATTGTGTTGAAAATGAAGTATTTTAGTCGTAGTTACTACACATAAATGTAATAGGCTAATTAAAAATTACGTGGAAATACATAACAAACGAAACTCCAAACTGCATAATTCACTTTAAGCAAACATGCGTTGTAATGTTGCCGAACAAAATACCACTCGAATGTAGAATTGAGAAGTAAATAAAGCCATTCGTCAAGTTAAAGCAGCGTCAAGAGAGATTATTACACAGTCCGTTGGACTCTGATAACACTCTTCTGGGCTACCCACCTGTTACGTCTACAATAAGCCTATTGCAACAGCACTTTATTGATCTTTATAATATACTGCTTGTTTAAGCTTTTGTAGTTGACTTTCTGTTTACTCACTCAACAAAAGTTATATTTATACATGATTGTTATTTCCATTATAATGAAGGCGTTTTTAATATTACAAAGAACTTTGAACTTTTATAATCTAATTCTAACCAGTGTAGTTCACGTCATTTAGTTATAAATTTGAATATTTGGTTTTGTTTTTGTGACTAATTAAAAATATAAGTTAAAGTGGAAATTGAGATGCATTTTAAGGACAGTATCAATAATCTATGATTGTAATTAATTATAACTTCGTAAGGCCGAAACAAACATACTGCTTTTTTTCTAAATACTATTTGAAAAAATTGGCATTGAACATAAAGTCCGTCAATAACATAAATAAAGCCACGTATTAGATTAGTATTGGATTACATTTAAGTCAATTGAAACCGTATAATAATAACTAAGTAATGTCAATATAAATCTAATTTTGGAGTACTTACATTCCAGTTCCATACTTCCCTTTATCACAAATATTTAAATGGGTTATTCATGTAAATAAGAAAATAATTATAAATATATAATTTATAATTATAATAATTATAATAATTATAATTAATTATAATAAATTAAAATAATAATAATTAATTATAATAATTATAACTAGAGATCGCCTCCTGATCGAAATTCGATCAAAATTTCAGTTGATCTGGACCCATGAAGTTTAAAAACGTTTTATAACTAAAACATCTGTTCTTCCTGCTTTTCTAGTAGTTGTCTTTACAACAGCTGTGTAATGATTCAATTAATTCTCCTTCCCCCATAAGATTAACATTGGAACTTTGAAAGCCTGTGGGGCGAAGCCCTGGAGTCCGATGTGAATTAGAATGTGATTCTGCTCATCTACAGGACTATACCTTAATAACGGTATGCGTGGATTTCTCCTACGTTGCGCACAAGCTGAGAAAAAAGGAGGAAACGAAACATGCTTGCGTATTAATATATAGATAATCCGGGGGGGTTCGCATTAATTTTTCAATTGTTTTCATATTTTTATATAGACAGTTAGTTACTTACCAGATTAAATAAAAAGTGTGCAGTTTTTTCAGTTTAAAAATTCCGTCGGTTTAGGTTATTGAATAACTTTAATTATAATTAAACGCTTAAACATCCTAGTTCCCTATGTTTTCTGGTAAAATCTATACATTGTCGATGAATTTTTTCAGTAGTCCTATTTCAGATCATTAATTATTTTGCAATAATTTATTAATTAATTAGAATGTACTATACATGTATGCTAAAGCGATCACAAATATTCAATTATCAAACAAATGCTCAGTGAAAAATGTTAAAAGAGTAAAATATTTCATGATATCTTTTAGGGATAGGCAATACCTATCTTGGCAGGCCTGTAAAAGATCCGGCTGCTTATCTTATTTTACGAGGGGACAACGCGATCGGTGAAGGATAAATTTACAGGTTTGCTTTCAGACTCGACCTTCCAATATTGATAAACTAAGTCGAGTTCAAAACTATGGAAATATGTTTGTATAGACACGTTCTGGTTTATTCAAAAGTTTATCAATATATTAATTATAAATTCTAATAAAAGCATTGATTCTATCATTTCTTTTATTTCATTATTATTTATATTAAAGCACATGGATTAGAAATGATATTGGCCTATCTTCTTCTTAATTTACGTATAAAACTAGCTTAAAATTATTTGTTTTTTTGGAAAATAACTATTTATCATTTGTCAAGTTTTTATAAAAACATAACAACCAAATGTAAAAAATCGTAGTCTAAAGTTTACTACAAGGTCATAAGTAATGATCTTGACAAAGATTTAAATTCATAATATTGAAAATTCATGTTGCTATATAAATACAACCAAACCATTCCATTAAACTCCTTAATTTTAAATTAGCCTCAGTTATAGCGTTATTCCGTAAATTGAAAACAAAAAAAAATAGTTCTTATCTGTGTGTCAGCTTAACTACATTGAATTATCACATGGAATTTTCAGTTTAACTCTCTTTTGGTTACAGGAATTCCACCTGCCTCTCAGTCTCCTGTGAATCCTCTCCCTGTGAGAGATCCAAAATTCTAATGTTAATCAAATGAGAACATACGGTTAAAAATGTCTGCTATTTCGTAAGTCAAATAGCAATTATAAATTGTGCTAGTTAGTCAAGTCACAGCATATTGGCATATAAAACTAATTCAAATTTTATTTGGAAACTTTCAACTTTGTATCCTAAGTTTTTTACATTACAATTAATTAATAGAAAAGTCGTTTAATGTTTAGGCCTAATAAACATGCAAAACTGCATGTAAACGTTTTAGTACCGCATTAAAACGCCTAATAACTATGGTTACAGTTGCACTATATTCGATTTTTAAATAATAAAGAAATGTATATTTTGTATCCATAGAAACCTGGGACCTTAATCAACATTAGCATTAGATTTTAATCAACATGAAGGCTATAAAAATGTATTTAGGAAGTATTTTGCAATTTCTCTATTCATCGTTACTGCCGGCATTATGCTATGGATTTCTTAGACATTTTTTGTAACCAACGATTGTACTAAGAAGTGTATGAATAGTGTAATGACTGGACAAGTGAGAGAAAATCTTAGGTCTTAGAAGCGAACTAGGAGAGAATTCAAGAAGAAAGACACTGACGGGGGCGGATGAAGATCTGTATATTTGATACAGTTTAGCGTTTATTCCAAGATTATAATGTATGTATGTATGATTACTGTACCTTTGATTTCATTTTAACATAACTATAGTTTCAGTTTAATTCGTAAGTTGTAACAATGTGCCTATTGTTAAACACATAGAAATTTACAAACAAATTATATTCTATTCTGTTGGCTCCATTTTATGATTTTCTTTTAATTCATTGGAAAACCATAAACCAATTACATAAACCACAGTAATTTATTTCAAAGAACAAAACTTTAACCTTTAACTTGTTTAAAGTTGACAAAGTGTCTAAAAAATTGCACTGTAAACTTACAAAATACTACTGTAACGTTTTAAAATGCCAAACCGTGGTTCAAAGCGTAACATTGCCAATCCACTCATGATAACGGGCATGTTTAGTTTGTACTCACATATAAATAAAATGGCATAGCACCTCATTAGCCTAAGCTGCATTGAGGTACTTTCATTACTTATTTAAATAGAAATATCAACGAATTGCAGAGGACAGGTGCTCAACAGTATAATTAAACATTTATATACTACAGTAATTATAAACAAACAATTGAGTTTTTATTTATTTAAACAAATCTTCAATTTGGTCAATATTAAAAGTTAACAGCCATTGTTTTAGTTCTTTTGAAAATTTGGTGAGACTAGTGGTACCACTAATATAAAATGGAATCTTATTAAATAGTTTACAAACCATATAAGTAAAATATCTTATAGGCTTCAAAATTTGGATGTGGAAGTGCAACTCGATTTAGTAGCTTTAGCCTCTGAGAGAAAACATAAGAATTAGAAATATTTTGACCACCTCTCACAAAAAACAACCGTAAAACTCGAAACATATAAAGGTGTCTCAAAGGTAATATATCCAACTCCTTAAAAAAAGGAAAAGAATGTTCGAATCGGCTGAGTTTGGAAATTTGTCTTACTATATTTTTTTGAGCAACTACTATCGGATTAATGGTGCTGGCATAAATGCCACCCCAGCAACTTATACCATACTGTAGTTTACTATTTACGATTGCAAAATAAATGGTTCGCAGTACGGATATTGGACACATGTACTTAAGCAAATAAAATTTTCGCAATGCCATATTTAAATATGTTTTTAATGATTTTACATGAGCTTTCCAAGAGCAGTGTTTATCTAAAATTAAACCTAAATATTTAATAGTTTCAACTTCTTCAATTAAAACGCAATCATTGCATTTTGCAGTGGAAACTTTATTTAAACAATTCAAGCATTTAAAACAAAGCACTCTATTAAAAAATTCCTTGTTTTTTAAAGAAAACCGGATATATTTTGTTTTTGAGCTCAAGACCAATTTGTTTATGGTAAACTACATTTTAAGTTTATCTAAGTCGTTTTGCATGTCATTAAATAAATCATTTTCACTTAGGCGTGCTTAGCACAACCTAGTATCATCAGCAAAGCAAGTAAGTGATCCTTTTAGATTTCCAGAACATAAACTATTTATATAAATTATAAACAAAATTGGTCCAAGGACAGAACCTTGGGGAACGCCGCATGTTATAGGTGGAACTTCACTAACGCTTTGTTTAATTCGAACACATTGGTATCTTCCCGTAAGATAGCTCTTAAACCATTACAACGATATTCCTCTAATACCTGAATCAAATAAACGCAAAGGAAGAATTGTATGATCCACTGAATCAAACGCTTTAGTGATATCAATAAAAAGACCTTCAACCCGAAATTTATCATTTAAACCAGAATAAATACTTGAACAGAATTCTAGTAGTGCATCTTCAGTGGATTTATTTTCTACAAAACCAAATTGCCTTGAACTCAAAAAGTTATTTAGATTAAGAAATTTAATAAGTCTGGATTTAACCAGAGTAGTGGGGAATGGCCACTTTTAAAACCGACCACGTGCCCCCCGAGCCACGTGACTTGGCAGCTGGCGCCAGCTGCCATGTCACATAGCTTCCGGTGGGGGTTAGAGGGTATATATGAGATGCTGTAGTTATATGTTATGGCATATAGGTTGGGGTGGAGATGGCGATAGTGTTGGCGTTAGGGTGAAGTGAATTTGCGCATAAAATTAAAAGTTAGTTCAAAATTGAAATTCGTCGGTGTTGACGAAACTCTAACAGTTGAAGAAAAATTAAGAGTTAGTTTAAAATTGAAATTCAAACTTATAACTGGGATGTGGAAAATATGTCAAGGTCATCCAGAGTAAGTTTTTAAAAATTCTATCCAACTATCACCAGAAATAGTTTTAAGTTGAAGTAGTTGGTGATAGCGGGATAATTGATTCGTGCCATGGGAGAGGTGTTTATCGTTTGAAAGTTGGCGATTGAATGAGAAGCGCCGCCTAGGGAGAGGGCTTATAAAACGGTAACCTTCCCCCACCACCCCTTCCCCCACTCCTTTAGACCAATAACCGGTCGCCGACTCTATGTGGTAAAACTGAACCAGACATGGCGGCCGCCATGGATAATTCTAACCTCAAACCTTAGTTTTGCATTGGTGAGCATGCGCCACCCCCACTCCTTTACCTTTCTTTTATATTTTTAAAACCGAACAGATGTCCGGGCAGCTGCCCCTACGGGTAGATGTTCGGGCAAGTGTTGGGGGGCAGAGATGTTGAAATATTGGGGCGGAGATGGCGATAGCGTTGGTTGAACTGAATTTGCGAATAAAGTAACTAGGGTTGAACTAAAAGTGCACATAAATTAAAAGTTAGTTGAAAACTGAAATTTGACGGTGTTAACAAAACTCTTAATAGTTGAACAAAATTAAAAGTTAGTTTAAAACTGAAATTCAAATTTATAAATGGGATCTGGAAAGTATGTCAAGGTCATCCAGAGTAAGTTTTAAAAAAGCCTACCCAACTACCACCAGAAATAGTTCTAAGTTGAACTAGTTGGTGATAGTAGGATAGGTTGAAGTAACTTTTGAATTTTATTAGTGAACATAGAATTAATGTGCAACAGCAGAGTTTAAACAAGTTGAACTTTTGTGATGAATTACAGAGTTGTAAATGCAAACACCGACGACGATGAGAAGGTAAATGCAGAGTCCCCAGATGATGTATTTGAAAAGCTTGAACAAATGTAACATTTCGAGTTGGTTTTCCTGTTCCATTTCCAATCGTTTAATTTCTAATTTCAATTTATCCTCTTCCATTCTAGTTACGAAGGGAACTTCATCCATCATATCCATCATGATTGTGTTAGTGTTTGAAATTTTAAAACAAGTGATGTTGATAGTTCAGAAGTCGAAGACGAAATGAGAAGTAAAAGGGAGAAATGTTAGTTAAATAAAGAAGTGGTGGGGGGAAAGGATGAATTACAAAGAAGTGGTGGGGGAAAGACGTTGCTCTTCATTATTACCATCAGTAGTGTTAGATGGTGCAGGAGTTAGATTTAGTAAACTGTCTTTGTCTAAACTTTCAACCTTATCACAAATAGGACAATTGTATATTATTTCCAAATTCATTTTGATGGTTGTACAATTATCTACAAGTTCTTGTAAAATATTAAAAATGTCTTGTAACTCTTCTTTAGAGTTTATTTCAAAACTAGAATTCATTCGGGCCAATGGAGAGTTGTTCATTGTTGGAGAGTCGGTGATGGAATGAGGATCGGCACATAGGGAGGGGGCTTATATAATGGTGACCTTGAGCAGGCGTCTAGGGAAGGGGGCTGTCTAGGGAGGGGGCTTTTATATGGGGAACCTTGAGCTTATGATTGAATAAAATGTTTAGTTCTTCTTCTTCGTCTTTTAATTCAATTATTTGAACCGGAGTAGTTGTTTCATC
Source organism: Neoaliturus tenellus (assembly GCA_030545055.2). Taxonomy (NCBI): domain Eukaryota; kingdom Metazoa; phylum Arthropoda; class Insecta; order Hemiptera; family Cicadellidae; genus Neoaliturus; species Neoaliturus tenellus. The sequence continues at coordinate 75,740,277 of CM061532.1, read as the reverse complement.
TTCTTCACTTGATGAAGAAAACAATTCACCAGGATTTAAATATTGAACTACAATTCTGAACCATCTTATAGGATATTCGTCAATGATAGAAAGTAAGTTTTGAAACAATTCTTCCATCTCCTCCCTGTCAGTTATTATATGTTCAAACTTGATAAATTTGTTTTCCATGTTGTTAGTTAGAGTTTTGGAAGTGGAATGATTTAATATTATATAAAAATTAGAACTAGTGGTGGGGGAAATCTCAAGGTCATCCAAATGAAGTTTTAAAAAAGAGTGTAAAACTGAAATTACACATTTGATGGTTCTACAGGATCGGAATACCAATCTGATCTGTATTTACATCTTTTTATCATATGTGTACAAAAATCATCTTGATGAGAATTGGTGCGTTGACAATGAGCAAGATCTAGAGGGTGAAATTTGAAACATCTTTGAGGACAACATGTATGAAAATATCTTGATTTGTAAAATTTGAAAGTTCGCAATTCCGGTGGTGGTAGTTGTTTTGTTTTGCATTTGCAATAACAAGATCCGAAGAATTCACATTTAGTACAAGCTAACCCATCCACCATCATTGGTCCTAAATCTGTACACTGTTGTTCACAACAGTAACGAGGTTTGTACTTGTATTTTTGCTCTTCCGTGTTGATGCTGCGGAGTCCAGTGAAAGAATAAGAGTGTATAGTGTTGAATAGCGAGTTTTATGTACTATGAAAAGTGGTGGGGGTAATTTCAAGGTCATCCAAACGGAGTTTTAAAAAATTATACCTTACTAATGTAAGGAATGTTGATACTTAAGAAGTTTGTTTCTCTTTGTTTTCTTCAGACTTTTTATCTTTCTCAGCTTTAGCCATAGCAACTAGTTCTTCTATTAATAGCAGATGTACTTCAGGAAATTTCAAAATTAATTTAGCTTGGTATCCTTTTTTAGCTAATACATCTATATCTTTAGTCATTTGTTCAACAGTGTTGTAATCTTTTCCATAGATTTTTCCATCAAGTTGAATCATCATTCTGTACAACATTTTCTTAAATAGGTCTTGTCGTGGTGAGAGCTGAGAAGCAAATGATTATTTATTCAAGTATCACATCCTTTTTATTAACTCACATTCAACACGTGATTCTTTAGTTGTAGTTTTGTTTGTCAAAAGTTATTCAACATTGGTAATATTTTTGGAACTTGATGTTATGTTGACCAGTAGGCGATGAAAAAGTTGTAGGTTGTGTAGAAATAAATATTTCATCATCGCAATATTTTGTTTTAGTGAACATCCTTGTATTAGTAGCACTAACATCAACAGTTAAGTGATAACCACCGGTAAGTAAAACTCGCATTTCGTTGGTTAAATCTTCGAGTTGTTCAAAAGTTGTAATGGTGTTGGTATCGTAAGATGCACACTTGACTTTGAGAGACATATTTAGTTTTTTATATTAAGCAATAGAGTGAGCGAGATGTGTACGGTACGAAAGGTAGTCGTAGACTGATGAACTTCACAAGTAGATTTCTGCTTTTATCATCACACAAAATTGGGTCAAGGTCATTCCGTGGAATTTTTAAAAAAGCAACATATTGTAATGTACAAAGACATTACAATATGTTGCTTTTTATTTTTTTTTTTTTTTTGTTTTATATCATATTTATTGAGAAACAATTACAAACAAATATTTACAATGTTATGTACAAACTAATAAATAGTAGGTGTTACATGAATTGTAAGTTCAGTAGAGTTATTTCCACTTGGTCCGTGCGAAACTAAATAGAGTGCGCCGGGTTGAACTACACGAAGATCTTCATTTTGAAGAAGTTGTACAAAACGTGTAGGTAGGAAGATTTGAAACTTCGGTTCGTCACCAACTGTATACGGTGCCTCGCTCAATGTGCAATTAATAGCATCACCTACTGAAGTTTCCATTTTCTTGATTGTATGAATGATGTAATGTTTTTCTTCTTTTAGTTCAGAACATTTCTTCGTAGGTAGAATTGATGATTTAGAATGAGCGTTGAACTGATCGACCAAATTTTGAAGTAAGTTCTGCGATGCCATCTTGATGTTATTGTTAATTTTCTTGTAAATAAGAATGTCCGTTGGAGATGTTGTCTCTTCGGAGGTTCGAGTAATACTCATGCTGCGTCATGGTAGCGCTCTCACTTTTATAATCGACACTACCCCCACCACTTTTTTGAAGGAAACTATTCAAGCGGTAGGCATTCTTTAAAGCGCACTGCGACCTTCGATGTTTAAAACTTTTTGATGAAATACAAAGTTCGTTGAAGTAGCATTGGAAATCTTTATCAATTATCGCATTAATCACTTCGTTGCTTGTAAATGATTGTATCCAATTTGCTTTTTCCAATCCTCTTGTGTAGATAATTTTAAACTCTTTGCAATAATGATTCATAATGTGCGGCATCATGTTATAATTAATGAAACCTTCATCCCATCTTAAGTTGTGAAAATGTTTGTTCAACCATTTGTTTGTAACTTTCGCTTTAGTTGTTAGTCTATTAAATGGTACTGGAGGTTTGAACAAATAATGATAAACTACTGATGTGTTCATGTCCAAGATTACTAATTCTTTAATAATAAAATTACCATCATTTCCTCGGAAAGCTTGAAATTCAATTATACCTCTTTTAACTTCCATTATGTGTGGTGCATTAGAAAACGAAACCCGTTTATTCATGATGAAGTCTTATTAACAACTGACTTAAAAATTGAATGAGCCGACGTTTATAACAGACAGGATTGTTCTTCTTCTTTCACTTCTTGTGCCACTTCATCGATATTAAAATTGGTGTGATAGTTGTTTAATTGTCTCCACATTTCAACTTCTTGAGGTATTCTATTAAAGATTGAAGTATCCACGGGACCGTATAAAATTGGAACAAAAGGTTGTTTGTCCAATGTATCGATTAGATAGTCTTTAATTATTGCACTTGAAAATATTAGTTGTTTCAAATATCTGGTGACGGGACCGGTAGTACAACTTAAAGTGTAAAATTCTTCTTTAGTAAAATATAATTTAACATTGTGGGTAGTTAAATCTCTGAAGCGAACAATTTGTCCTCCACGATGTTTTACTATATCAACTTCAATATTTGATTCCAATAAACTTAATCTTGTTCTTCTTCCAAATGTGTTGTTACTTAAATAGCACTCCAAAAGATGTAAATGTTTCATGAGAGATTCCCAAGTAGTTTCACTGAAAGTAACCATTTTGTTTCCATGATTTAAAATAACAATTGGTGAATAATCCATTGATTTTAAAATTCCAACTGATATACTTTTTGTCATACATGAAGAAATTGGGTAGATAATCCGAAGAAATACTTCTGTTAAAATATTGGTTGTAATGTTAACTTCAACCTTCTTCCTTTTTACTTCTTTTTCAGCTTCTTCTTCTTCTCTCTTCTTATGTTTGTTAAACTTTAGGAACTCGTCCATTTCTCGTTCAACTTGTTTTTCTATATCTGAACTATTATCATCCATTAGAGGTGTATTTTCTTCTCCGTTAGTAGAATTCATCTTGCGAATGATGTTTCCCATACGACGGTTGAAGATAGAATAAAGTTTCCACTAATTATTTTCTCGCTTTTATATTTTTCGTAAAATCCTTGAAATTTATACAATTACATAATTGTTTGTTTTCAACTTGTCTTTCACAAATGAAATTCTAACCTCAAAAATTTGCAGTCGTTGTACAATTCTTCTTAAAGTACATTCTTCACAATTCCGGTCAGCGGTGTGTAAGTAACTATTTTATCATGTAGAATTAGACAGTATGCCGAAGTTCCATCCGCTACTGGTTCTTCAAATTCCATTTCAATTTTTATATCCACACTTGATGATTTTACCGATTCATTTTGTTTTGAACAATCGATTACAATTATTGGAGCCTTGGAATAATACTGGTCAGGTGATAATAGTGGTGTATTAGTTTTCCCATAATATGACGATTGAAATCTTGCATACATATCGTATAAAATGGAAAAACGTTTTTTGCTGAACATGACATTCAAATTGTCATAGGGAAAGAATTGAGAGTTTAAGAAAACTTTACAATTCTTTATTTTACAGTGATCAAATTGACCAGCATTTGCAGTGATAACATCTTTTCGCTTAGTTTGAAAACCGAGTATTATGTACCTTGCTCGTTCCAAGTAAGTTGATGTCTTGACGGTCCATGTTTGTCGTTCTGTCTGAGGTAGTGTAGGGTATTCATGAAATTCCCAACTTCGGAATGGCATCACAATATCACGGTCAGATTTCAACTTTCTCAATAATAGGATTCTATGTTCATCAGCCAATCTTACATGAGGTACTCTCCAAACAACTTTATCCAACTGTAGTTGCCATTCCAGTTTATCTTCCGTAGTTGCAGGGTCTGCAAGTATCAAGTCCTTATTAGTTGAAGATCTGAGTAATACTAATTCTTGTTTGACATTTATTATTACCCGTTTGTAATCTTCAGCGAATCCCAAAAGCAATCGTAAAGGTACATGAAAATCAAAGTGACCGTTGGAAGCTGGTGTTATAGTGTCTTTATCGGGGGCAACCCATCCGGCGGTGACTATTGAATTCTTCTCATGCGGTGTTAATGATGTTAATCCTTTCAATGTCGTTGTTAAACCAACCTTTTTTGTTGAATCAACCGTCATTCCTGATATTTCATATCTTATTTCATCAAAAAGATATGCCATCGGGTTATTTATAAAAGGAACTGTTGAAGCAGTTTTTCCATCCAATTTTAATACCCGTCCTTCGATGTACAAGTAACTTTCACACGGTAAAGTGTAAATATCTTGTTGTTGAATGGGGATTCTTATTTCATCGTTATTGTTTAATTTTGATGAAGTGTAAGGGTTGTGCGTGTGATATTCCTTCTCCTATAGTGTTTCGTCGAACGTTAGTCCTTGAGATATATCCAGGATATCCATCGCTGTTAAGTTTCAATCCAATCTTCTGTAGAAAACGAATGTTGTCCGATGTTAACTCTTCCAATGTTGAGGAGCTACTGAGCTCCCGACTCTTCCGTTGCGGTTTAAATGATAATCCCATGTTGACTTTTATGTTGCTGCTCTGATGTGTATCCGTATAGTAATTGTTTCTCCTCTAAAGTCAACACTATGACCGTCTTGATCCAATATGTTCAGTACGATGTCTGAAATGAAACTGGTGTTTAACGGTAGGTATATCAAGTTTTGTGGCTTCTCAACAATTTTAAAACCGGGAGCCACTGTTGGATAAAATGTATGTAAAATATGTTGATTAACTCCATCTCTATACGATCCGTGTATAATGTTGCACGTGACATCGATACTATTTACTTTCAATATTGTTACAGTTGAATCACCTGAATGAGTAGTTCCAGGAGTTAAGATTTTCTTTTTTGTATCTGTAAATCCAAGTAAACTGCCAATCGACTGTTCCAAGCTGACATCAATATAATATTTTGAAGTTATTTCTGCTTTTAAAGTATTATTGTTTCCTTTAACGGTGATATTGTCTTCTCCGAGTTGTTTCTGTAATAATTGGTTTATATCATCAATTTCATAAGCTCCAGTAGGAAATGTAATTATTTTCAATTCTGAGTATTTTCCTGCAGCATCCTTAGTTTCATAATAATGTAGTAAATTGTTCTTCCCTTCCGTAACATTGGGAATTGAGTTGTTGGTAGTCAAATCAAGTAATGCCGCTTCCCATAATCGTTCCTTGGATAGACGCAATGCTGGGAACAGCGTACTTTTTAATGTGGATGAATTTCCACTCAATGACACTGTATACGATGACATCTTAAAGCTGACTGACACTTTTCGCTAGAAACTCCAAACATAAATGCCCACATGTTTCAGTATTGTTAGGTTGTTCTCTTTTGTAATTGTAAAAAATGTTTTTTGAGTTTCGAAAATAATGTTGCAGTTCTTTTGGCGGTGGTAGATTGCCAAAACTGTCAAAGTATTAAACGCTTTGTCCGAGCTTTTTATAGCATACCCAATGAGTACCTGGACCATAGGTGGAATCCAAATTTACTATTCCAGTTTCATTTTTCCATATTTTAGTTGGTAATGCATCTTTCATAAAAACTCCTCGAAAGAATGGTATTTTCAAACATTTTACATAATCATTTAACTGATGATTTGTTAAGGCTTTATTTGGAATTATTAATTGATTCTTCTTATTTAGTACACACGGTATGGTCTTAGGTATAAACCTGCTCCGTTTTTTACCATTTGCCAAACAGAAGTCTTCTTTATACTTGCTTTATGAGTTCTACGACGTCCTTTTTTAATGTTTCCACCTCTTTTGGGAGTGCCTCTCTTTGCAGGTCTTCCTCTGCGACGTTTTCCACCACCTAACTTTGCTTTCGTCTTCATGGCTGTAGTTACTGCCCAAGCCGATGCTTTTTCTGCAATACTTGCGTCACTTGATTTTACTCTTTGCCAAGCTTTTTCCGCTAGAATTTTATCTGCTATAGATCTATTTGTTGAATCTTTATACTTTGAATATGCTATATCGTGTTCTTTGCAAGCTTGATCTAATTTATTAATTCCAGGATCTCCTCTTGCTAAACGTTTTGCCAACTTAGTTCCAGGTCCACAATATTGATAACCTCCGGGCAGATGTAATTCGTATGGTAAAGCGTCTATCGCTCGATTGACAACAGCACCAATTGGAATCCGTCTGAGCAGGGATAATGCAGCTGATGTTAAACCACGTCCTCTCTTGCCGCTGTCTTGACGACGACTGAGCGATACGGTCTTCATTATGCTGTTTTATGTAACCAACGTCTTCACTCTATGAAATACTTTATGATAATGAATCCTTTTTTGTATATTCCATACTTAAATATTCATAAGTTTTACTAGTATCTATCAATGATTTCATCTTTAATCCATTGGTTTCTCTGAGAATCTTCGATTTTATTGTGTTTCATCGATGCATTAATCAAATGATTATGCATATCAATAACTACATTACCTACAAGATTCATTACATACTCTACATTAGTAGCATCTTTGTTACGTGTAGGATTATCAAGATATGTGATACGTTTACCATTACATGTATACGCAGATGGATCATTATTAGAGGTTGCTATAACTTGATTAATAGTAGCAACATCATTCGGAGCTATTCCTGCTGATATGTTAGATATTCTTCTATTTTTCCATCATATACGTTATTTATTTTATCTAAAACTATAGTTTGTTTTACAACAACACAATCCTGATCATCTTTACCAGATTTAACTTGGGTTAATCGTCTACCTTTACATATAAAATTAACACCAGTAGCTGATAGTTGTGGTACTTGTGTTAAAATAACAGCATCATGTTCTTCCGTGCCTAAACTTATATTTGACAATCTTTTATTTTTTCCATCCCACTTGTCATTTTTTAGTTGTAGTAAGGTAAACTTTTCACTTCCTTGCATAAGCTCATCACCTTTCTTTGACACCACCTGATTCTGTTTAACAAAAGCGGATGTTCCTTTTTTCAAGATTTCATTCATTTGTCTCACGGTAGCAGCATCAGATGGAGTTGAACCATCTTCCAGATTGGACAACACTTTTCCATGACAATTAATAACAGCACTATTATATAAAATACAATTATCTTTAATGTATTTTATATTAACACCATCACTTTCTTCTTTAGGATATCCAATATCGTTTATAGTATATTTATAGAAGGAAAATCCATCTTTTTTCTTTTCTGGTATTACAGAGTGCAAATAACGCTTATTAATTGTATCTGTATCCTCGGTTGGATCTGCCACATTAGTTATTTTATAATTTAAAGCATTGTACTTTTTTCCACTTTTAGTCTTTTCCAACAGTAAAGCGTATTCCATCGCAGATAGAAAATAGCCTTTATTAACAACATCTCCATTGTTGACTGGTTTTGCAATGTTAATAACCCTGTGAGATTTTGCATCATACAGTTGGTTGTTGTCGAGTTTTAAACTTGTAGATGTTTCCTCCTTTACTATCTTTAAATTTGTTGCATCTCCATCTTCTTCTGGATCTTTAACAAACTTTAAACGTTTATTATTCATGTTATAGTCACCTTCGGGTGTTTGCGGTAATCCACTTCTTTTTCTGTTTTCTCCAACTTGCACTCCTAACGCGGAGTAGCGTCCGAACTTGTCGACGCTCATGTTAGAACTGACACATTATACACCTGCAACTCTTATATATCCGCGGACAATTATACAATTATGCCGCGATTCCTGAGTTCGTCAATCAGAGCTACCCATTCATTATTTAAACCTGTATGACCAGCTTCCATGGCTTCATGCAATAGTCTCATTCTATCAACCAATTTATTGGTGTCATTGTAGTAAATTACATTTGTATTGTATAGATTTTTCATCAATCCTTTACCAGATGTTGAAGTATCTCCTTTACTCTTTTTACCATGTTGTTCAAGAAGTGATAAATCCATAAGTGATAAAGATTTTCTTTTTAGTGGTTGTCTCACCGCTGGTGCAGTACGTAATGTTGGCAATTTTCGTGGAGGAAACAACTTTTTTATAACGATGTTATATTTTGTTGCACGTGAACGATTAATCATTCCATCCTTTAAGTAGTTTCTTTTATGAGCGTTAGTATTTTGTAGAATCTCCTTAAAAACACTTAAATCTTTGGAAGAATATCTTAGTGGTATGTTTTTAAAAATTAATTCATATAATCCTTTTGTTCCTTTATATCTATGCTCACCAATAATGATGTAATCGTCTTGTGTTATTTCAAGCTTTGAATCGCCAATCTTCCATTCATTCCCATCAATTCTTGCTCCGTATACGTGTGATCTACTCAAATTCGGGTTTGATTTCATGTCATGTAGCATTTTCATTATATATTTTCTTCCAAGAGGTCCATGTTGTAATATATCGCTACTCAATTGAGTTAAATTTGGAATAGATTGTTCAGCTTCAGGTATTGGCTGTTCTTCTTCCTTTTCAACAATTGGTTCTTCTTCTTCTTATGTTTCTTCTTGCTCACTAGCACTTGTATATGAATCATCATCTTCTTCTTTTTTTAATGTTTGTACTTCTTGTTTAGAAACTGGTAGTAAAACATCTCCTTCATAACGAGGTTTCATAACCAATAGTTTCTGATATCTGTTTTAAAGGTTCCGTAATAGGTTTAAATGTAGTCTCTAGAAATTCTTCTCTTTCACTTAAACCCATCCTCAATGCACGATTCTTCATCCTAATAGAATCACTGAGTGATTTTATTTCTTTCAATAGTTTTTCTTGATTCACCATGTTTACACTGTGAAGTTCAACGTGTAACTAGATGTAGCATCGGTAGTTCAACGCATAAATACAAATTTATCCAACCCTATACGATATCTACCATTTTTAATATCTTCTTCCTTCATAATAACGAGAAAGCTATATTTCTCATTCCATGCTTTGCCACACATCTCTTTAAATTTTTCAAATGGCATATCCGCATTTACATGATCATTATATATATGCTTTAAATTTGTTTCATCTTGCTTGAAGATGATCAACATATTTGCATTGTCTCTTATAAGTTGTTTTGGAATTTTACTGTATGTTTTACCAATATAAATGCTATCAATATTATGATGTCTTCCCATAGCAAAATAATTCCTTATTGTGTCATGATTTTCACAAGAAACATCGTCAAATATAAAAATAGAAAATGGTTTTGCTTCATTTGGTTGCATAATTGTTTCACTGGCATTAAACTTGTAAAAATTCACTTCAGGTACACTTGCAAGTACTTTATCCAATAATTGATATTTTGGTTGTTGCAATGATTTTGAAAAAATGTATATATTATTAAAACGCAATCCTTTAGGATTAGTTATAAGGTTAAAAACAACATTAGTTTTTCCACAATTTGAAGGACCAGTTATTAGACATCTTATCGTATTTGGTAGTAATTCACCATGTTTTCCATGATTTAACTTATCATTGTCAACTGTCAATTCATCAATGTTATTGATATTAAATCGGTCTTTTTGTTGTACAATCTCCATCTTGTATAAAGGTTAAACACACAATGAGCTATTAAACAACTATACTAAGTCTTTTGAAGGAATCCAAGAGTCTTCACTTTTATCAAACCCTAACCACCGGACTTTAACCATATCCTTTTTCCTTTGTAAAATCTTCTCGACAAGATATACATCACCAACTGTTGATTTCAACAATTCGTGTCCGTAGAATCCACCTTGAAGTAATTCACCCTTGTTATCCTTTAATAAATAGGTTTCAGGTATAGTTGGTTGCACTTTATAAATTGTAAATACTTCATTAGTCCAATTTGGTAGATATCTTTTACTAAATACACCTTTGTATTTGCTTATACGAACTTTATCGTTGGCCTTGAACTTCTTTGGTTGCAATTTTTCCAATTTCGGTGTTGTATTATTTTTAATGCGTTGTAATACAATTTTCGCATTAGCACTGTTTACCTGGATAGGTTTCATTCCAATGGTACGATGATATTTGTTGTTATACTGTTTTATAAGTTGTGGTAATATGTCATACCACACGTATGATCCTCGTTTTGAAAATTGTTTATACATCGCACCTTTCAATGTTCTATTGAATCTTTCAATTATTGAAGCTTTAACTTCAGAATTTGTAGAATAATGATTTATTTGATATTTCTTCATCAAAGCTCTAAAGTCTTTATTAAAATATTCTTTTCCATCATCGGTCTGTAGATGTTTAATTTTAAATTTATTTCTTTGTATTGTGGTTTCCATAGCTTTTGTAACACTTTTAACAGTCTTATCCTTCAATGGTAAAGCGTCAGCTATTTTAGTAAAACAGTCTATAATTGTTAAAATATATTTAAATCCTTTGTTTAATTTACTGTGCGGTATCATTTCAATGAGATCAGCTTGATAAAGATCATTCATTCCTTTAATGATTGTACTTCTTCTTGGAAATCTTCTTCTTGCTGGTTTATGTAGTTCATTTACAATCTTGTCCTTCACACTTTCCATCTTCAGATGTTGCTAGTACACCGCATGTAAAAATACTGATCCATAGAATAGTTTATTCTCATTTATATAGTTTGAATATAGGTCAAGGCCATTTCATATTAGTGTAAAAAAGAGGGAACATGGCATTGGGCTTGCCATGTCCCCTCTTCTTTACGGAAAGGAAAAAGGAAGAAGGTAGAGGACGAAGAATAGGTTTACTGGTCGATAGGGTTTAGAGAGTAGTGGCCGAATGGTAAAGTATTAATTTTATCTTCTAAAATATGGCGCTTGTCATCTTTGTAGCTTAATGCCCACTTTGTTTGTTTGACACTAAATAGTTGATGATTATAACTTCTAATAGTGTTGAACGTTGCAGTTGTTTCAACATTTTCAAACAAACATCTTTTATAATGTTCAAACTGTACGTTCTTCTTAAGAAAAGAAGTTTTTATTCCTTTGGCCTTCTTCGTGACTTGATGTTCGTTCCTCTCATTTATGTACAGTTGAAACGAATACAGTTTGGACATTAATGCTACAATTTCCATCATTGGCACACCATTCGTTTCATCTTTAAATTTTCCCAATACTTTCTTGTTTCTGTCATAGTCGTAATTTGGATGATCCTTAGGATAATCGGAAAAGTCGAAATCATCTTTATATATAAAGGTGCGTAGATCTTCATACATGTCATTTGTTTTAATCCAGTAAATTAGTGCATCCGTATCCATATATGCAATACCAATGTTCTCTCTTCCATAATAGTTAACCATCTTCTTATAATGAAACTCGTACATATGTGTTTTTGAAATATCCAAGATTGACATTCCAAGATACAAAGGACGATCCATTTCAACTGACTTCTTGTTCATGGAAATAACAACTAGATTTTCATTAATAATTACAGATGAACCAAAGTTTGGTTGTTGCACCAATTTCTGCAATTTTACTGGATCAGTTACCAATTTGATATCCTTATGTTTCCTTTTGTTTTCCAAAGTCTTGCCAAATATTGCGTTATTCATTAATTTGAAAAAATCTTTTTGAAAACTTGATGTAGTGGTGGCTCTTCTTCTTGTGTTGTTGTCGATGTAAGGTTTTAACCAACAAGATTGAGAAAATTGTAGTACTCGATTAATTTTTGTAATTCTCAATCCTAAGTCTAAAGCTTGTTGTATCATCCAGTAGTGTCCAACATATCGAGACTTGTCGGTTAAAGTCATCATTAATTTCGGCCATCTTCCAGTAGGGGAAATTTCAGTCTTTGGAAGAAGTGGTAAATCGTAATGATGATCGTGAAGATGTTCAGGATATTCAAAATCAACATCAAAAATGTAACCAGTTTCACCATGCTTTGGTAAATCCATAATGTTTCCAATCGATTCTGGATCTATCCATTTAAAATTATCATAGGGAAGGGGATTTGACATTGCCCATCCGTATAAGTTATTTGCATCAAAATAACCTAGGAATGTTGTTGGTTTTGATGCATCATAATCGGGCAGATACTTGTTATTCGCCTTAACATGTCTGGTTACACTTTGTGTCAATCCCCCTCGAACTCCTGATTCTAACATCAAAACCATATCTACATCAGTAAGAAGTTGTAATTTACAATTTGTTTCTTTCAACATGGCTTGCCATGCTAGTCCAGGTGAAGTGTATGAATGAAGAGGGTCTAATCCATATGCTGCAAAACACGTATTTCTAAATTCTTCTATTATATCACATAATAAAGTGACATCTAATTTAACATAAAAATCTGAATATTCTCCCAATGTTGTAAATCCTAATTCATTCCATACTTTACATGCATGATCATAATCCTCTTGAGATATGTCCATGTTGTATAATTTACTTTTGAATTCTTCTATTGGCGGAAGTGATGTTTCATTAAATTTTTCTAAACTGTCTATATAATCATATGGGAAAACACCTTTCCGAAGTACGAGATCCAGTTTGTCGTTACTTACAATCTTCTTTGTTTCAATAAAATCTTTCTTCCTTAAATTTTCAGAAAGTTTAGACAAACTCGATGGCATAAATCGGTAGGAGTCTAAGAATCTTAATTTGACATTTCCAACTGTTTTAGAGAAACTTATAAATTTTTCTGAAGTTTCAGCCAACACATCTATTGAACCATTGTCTCTTCCTAATTCAGGTATTATAAAATGAGCATCATACCCACTGAGGTTATGCAGAACCACAGGAATAAATAGTGGTAAACGATAGCTCAAATTGCATTTATTACAAGCAGCACCCCTGTAATAACCTGTAAGGTGGTCATGATCTTTAACTTTATAATTGTCAATGGTAAATTCATTTTTACATAAGAAACAATGAGTTGCATTTTCATGTTGAATTTCCTCTTCTTCCTCCATCGGTTTCATTGGTACGATATTCGTATATAATCTTTGTACATTTTCAGCTATTAAATATAAATGGTCAAGAAATATTGTTTCCACATTTTCACCACGATATACTAAAGGTTCTGAAGTTAATCCATATTGGTTTAAATGTTCTTCTGATAATGTTGATTTAACCATTAAACAAAAACTATTTGGTTTGTGCATTTGATATTTGACACTTTTTCTAGCTTCACAATTTTCATCTTCTATAGGAATTAGTGTTGATTCAAAGTCCGCATATACAACTATAGGGATACGGTATTGATGATGAACCTTTTGAAATGTAACAAATGCTCTGTTTTCCAAAGGTAAATTAATCTTTGCTTCATAATTATTGTTACATAGCCTTTTGTGCTCTTGTAACCATTCTCTTCCTTGTCTTCCTTCTCGTTGAAAATTAAAACATCTCTTGCAAATTATCTTTCTGTGTCGATCTTTAGAAAGCTGCTTGTTAACAAGAGAGTCGAATTTCTTTATGTACACATAGTGAGACACATCTCCTCGCGTTAGTAGTAGTAAATCCGTATGATCTGGTAGCTCTTCTTTTACAACACGTAAAGGAAACACTTTGTTTGAACTATCTAATGCAAAAACATTGATAGATGTACCAGGATTTTTATTCTCAAATTTTGATATATCTTTCAGTGATACAGGGTAAGTAATTCCTTGAAAATTGTACCTATGTCTTTGATTTTCATAGTGTTGGTTAGGTTTATCGAAATGATTTGGTACAAACTTAGATGTGATCGCATATCTAAAACATTCATTATCTTGATTTTTCACATTAATACATGATCTTGTATCCTTAATTCTTTTAGGCAAAGGAATGTAACTAGATCCCATTAGTCCATATCCATGTTTATGAACTCTTATATCTAATACTTCAATACTTGTAAGACTCCATCCGGATCCTCTTCCTTCGTGTTCCTAAATTTTTGTTAATATTTCTTCTATACAGTTTTCTACTATTGAATCAATGTTTGAACTTTTCATAATGGTTCGGTTTTTTGTTATGAATCCTCTTGGTGATAATTCTTCTTGTACATTTATAAACATAGCTTCTAGTAGTAAACCAAATTTAAGAAAGTTCAATCTTTTCAATTCTTCTTTTAAAGTTTTACTTATGACTGGTTTTGCTTCTCTAATAAATTCTTCTAGCTTCAAGTTTTCATTTTGAATCTTATGATGCATTACTACTTTACCAGGTAATGCAAATACTTGTAGATTCGGTAAAGTAGTTGAAGATGTTGCTGTTATTTCATCTTGTTCATCTTGTTCATCTTGTTCATCTTGTTCATCTTGTTCTTCTTGTTCTTCTTGTTGTTCTTGTTCTTGTTCTTGTTCTTGTTCTTGTTGTTCTTGTTTTTCTTCTGGGTTGTTGTGAATTAGTTCTTTATGACAGTCTAATAGAATTTCATCGTGAAACGATTCCGAACATTTATCGCAACTATACATTTTGAGATGTTTACTCTTCGAAATTTCGCCAAGAAATGAAATGGGCTCTCATGTTCCTCCTTTTATAACGGTTCCCCCACCACTATTTCATCTTCTTCACTATCCAAGGAAATCAAACGTTTTGAACAAAAATATTAACCTTCTACAAACTAATTGTTCATTCGTGTTCTTTATTCCCATTGGAGTTTTAGTATATACTTCTTTATATTCGAGCTTTAACGAACTTTCCCCCACTCAACTAATTCTAGTTAATTTTAGGTAGAAATGGCTAGAGCACAGACACTTGGTTAAACTAAATTTGTGCATAAATTAACTAGAGTTGAACTAAAAATTCGCATAAATTAAAAGTTAGTTCAAAACTAAAATTCGACAGTATTAAAAAAACTCTAACAGCTGAACAAAAATAAACATTAGTTCAAAACTGAAATTCAACAGTGTTAACAAAATTCTAACAGTCGAACAAATAGGTCAAGGTAATCCAATTTAACGCGAGAACGAGGAATAGAGCACTAAGGGGCATGTTAGTCCATTACCACAAAGTGATCTATTCCTCGCTCTCTATTCTACATCTACTTTTTTGGGTTTACTTATTTATATTAAAATGTTCAAATTTTACTATGTAGAATGTCCATTCTTGCTCTTCAACTCTTTGATTGTTTTTAGCAATTGTAACAAATATTCGTTAGTTTTCACCAAAGTTTTTATTTTGCTACATCCAATTTCAATTGAAGGTATTATAAGTTGTAATTTTATAAGTTCGATCTTTTCTTTCTTGCGAATTTCTCTCTTTATTATGTTGTTCCTTATTTTTGCTGAAGATTTAAAGTCCATGTTGTTTCTGCTAAAGCCACAATAATAAAAGTCTCTTCAAACAACCTACATTTATACACATTCCCCCACCATTTTATAATCCCCACTCCTTTCCCCCTTCTTTATAGGATTTGAAAGGGATAGGGTGTAGGGTGGGGGAAGGGTAATTTTGTTATTACACTAGTTGTGCAAGAAAATAGCCGCCAGTGTCCACACCTTGTTCATAGCACTCCATCATAGATTGTGCCCACTGCAACATGCGGTCTCTGTCATTTGGTGTGACAAGGAAAGAATGACTATCACCATACAATATAAAAGAATCAATTCGTACATAACATCCTGAGTCCAACCATTTATTAGCTTCAGCCATAAACTTTTCTATTGTATCAAATGGAAATTGTGGATCAATTGCTATGACTTTACGTTCTTCACTAAGTTCAACAGTATAATCATCATCGTCCTTATCATCTTCACTTTCACTGTTGTTACTTAAAGTGTCTTCAGATTGTTCAAAAACATCAGAAATTTCGGAAGAATTGAAATTTTCATTCAGATGAGGAGGCATTTTGAAGCAAGAAATATTGTAAACAGGAGAGACGAAACGACAAGAGCGGCGTGTAGAAGAAAAATGAAGGAGTGACCAACGCTTGCTCCGCTTTTATAATAGTATGCAAATGAGGGGTAGGAGCTGACCGTGACCAGTCATCGACCCAAAGGAGTGGGGGAAAGTACTTTTCTTACTACTCGGATGGAAGTAGGTTAGTAGGTCACAAGACTTAGAGTGTTAAAAAATAATGGGGGAGAAACACAACGCTATAACGCATTGTGTTTCTCCCCCATTATTTTTTATAGCAAAATTTGGAAAAAACTAAGTGAATTTACTGTTTACGCCCCCACCTTGTAATACGATCCTTTTTATCCCTGAGGAGAAAGTCTTGAGAATCTAAATTGTTAAATCTCTTCTCTTTACACAAATTCTCACAAACTCTAATTTTATATTTTAAGCCGTTACATTTTGCCAAAATGTGTTGGTGGTCAACAACACTTAGAAAAAAATATTTCAAACCTTTCTTAAGCCTCTCTCCTCTAACGGATATTATTTCAGGATCGTCTTCAACGGTGGGGGTTTCTGTCAGTTGTGGTCCAGAAAGATGTTTCACGACATGTACACGGCAAAAACTTTCGTTTTTAACACATTTCCTCCCACAAGCTGATCCTTTCTTAATTCCCCTAGTAAGCACTTCAGGGCAAGTAGTGGGACGGCTAAATGCCCTACGACGCTCTTCTTGTAATAATTGAAATTGCTCTGAAGGAGCAGGCTTAGGAGCAGGTTTAGGAATAGGCTTAGTGGATTTAGTTTTATAATAGGTGTGGTCTTCAGGCATAGTAAGTGGTGGGGTAGTAGGCAATGGTGACAGTGGAATGACAGGTGTACTAAGATGATGAAGCAAAGTTTCAAATGAAGGGGTATTAGGACGGGGAGCTGGCTTCTGTGGAGGCGGCATGATGGTTGATGGCGGTGTAGAGTCGTTTGAAAGCGAAGTAGAAGGCGAAGGCGGTGAAAAAATGCTTCGAAGTTTAGAAGTCTTGGTAGGTGGAAGAATAGTGCCAGAAGTTGAAGGTTGGGATCCAAGTTGCTTCTTGTACCAGTCAGGAGGATTTTTCAGACGAAGAGTTTTCTTAGGTGCAGTAACAGCCGTAGTAGAAGTTAAAGTAGAAGTAGAAGTTGAAGTAGAAGTTGAAGTAGAAGTTGTAGTTGGCAGAGATGACATGGTTGTGGCTCCAAGTTCGCAGCGTAACGGCTGGAATCAGAATGAAATGTTAGCCACAGTCGGTGCGTCTTTTATAACAATATGCAAATGAGAGGGGTAGCAGCTGGCCGAGACTGATTATTGACCTGGGAGGTGGGAGAAAAGGGGAAAGAGAAGGTATTTATTTTAAATAATTCGCATAACTTTTGACTAAAATAAGATAATCACATTCTTCTTTTACTAAAATGTTTGTCTTACATAGACCTTTTCAATGATGTATCGCTTGTCCAAATCCGTCAATCCGTTATCAAGTTATAGCCATTTTAATTTTTCAGGTCATGACCGGTCATTCACCCGGAGTAGTGGGGGAAGGAGTGAGGTAGGTGTCTGAGAAAGGAGGGGGGGGCTACATTTTTTCGGGGGGGGGGCTCCATTTTTTCGGGGGGGGGGGCTCCATTTTTTCGGGGGGGGGGGGGGTCATTGACCCTTCCGAAAGTGGGTCAAGGTCATTCAAGATTTATAATGATCCAAGGTGATGGGAACAGTAATACTGTTCCCACCACCCTGTTTGCCTAACGGTTCCCACTCCCAACCCACTAGTTACGTTCTGCGAGGGACATCGACGCAATTTTGTTTGGACCGTCCGGGTCTACCGTAACGGTCCGGTCCGGGTCTACCGTAACCGTGAATTCCAAGGGAAACTGGAACAGCTAATGCAGAAACGCAACTCTAACACCCACCCAACTAATCCCACCCAATCATATTCCTAAACAAAATGCAAAAACCTAGTCCGCAATTTGCGGATGTCCCACCCCTTCTAAGTGAAGTTCAACGGAACTTCTGAATTTACAATTAATCTACCCCCTAACATCTAGCTGTAAGGCAAAACAACATTAATTAGTAATAAAAACACTTAAAACTAACAACACATCATTATTAAAAACCAAATAATTCAACACAATCAAATACCATTATTATTCTTAAAATTAATACACCTTAATGCTAAAAACCTCTTAAAATTATACCATCATTATTCTTAAAATTAATACACCTTAATCCTAAACCCAACTTATAACTAACATCGCAATGCGCAAATAATTTCTTAAATTAAATACAACTTAAAACTAAACACACACACACACATGCACATACCACATTGCATTAAAAAACGCAACGTAGTAGAAGAAGTTCAAATATATATAGGCCTACTATATATTTGAAACCTCTTGCTGAGTCGCCAACAACCTTTCGCTATGAAAGTTTGTTGACGACTGACGCTAAGATCAGGCTCGTATTGCTCCTCGGATTCTCAAGTAGTGGGGGAAGTTGTTTCACTCCAGTACAGTGTTCAATCCAGTCCAGTTCGCAGCAGTGTAAAAGGAAGGCAAAGGAGTGGGGAGCGGCGCATGCGCAACAACACAAAACCAAGGTTTGAGGTTAGAATTATCCATGTGCAGTAGCGCTAAAGTGAGTAATACAGGACTAGGCGCATGCGCATAGCATAGACTGATTCCGATCCGGAGAACTCGTTGCATGCGCAGCAGGTTTGAGGTTAGAATTATCCATGGCAGCTGCCATGTTTAGTCTGGTTTCACCACATAGAGTCAGCAACCGGTGGTGACCGGTCATTGGCCTAGAAGGAGTAGGGAAAGGTGGTGACCGGCCATTGACCCAGAGGAGTAGGGGAAGGAGTGGGGGAAGGGGGGGGCTCCATTTTTTCGGGGGGGGGGAGGGGGGGCTCCATTTTTTCGGGGGGGAGGGGGGGAGGGGGGGGGGGTCATTGACCTTTCCGGTCATTGCCCCAAAACCCCCTACTACTCAGGTGAAAGTCGGTCATCAGCGGCAGCTGCCCGGAGTAATTGCTAAAGCTATAAAAACCAGGTAGTTGGCTCGGGCATCTGCCCGGGGAAGTGGGCCGCTGCTGGGCTATAAAACTAGACTGCTTATTTGCGCCGCGACCATTAACTTACTGGCTTTCATGTTGATTGCATCCTTATAGCTACTACATTATTTACGTTCATTTACTTCTAACCTTACCACATAGTGTTTCATTACTACATAATGTTTAGTTAATTCTAACCTATAACTCTATTTTGTTAGTACATGACATTCTGTTTCATTTATCTCTTTATAACATATTTTATTTCTCAGTCTTCTTTTGACTTCAACATATAACACACCTCCTGTAATGGTTGCGCAAAGTTTAAAATTGAAACTATTGCGAACACAACACATATTACAAAATAATTCTAAACTTTCACTTTCAAAGTCTAAAACTAATTTAAGTAAAGTAAGAAAGCGGTACAGTTTTAACCCATTATACTCTTCAACAACCTCGCGGGTTAATGTTGATGATAGTATTATTCATGACATCTTGCGTTATATGTTACACTTCAACAATTTTGAACTTGTTACACCTATCGACTGTGTTCAACAAGTTTTTTTATTTTACCCCCACTATTCCTTATATAAGTGCTCTAACCACAATTCCTACTTCATCCTTCTCTATTCTGTTCAGCTGAGCTAAGGTTTGAGGTTAGAATTATCCATGGCGGCCGCCATGTCTGGTTCAGTTTTACCACATAGAGTCGGCGACCGGTTATTGGTCTAAAGGAGTGGGGGAAGGGGTGGTGGGGGAAGGTTGCCGTTTTATAAGCCCTCTCCCTAGGCGGCGCTTCTCATTCAATCGCCAACTTTCAAACGATAAACACCTCTCCCATGGCACGAATCAATTATCCCGCTATCACCAACTACTTCAACTTAAAACTATTTCTGGTGATAGTTGGATAGAATTTTTAAAAACTTACTCTGGATGACCTTGACATATTTTCCACATCCCAGTTATAAGTTTGAATTTCAATTTTAAACTAACTCTTAATTTTTCTTCAACTGTTAGAGTTTCGTCAACACCGACGAATTTCAATTTTGAACTAACTTTTAATTTTATGCGCAAATTCACTTCACCCTAACGCCAACACTATCGCCATCTCCACCCCAACCTATATGCCATAACATATAACTACAGCATCTCATATATACCCTCTAACCCCCATCGGAAGCTATGTGACATGGCAGCTGGCGCCAGCTGCCAAGTCACGTGGCTCGGGGGGCACGTGGTCGGTTTTAAAAGTGGCCATTCCCCACTACTAACCAGCTTTTCAATAACTTTTGAGAAAATTGATAATAATGATATTGGTCTATGATTGTTTAAATCCGTCAACAGACCCTTTTTAAATAGTGGTATAACTACAACTGTTTTTAGAGTTTGCGGAAACTCACCACTTAAACACGCAATGTTTTGCACTGGTTTGTACTTAATTAGATCGATTTTACATTAGGTGGTACATGATATATTTAAGATATATCTTTAGAATAAAATTTTTATAATAAAGGTTACTAACGTGAGTAGTATTTAGTATTAGTAGTTTATTTGCACTTCTTGAGGTATTTCGCGATAGCAGTCTCACACACATACATACACACGCACACGCACACTCAAACATCCGGTCGGAAGTGCCAAAGGAAGTGTTAGCGGAAGTGCAGGCTAGTGAATGTTCCGTGTTTAAAACAAAGTTGCCTTCACATGGGCTTATCTGAACCGTACGTTATTTCAGTCGATTTGTTAGTTACTACACCGTTAATATCGATAGCACCATAATTTTGCAGATAACACTCAGCATTACCTAAATAAAGGACCGATCTCTATAAGGGGTTCATGTTATTAGCCACTATTAATGTATGTAAATTTCGTTTTAAATAGCTAAATTTAAAAGGAGTCATTTTAACTTTGCTTTGGAAAATACTGTTTTTACACTTTTATTTTACATTTTATGTATAAATACATAATGTTTCAGAACCCTCTACTAATATTATATTGTGTAACCTTGTTATAAGAAAAAATAATCGAGGTGATGAATTAAATTGTTTATTATTAATTAGTTAATTAGTTATTATTATTTTGATAACAATTCAAATGAGATTTAGGTTTTTATTTCCCGTTTTGAAACTGCAGAAGGCTAATTCAAATTACTTTATTTTTTAGTTCAGGTTTACATTTTTTACGAGTTTAAGTGTGAATCAAATTGGACTTCAAAAAGCTAAATATTATAAATGTTGCATTTTTAATTTTATTATTTTTTAACACATTTTATTATTTTAAAAATATAAACTGATAGAAACGTTTAAATAACAGCAATTTTATTACAAAAAATCTATATTGCTACAACAGACTTAAAATACAAACCTTTATCAGTCAAAAATTCTCAGATTTGTCAAAGACCTATCGTGTGACGATTTCTTGTCATATAATATGTATTCATTTGTTTTATATTAGCAATTAATATATTAGCAAATAATATAAAAAGAGAAAAACAATATCCGTAGAAACATCGGATCAGCAGTAGTGTGTTTTGGCCACTTTTAAATTCGACCACGTGCCCACCGAGCACGTGACGTGGCAGCTGGCGCCAGCTGCCATGGCATATAGCTTCCGGTGGAGGTTAGAGGGTATATATGAGATGCTGTAGTTATATGTTATGCCATATAGGTTGGGGTGGAGATGGCGATAGTGTTGGCGTTAGGGTGAAGTGAATTTGCGCATAAAGTGGGATTGAACTAAAAGTGTGCATAAATTAAAAGTTTGTTGAAAATTGAAATTCGTCGGTGTTAACGAAACTCTAACAGTTGAGCAAAAATTAAGAGTTAGTTCAAAATTGAAATTCAAACTTATAACTGGGATGTGGAAAATATGTCAAGGTGATCCAGAGTAAGTTTTTAAAAATTCTATCCAACTATCACCAGAAATAGTTTTAAGTTGAAGTAGTTGGTGATAGCGGGATAATTGATTCGTGCCATGGGAGAGGTGTTTATCGTTTGAAAGTTGGCGATCGAATGAGAAGCGCCGCCTAGGGAAAGGGCTTATAAAACGGCAACCTTCCCCCACCACCCCTTCCCCCACTCCTTTAGATCAATAACTGGTCGCCAACTCTATGTGGTAAAACTGAACTAGACATGGCGGCCACCATGGATAATTCTAACCTCAAACCTTAGTTTTGCATTGGTAAGCATGCGCCACCTCCACTCCTTTACCTTCCTTTTATATTTTTAAAACCGAACAGATGTCCGGGCAGCTGCCCCTACGGGCAGGTGTTGGGGGCAGAGATGTTGAAATATTGGGGTGGAGATGGTGTTGGCGGTCGGTTGAACTAAATTTGCGAATAAAGTAACTAGGGTTGAACTAAAAGTGTACATAAATTAAAAGTTAGTTGAAAACTGAAATTTGACGGTGTTAACAAAACTCTTAATAGTTGAACAAAACTAAAAGTTAGTTTAAAACTGAAATTCAAATTTATAACTGGGATCTGGAAAGTATGTCAAGGTCATCCAGAGTAAGTTTTAAAAAAGCCTACCCAACTACCACCAGAAATAGTTCTAAGTTGAACTAGTTGGTGATAGTAGGATAGGTTGAAGTAACTTTTGAATTTTATTAGTGAACATACAATTAATGTGCAACAGCAGAGTTTAAACAAGTTGAACTTTTGTGATGAATTACAGAGTTGTAAATGCAAACACCGACGACGATGAGAAGGTAAATGCAGAGTCCCCAGATGATGTATTTGAAAAGCTTGAACAAATGTAACATTTCGAGTTGGTTTTCCCGTTTCATTTCCAATCGTTTAATTTCCAATTTCAATTTATCCTCTTCCATTCTAGTTACGAAGGGAACTTCATCCATCATATCCATCATGATTGTGTTAGTGTTTGAAATTTTAAAAACAAGTGATGTTGATAGTTCAGAAGTCGACGGAATGAGAAGTGAAAGGGAGAAATGTTAGTTAAATAAAGAAGTGGTGGGGGGAAGAATGAATTACAAAGAAGTGGTGGGGGAAAGACGTTGCTCTTCATTATTACAATCAGTAGTGTCAGATGGTGCAGGAGTTAGATTTAGTAAACTGTCCTCGTCCAAACTTTCAACCTTATCACAAATAGGACAATCGTATGTTATTTCCAAATTCATTTTGATGGTTGTAAAATTATCTACAAGTTCTTGTAAAATATTAAAAATGTCTTGTAACTCTTCTTTAGAGTTTATTTCAAAACTAGAATTCATTCGGGCCAATGGAGAGTTGTTCATTGTTAGAGAGTTGGTGATGGAATGAGGATCGGCGCATAGGGAGGGGGCTTATATAACGGCGACCTTGAGCTTATGATCAAATAAAGCGTTAAGTTCTTCTTCTTCATCTTTTAATTCAATTATTCTAACTGAATTAGTTGTTTCGTCTTCCTCACTCTGTGATGATGACGACGAAGAAAATAATTCACCAGGATTTAAATATTGAACCACAATTCTGAACCATCTCATAGGATATTTGTCCACGATAGAAAGTAAGTTTTGAAACAATTCTTCCATCTCCCTCTCAGTTATTATATGTTCAAACTTGATAAATTTTGCTTCCATGTTATTAGTTAGAGTGTTGGAAGTGAAATTATTTAAAGTTGAATATAATATTATATAAAAATTACAACCGGTAGTGGGGGAAATCTCAAGGTCATCCAATTGAAGTTTTAAAAAAGAGTATAAAACTGAAATTACACATTTGATGGTTCTACAGGATCGGAATACCAATCTGACCTGTATTTACATCTTTTTATCATATGTGTACAAAAATCATCTTGATGAGAATTGGTGCGTTGACAATGAGCAAGATCGAGAGGGCGAAATTTGAAACATCTTTGAGGACAACATGTATGAAAATATCTTGATTTGTAAAGTTTCAGTGTTCGCAATTCCGGTGGCGGTAGTTGTTTTGTTTTGCATTTGCAGTAACAAGATCCGAAGAATTCGCATTTAGTACAAGCTAACCCATCCACCATCATTGGTCCTAAATCTGTACATTGTTGTTCACAACAGTAACGAGGTTTGTACTTGTATTTTTGCTCTTCCATGTTGACGCTGCGGAGTCCAGTGAAATAATAAGAGTGTATAGTGTTGAATAGCGAGTTTTATGTACTGTGAAAAGTGGTGGGGGTAATTTCAAGGTCATCCAAACGGAGTTTTAAAAAATTATACCTTACTAATGTAAGTAATGTTGATACTTAAGAAGTTTGTTTCTCTTTGTTTTCTTCAGACTTTTTATCTTTCTCAGCTTTAGCCATAGCAACTAGTGCTTCTATTGATAGCGGATGTACTTCAGGAAATTTCAAAATTAATTTAGCTTGGTATCCTTCTTTAGCTAATACATCTATATCTTTAGTCATTTGTTCAACAGTGTTGTAATCTTTTCCATAGATTTTTCCATCAAGTTGAATCATCATTCTGTACAACATTTTCTTAAATAGGTCTTGTCGTGGTGAGAGCTGAGAAGCAAATGATTATTTATTCAAGTATCACATCCTTTTTATTAACTCACATTCAACACGTGATTCTTTAGTTGTAGTTTTATTTGTCAAAAGTTATTCAACATTGGTAATATTTTTGGAAC
Organism: Neoaliturus tenellus; assembly: GCA_030545055.2. NCBI lineage: Eukaryota > Metazoa > Arthropoda > Insecta > Hemiptera > Cicadellidae > Neoaliturus > Neoaliturus tenellus. Next base: position 75,715,397 of record CM061532.1, on the reverse strand, counting down.
TTGATGTTATGTTGACCAGTAGGCGATGAAGAAGTTGTAGGTTGTGTAGAAATAAATATTTCATCATCGCAATATTTTGTTTTAGTGAACATCCTTGTATTAGTAGCACTAACATCAACAGTTAAGTGATAACCACCGGTAAGTAAAACTCGCATTTCGTTGGTTAAATCTTCGAGTTGTTCAAAAGTTGTAATGGTGTTGGTATCGTAAGATGCAAACTTGACTTTGAGAGACATCTTTTAGTTTTTTATATTAAGCAATAGAGTGAGCGAGATGTGTACGGTACGAAAGGTAGTCGTAGACTGATGAACTTCACAAGTAGATTTCTGCTTTTATCATCACACAAAATTGGGTCAAGGTCATTCCGTGGAATTTTTAAAAAAGCAACATATTGTAATGTACAAAGACATTACAATATGTTGATTTTTATTTTTTTGTTTTATATCATATTTATTGAGAAACAATTACAAACAAATATTTACAATGTTATGTACAAACTAATAAATAGTAGGTGTTACATGAATTGTAAGTTCAGTAGAGTTATTTCCACTTGGTCCGTGCGAAACTAAATAGAGTGCGCCGGGTTGAACTACACGAAGATCTTCATTTTGAAGAAGTTGTACAAAACGTGTAGGTAGGAAGATTTGAAACTTCGGTTCGTCACCAACTGTATACGGTGCCTCGCTCAATGTGCAATTAATAGCATCACCTACTGAAGTTTCCATTTTCTTGATTGTATGAATGATGTAATGTTTTTCTTCTTTTAGTTCAGAACATTTCTTCGTAGGTAGAATTGATGATTTAGAATGAGCGTTGAACTGATCGACCAAATTTTGAAGTAAGTTCTGCGATGCCATCTTGATGTTATTGTTAATTTTCTTGTTCGATGTGTAAAACTTTTTGATGAAATACAAAGTTCGTTGAAGTAGCATTGGAAATCTTTATCAATTATTGCATTAATCACTTCTTTGCTTGTAAATGATTGTATCCAATTTGCTTTTTCCAACCCCCTTGTATAGATAATTTTAAACTCTTTGCAATAATGATTCATAATGTGCGGCATCATGTTATAATTAATGAAACCTTCATCCCATCTTAAGTTGTGAAAATGTTTGTTCAACCATTTGTTTGTAACTTTCGCTTTAGTTGTTAGTCTATTAAATGGTACTGGAGGTTTGAACAAATAATGATAAACTACTGATGTGTTCATGTCCAAGATTACTAATTCTTTAATAATAAAATTACCATCATTTCCTCGGAAAGCTTGAAATTCAATTATACCTCTTTTAACTTCCATTGTGTGTGGCGCTTTAGAAAATGAAACCCGTTTATTCATGATGAAGTCTTACTAACAACTGACTTAAAAATTGAATGAGCCGATGTTTATAACAGACAGGATTGTTCTTCTTCTTTCACTTCTTGTGCCACTTCATCAATATTAAAATTGGTGTGATAGTTGTTTAATTGTCTTCACATTTCAACTTTTTGAGGTATTCTATTAAAGATTGAAGTATCCACGGGACCGTATAAAATTGGAACAAAAGGTTGTTTGTCCAATGTATCGATTAGATAGTCTTTAATTATTGCACTTGAAAATATTAGTTGTTTCAAATATCTGGTGACGGGACCGGTAGTACAACTTAAAGTGAAAAATTCTTCTTTAGTGAAATATAATTTAGCATTGTGTGTAGTTAAATCTCTGAAGCGAACAATTTGTCCTCCACGATGTTTTACTATATCAACTTCAATATTTGATTCCAATAAACTTAATCTTGTTCTTCTTCCAAATGTGTTGTTACTTAAATAGCACTCTAAAAGATGTAAATGTTTCATGAGAGATTCCCAAGTAGTTTCACTGAAAGTAACCATTTTGTTTCCATGATTTAAAATAACAATTGGTGAATAATCCATTGATTTTAAAATTCCAACTGATATACTTTTTGTCATGCATGAAGAAATTGGGTATATAATCCGAAGAAATACTTCTGTTAAAATATTGGTTGTAATGTTAACTTCAACCTTCTTCCTTTTTACTTCTTTTTCAGCTTCTTCTTCTTCTCTCTTCTTATGTTTGTTGAATTTTAGGAACTCGTCCATTTCTCGTTCAACTTGCTTTTCTATATCTGAACTATTATCATCCATTAGAGGTGTATTTTCTTCTCCGTTAGTAGAATTCATCTTGCGAATGATGTTTCCCATACGACGGTTGAAGATAGAATGAAGTTTCCACTAATTATTTTCTCGCTTTTATATTTTTCGTAAAATCCTTGAAATTTATACAATTACATAATTGTTTGTTTTCAACTTGTCTTTCACAAATGAAATTTTAACCTTAAAAATTGAAGCAGATAATTCTAACCTCAAAAATTTGCAGTTGTTGTACAATTTTTCTTAAAGTACATTCTTCACAATTCCGGTCAGCGGTGTGTAAGTAACTATTTTATCATGTAGAATTAGACAGTATGCCGAAGTTCCATCCGCTACTGGTTCTTCAAATTACATTTCAATTTTTATATCCACACTTGATGATTTTACCGATTCATTTTGTTTTGAACAATCGATTACAATTATTGGAGCCTTGGAATAATACTGGTCAGGTGATAATAGTGGTGTATTAGTCTTTCCATAATATGACGATTGAAATCTTGCATACATATCGTATAAAATGGAAAAACGTTTTTTGCTGAACATGACATTCAAATTGTCATAGGGAAAGAATTGAGAGTTTAGGAAAACTTTGCAATTCTTTATTTTACAGTGATCAAATTGACCAGCATTTGCAGTGATAACATCTTTTCGCTTAGTTTGAAAACCGAGTATTATGTACCTTGCTCGTTCCAAGTAAGTTGATGTCTTGACGGTCCATGTTTGTCGTTCTGTCTGAGGTTGTGTAGGGTATTCATGAAATTCCCAACTTCGGAATGGCATCACAATATCACGGTCAGATTTTAACTTTCTCAATAATAGGATTCTATGTTCATCGGCCAATCTTACATGAGGTACTCTCCAAACAACTTTATCCAACTGTAGTTGCCATTCCAGTTTATCTTCCGTAGTTGCAAGGTCTGCAAGTATTAAGTCCTTATTAGTTGAAGATCTGAGTAATACTAATTCTTGTTTGACATTTATTATTACCCGTTTGTAATCTTCAGCGAATCCCAAAAGCAATCGTAAAGGTACATGAAAATCAAAGTGACCGTTGGAAGCTGGTGTTATAGTGTCTTTATCGGGGGCAACCCATCCGGCGGTGACTATTGAATTCTTCTCATGCGGTGTTAATGATGTTAATCCTTTCAATGTCGTTGTTAAACCAACCTTTTTTTGTTGAATCAACCGTCACCCCTGATATTTCATATCTTATTTCATCAAAAAGATATGCCATCGGGTTATTTATAAAAGGAACTGTTGAAGCAGTTTTTCCATCCAATTTTAATACCCGTCCTTCGATGTACAAGTAACTTTCACATGGTAAAGTGTAAATATCTTGTTGTTGAATGGGAATCCTTATTTCATCATTATTGTTTAATTTTGATGAAGTGTAAGGGTTGTGCGTGTGATATTCCTTCTCCCATAGTGTTTCGTCGAACGTTAGTCCTTGAGATATATCCAGGATATCCATCGCTGTTAAGTTTCAATCCAATCTTCTGTAGAAAACGAATGTTGTCCGATGTTAACTCTTCCAATGTCGAGGAGCTACTGAGCTCCCGACTCTTCCGTTGCGGTTTAAATGATAATCCCATGTTGACTTTTATGTTGCTGCTCTGATGTGTATCCGTATAGTAATTGTTTCTCCTCTAAAGTCAACACTATGACCGTCTTGATCCAATATGTTCAGTACGATGTCTGAAATGAAACTGGTGTTTAACGGTAGGTATATCAAGTTTTGTGGCTTCTCAACAATTTTAAAACCGGGAGCTACTGTTGGATAAAATGTATGTAAAATATGTTGATTAACTCCATCTCTATACGATCCGTGTATAATGTTGCACATGACATCGATACTATTTACTTTCAATATTGTTACAGTTGAATCACCTGAATGAGTAGTTCCAGGAGTTAAGATTTTCTTTTTGGTATCTGTAAATCCAAGTAAACTGCCAATAGAGTTTTCCAAGCCAACATCAATATAATATTTCGAAGTTATTCCTGCTTTTAAAGTATTGTTGTTTCCTTTAACGTTGATATTGTCTTCTCCAAGTTGTTTCTGTAATAATTGGTTTATGTCATCAATTTCATATGCTCCAGTAGGAAATGTAATTATTTTCAATTCTGAGTATTTCCCTGAAGCATCCTTAGTTTCATAATAATGTAGTAAATTGTTCTTTCCTTCCGTAACATTGGGAATTGAGTTGTAGGTAGTCAAATCAAGTAATGCCGCTACCCATAATCGTTCCTTGGATAGACGCAATGCTGGGAACAGCGTACTTTTCAATGTGGATGAATTTCCACTCAGTGACACTGTATACGATGACATCTTAAAGCTGACTGACACTCTTCGCTAGAAACTCCAAACATAAATGCCCACATATTTCAGTATTGTTAGGTTGTTCTCTTTTGTAATTGTAAAAAATGTTTTTGGAGTTTCGAAAATAATGTTGCAGTTCTTTTGGCGGTGGTAGATTGCCAAAACTGTCAAAGTAGTAAACGGTTTGTCCGAGCTTTTTATAGCATACCCAATGAGTGCCTGGACCATAGGTGGAATCCAAATTTACTATTCCAGTTTTATTTTTCCATATTTTAGTTGGTAATGCATCTTTCATAAAAACTCCTCGAAAGAATGGTATTTTCAAACATTTTACATAATCATTTAACTGATGATTTGTTAAGGCTTTATTTGGAATTATCAATTGATTCTTCTTATTTAGTACACACGGTATGGTCTTAGGTATAAACCTGCTCCGTTTTTTTACCATTTGCCGAACAGAAGTCTTCTTTACACTTGCTTTATGAGTTCTACGACGTCCTTTTTTAATGTTTCCACCTCTTTTGGGAGTGCCTCTCTTTGCAGTTCTTCCTCTGCGACGTTTTCCACCACCTAACTTTGCTTTCGTCTTCATGGCTGTAGTTACTGCCCAAGCCGATGCTTTTTCTGCAATACTTGCGTCACTTGATTTTACTCTTTGCCAAGCTTTTTCCGCTAGAATTTTATCTGCTATTGATCTATTTGTTGAATCTTTATACTTTGAATATGCTATATCGTGTTCTTTGCAAGCTTGATCTAATTTATTAATTCCAGGATCTCCTCTTGCTAAACGTTTTGCCAACTTAGTTCCAGGTCCACAATATTGATAACCTCCGGGCAGATGTAATTCGTATGGTAAAGCGTCTATCGCTCGATTCACAACAGCACCAATTGGAATCCGTCTGAGCAGGGATAATGCAGCTGATGTTAAACCACGTCCTCTCTTGCCGCTGTCTTGACGACGACTGAGCGATACGGTCTTCATTATGCTGTTTTATGTAACCAACGTCTTAACTCTATGAAATACTTTATGATAATGAATCCTTTTTTGTATATTCCATACTTAAATATTCATAAGTTTTACTAGTATCTATCAATGATTTCATCTTTAATCCATTGGTTTCTCTGAGAATCTTCGATTTTATTGTGTTTCATCGATGTTTTAATTAAATGATTATGCATATCAATAACTACATTACCTACAAGATTCATTACATACTCTATATTAGTAGCATCTTTGTCATGTGTAGGATTATCAAGATTTGTGATACGTTTACCATTACATGTATACACAGATGGATCATTTTTAGAGGTTGCTATAACTTGATTAATAGTAGCAACATCATTCGGAGCTATTCCTGCTGATATGTTAGATATTCTTTTATTTTTTCCATCATATACGTTATTTATTTTATCTAAAACTATAGTTTGTTTTATAACAACACAATCCTGATCATCTTTACCAGATTTAACTTGGGTTAATCGTTTACCTTTACATATAAAATTAATACCAGTAGCTGATAGTTGTGGTACTTGTGTTAAACTAACAGCATCATGTTCTTCCGTGCCTAAACTTATATTTGACAATCTTTTATTTTTTCCATCCCACTTGTCATTTTGTAGTTGTAGTAAGGTAAACTTTTCACTTCCTTGCATAAACTCATCAATTTTCTTTGACACCACCTGATTTTGTTTAACAAAAGCGGATGTTCCTTTCTTTAAGCTTTCATTCATTTGTCTCACGGTAGCAGCATCCGATGGAGTTGAACCATCTTTCAGATTGGACAACACTTCTCCATGACAATCAATAACAGCACCATTATATAAAATACAATTATCTTTAATATATTTTATATTAACACCATCACTTTCTTCTTTAGGATATCCAATATCGTTTATAGTATATTTATAAAAGGAAAATCCATCCTTTTTCTTTTCTGGTATTACAGAGTGCAAATAACGCTTATTGATTGTATCTGTATTATCGGTTGGATCTGCCACATTAGTTATTTTATAATTTAAAGCATTGTACATTTTTCCACTTTTAGTCTTTTGCAACAGTAAAGCGTAATCCATCGCAGATAGCAAATAGCCTTTATTAACAACATCTCCATTGTTGACTGGTTTTGCAACATTAATAACCCTGTGAGATTTTGCATCATACAGTTGGTTGTTGTCGAGTTTTAAACTTGTAGATGTTTCCTCCTTTACTGTTTTTAAATTTGTTGCATCTCCATCTTCTTCTGGATCTTTAACAAACTTTAAACGTTTATTATTTATGTTATAGTCACCTTCGGGTGTTTGCGGTAATCCACTTCTTTTTCTGTTTTCTCCAACTTGCACTCCTAACGCGGAGTATCGTCCGAACTTGTCGACGCTCATGTTAGAACTGACACATTATACACCTGCAACTCTTATATATCCGCGGACAATTATACAATTATGCCACGATTCCTGAGTTCGTCAATCAGAGCTACCCATTCATTATTTAAACCTGTATGACCAGCTTCCATGGCTTCATGCAATAGTCTCATTCTATCAACCAATTTATTGATGTCGTTGTAGTAAATCACATTTGTATTGTATAGATTTTTCATCAATCCTTTACCAGATGTTGAAGTATCTCCTTTACTCTTTTTACCATGTTGTTCAAGAAGTGATAAATCCATAAGTGATAAAGATTTTCTTTTCAGTGGTTGTCTCACCGCTGGTGCAGTACGTAATGTTGGCAATTTTCGTGGAGGAAACAACTTTTTTATAACGATGTTATATTTTGTTGCACGTGAACGATTAATCATTCCATCCTTTAAGTAGTTTCTTTTATGAGCGTTAGTATTTTGTAGAATCTCCTTAAAAACACTTAAATCTTTGGATGAACATCTTAGTGGTATGTTTTTAAAAATTAATTCATATAATCCTTTTGTTCCTTTATATCTGTGCTCACCAATAATGATGTAATCATCTTGTGTTATTTCAAGCTTTGAATCGCGGATCTTCAATTCATTCCCATCAATTCTTGCTCCGTATACGTGTGATCTACTCAAATTTGGGTTTGATTTCATGTCATGTAGCATTTTCATTATATATTTTCTTCCAAGAGGTCCATGCTGTAATATATCGCTACTCAATTGAGTTAAATTTGGAATAGATTGTTCTGCTTCTGGTATTGGCTGTTCTTCTTCCTTTTCAACAATTGGTTCTTCTTCTTCTTTTGTTTCTTCTTGCTCACTAGCACTTGTATATGAATCATCATCTTCTTCTTTTTTTAATGCTTGTACTTCTTGTTTAGAAACTGGTAGTAAAACATCTCCTTCATAACGAGGTTTACCAATAGTTTCTGATATCTGTTTTAAAGGTTCCGTAATAGGTTTAAATGTAGTCTCTAGAAATTCTTCTCTTTCACTTAAACCCATCATCAATGCACGATTCTTCATCCTAATAGAATCACTGAGTGATTTTATTTCTTTTAATAGTTTTTCTTGATTCACCATGTTTACACTGTGAAGTTCAACGTGTAACTAGATGTAGCATCGGTAGTTCAACGCATAAATACAAATTTATCCAACCCTATACGATATCTACCATTTTTAATATCTTCTTCCTTCATAATAACGAGAAAGCTATATTTCTCATTCCATGCTTTGCCACACATCTCTTTAAATTTTTCAAATGGTATATCCGCATTTACATGATCATTATATATATGCTTTAAATTTGTTTCATCTTGCTTGAAGATGATCAACATATTTGCATTGTCTCTTATAAGTTGTTTTGGAATTTTACTGTATGTTTGACCAATATAAATGCTATCAATATTATGATGTCTTCCCATAGCAAAATAATTCCTTATTGTGTCATGATTTTCACAAGAAACATCGTCAAATATAAAAATAGAAAATGGTTTTGCTTCATTTGGTTGCATAATTGTTTCACTGGCATTAAACTTGTAAAAATTCACTTCAGGTACACTTGCAAGTATTTTTTCCAATAATTGATATTTTGGTCGTTGCAATGATTTTGAAAAAAATGTATATATTGTTAAAACGCAATCCCTTAGGATTAGTTATAAGGTTAAAAACAACATTAGTTTTTCCACAATTTGAAGGACCAGTTATTAGACATCTTATCGTATTTGGTAGTAATTCACCATGTTTTCCATGATTTAACTTATCATTGTCAACTGTCAATTCATCAATGTTATTAATATTAAATCGATCTTTTTGTTGTACAATCTCCATCTTGTATAAAGGTTAAACACACAATGAGCTATTAAACAACTATACTAAGTCTTTTGAAGGAATCCAAGAGTCTTCACTTTTATCAAACCCTAACCACCGGACTTTAACCATATCCTTTTTCCTTTGTAAAATCTTCTCGACAAGATATACATCACCAACTGTTGATTTCAACAATTCGTGTCCGTAGAATCCACCTTGAAGTAATTCACCCTTATTATCCTTTAATAAATAGGTTTCAGGTATAGTTGGTTGCACTTTATAAATTGTAAATACTTCATTAGTCCAATTTGGTAGATATCTTTTACTAAATACACCTTTGTATTTGCTTATACGAACTTTATCGTTGACCTTGAACTTCTTTGGTTGCAATTTTTCCAATTTCGGTGTTGTATTATTTTTAATGCGTTGTAATACAATTTTGGCATTGGCACTGTTTACCTGGATAGGTTTCATTCCAATGGTACGATGATATTTGTTGTTATACTCTTTTATAAGTTGTGGTAATATGTCATACCACACGTATGATCCTCGTTTTGAAAATTGTTTATACATCGCACCTTTTAATGTTCTATTAAATTTTTCAATTATTGAAGCTTTAACTTCAGAATTTGTAGAATAATGATTTATTTGATATTTCTTCATCAAAGCTCCAAAGTCTTTATTAAAATATTCTTTTCCATCATCGGTCTGTAGATTTTTAATTTTAAATTTATTTCTTTGTATTGTGGTTTCCATAGCTTTTGTAACACTTTTACCAGTCTTGTCCTTCAATGGTAAAGCGTCAGCTATTTTAGTAAAACAGTCTATAATTGTTAAAATGTATTTAAATCCTTTGTTTAATTTACTGTGCGGTATCATTTCAATGAGATCAGCTTGATAAAGATCATTCATTCCTTTAATTATTGTACTTCTTCTTGGAAATCTTCTTCTTGCTGGTTTATGTAGTTCATTTACAATCTTGTCCTTCACACTTTCCATCTTCAGATGTTAATTGTACACTGCATGTAAAAATACTAATCCATAGAATAGTTTATTCTCATTTATATAGTTTGAATATAGGTCAAGGCCATTTCATATTAGTGTAAAAAAGAGGGAACATGGCATTGGGCTTGCCATGTCCCCTCTTCTTTACGGAAAGGAAAAAGGATGAAGGTAGAGGAAGAAGAATAGGTTTACTGGTCGATAAGGTTTAGGGAGTAGTGGCCAAATGGTAAAGTATTAATTTTATCTTCTAAAATATGGCGCTTGTCATCTTTGTAGCTTAATGCCCACTTTGTTTGTTTGACACTAAAAAGTTGATGATTATAACTTCTAATAGTGTTGAACGTTGCAGTTGTTTCAACATTTTCAAACAAACATCTTTTATAATGTTCAAACTGTACGTTCTTCTTCAGGAAAGAAGTTTTTATTCCTTTGGCCTTCTTCGTGACTTGATGTTCGTTCCTCTCGTTTATGTACAGTTGAAATGAATACAGTTTGGACATTAATGCTACAATTTCCATCATCGGCACACCATTTGTTTCATCTTTAAATTTTCCCAATACTTTCTTATTTCTGTCATAGTCGTAATTTGGATGATCCTTAGGATAATCGGAAAAGTCGAAATCATCTTTATATATAAAGGTGCGTAGATCTTCATACATGTAATTTGTTTTAATCCAGTAAATTAGTGCATCCGTATCCATATATGCAATACCAATGTTCTCTCTTCCATAATAGTTAACCATCTTCTTATAATGAAACTCGTACATATGTGTTTTTGAAATATCCAAGATTGACATTCCAAGATACAAAGGACGATCCATTGTAATTGACTTCTTGTTCATGGAAATAACAACTAGATTTTCATTAATAATTACAGATGAACCAAAGTTTGGTTGTTGCACCAATTTTTGTAATTTTACTGGATCAGTCACCAATTTGATATCCTTATGTTTCCTTTTGTTTTCCAAAGTCTTGCCAAATATTGCGTTATTTATTAATTTGAAAAAATCTTTTTGAAAACTTGATGTAGCGGTGGCTCTTCTTCTTGTGTTGTTGTCGATGTAAGGTTTTAACCAACACGATTGAGAAAATTGTAGTACTCGATTAATTTTTGTAATTCTCAATCCTAAGTCTAAAGCTTGTTGTATCATCCAGTAGTGTCCAACATATCGAGACTTGTCGGTTAAAGTCATCATTAATTTTGGCCATCTTCCAGTAGGGGAAATTTCAGTCTTCGGAAGAAGTGGTAAATCATAATGTTGATCATGAAGATGTTCAGGATATTCAAAATTAACATCAAAAATGTAACCAGTTTCACCATGCTTCGGTATATCCATTATGTTTCCAATCGATTCTGGATCTATCCATTTAAAATTATCATATGGAAGGGGATTCGACATTGCCCATCCGTATAAGTTATTTGCATCAAAATGACCCAGGAATTTTGTTGGTTTTGATGCATCATAATCGGGCAGATACTTGTTGTTCGCCTTGAAATGTCGTGTAACGCTTTGCGTCAATCCCCCTCGAACTCCTGACTCCAACATCATAACCATATCTATATCAGTAAGAAGTTGTATTTTACAATTTGTTTCTTTCAACATAGCTTGCCATGCTAATCCAGGTGAAGTGTACGAATGAAGAGGGTCCAATCCATATGCCGCAAAACATGTATTTCTAAATTCTTCCATTATATCACATAGTAAAGTTACATCCAATTTAACATAAAAATCTGAATATTCTCCCAATGTTCTAAATCCTAAATCGTTCCATACTTTACATGCATGATCATAGTCCTCTTAATATATGTCCATGTCATAAAGTTTACTTTTGAATTCTTCTTTAGCCGGAAGTGATGTTTCATTAAATCTTTCTAAGCTGTCTATGTAATCATATGGAAACACACCTTTCCGAAGTACCAAATCCAGTTTGTCGTTATTTACAATCTTCTTTGTTTCGATGAAATCTTGTTTCCTTAAATTTTCTGAAAGTTTAGACAAACTCGACGGCATAAATCTGTAGGAGTCCAAGAATCTTAGTTTCATGTTTCCAACTTCTTTGGAAAAACTTATGAACTTCTCTGAAGTTTCAGCTAACACATCGATTTTACCGTCGTCTCTTCCTAGTTCAGGTATTATAAAATGAGCATCGTACCCACTGAGGTTATGCAGAACCACAGGAATAAATAGTGGTAAACGATAGCTCAAGTTGCATTTATTACAAGCAGCACCCCTGTAATAACCTGTGAGGTGATCGTGATCTTTAACTTTATAATTCTCAATAGTAAAATCATTTTTGCATAAGAAACATCGAGTTGCATTTTCATGTTGAATTTCTTCTTCTTCCTCCATCGGTTTCATTGGTACAATATTTGTATATAATCTTTGTGCATTTCCAGCTATTGAATATAAGTGATCAAGAAATATTTCTTCTACATTTTCACCACGATATACTAGAGGTTCTGAAGTTAATCCATATCTGTTTAAATGTTCTTCTGATAATGTTGATTTAACCATTAAACAAAAACTATTTGGTTTGTGCATTTGATATTTGACACTTTTTCTAGCTTCACAATTTTCATCTTCTATAGGAATTAGTGTTGATTCAAAGCCCGCATATACAACTATATTCATACGGTATTGATGATGAACCTTTTGAAATGTAACAAATGCTCTGTTTTCCGAAGGTAAATTAATCTTTGCTTCATAATTATTGTTACATAGCCTTTTGTGCTCTTGTAACCATTCTCTTCCTTGTCTTCCTTCTCGTTGAAAATTAAAACATCTCTTGCAAATTATCTTTCTGTGTCGATCTTTAGAAAGCTGCTTGTTAACAAGAGAGTCGAATTTCTTTATGTACACATAGTGAGACACATCTCCTCGCGTTAGTAGTAGTAAATCCGTATGATCTGGTAGCTCTTCTGTTACAACACGTAAAGGATACACTTTGTTTGAACTATCTAATGCAAAAACATTGATAGATGTACCAGGATTTTTCTTTTCAAATTTTGATATATCTTTCAGTGATACAGGGTAAGTAATTCCTTGAAAATTGTAACTATGTCTTTGATTTTCATAGTGTTGGTTAGGTTTATCGAAATTATTTGGTACAAACTTAGATGTCATTGCATATCTAAAACATTCATTATCTTGATTTTTCACATTAATACATGATCTTGTATCCTTAATTCTTTTGGGCAAAGGAATGTAACTAGATCCCATTAGTCCATATCCATGTTTGTGAACTCTTATATCTAATACTTCAATACTTGTAAGACTCCATCCGGATCCTCTTCCTTCGTGTTCCTGATTTTTGGTTAATATTTCTTCTATACAGTTTTCAACTATTGAATCAATGTCTGAACTTTCCATGATAGTTTGGTTTTTTGTTATGAATCCTCTTGGTGATAATTCTTCTTGTACATTTATAAACATAGCTTCTAGTAGTAAACCAAATTTAAGAAAGTTTAATCTTTTCAATTCTTCTTTTAAAGTTTTACTTATGATTGGTTTTGCTTCTCTAATAAATTCTTCTAGCTTCAAGTTTTCATTTTGAATCTTATGATGCATTACTACTTTACCGGGTAATGCAAATACTTGTAGATTCGGTAAAGTAGTTGAAGATGTTGCTATTATTTCATCTTGTTCTTCTTGTTGTTCTTGTTCTTCTTGTTGTTCTTGTTCTTCTTGTTGTTCTTGTTCTTGTTGTTCTTGTTTTTCTTCTGGGTTGTTGTGAATTAGTTCTTTATGACAGTCTAATAGAATTTCATCGTGAAACGATTCCGAACATTTATCGCAACGATACATATTGAGATGTTTACTCTTCGAAATTTCGCCAAGAAATGAAATGGGCTCTCACGTTCCTCCTTTTATAACGGTTCCCATACCACTATTTCATCTTCTTCACTATCCAAGGAAATCAAACGTTTTGAACAAAAATATTAACCTTCTACAAACTAATTGTTCATTCGTGTTCTTTATTCCCATTGGAGTTTTAGTATATACTTTTTTATATTCAAGCTTTAACGAACTTTCCCCCACCCAACTAATTTTAGTTACTTTTAAAACCAAACACCTGCCCTCCAAACATCTGTTAGGACAGATGTTATGGGACAGATGTTGGGGTGGAAATGGCTAGTGCACAGGCACTTGGTTTAACTAAATTTGCGCATAAATTAACTAGAGTTTAACTAAAAAAAATTCGCATAAATTAAAAGTTATTTCAAAACTAAAATTCAACAGTGTTAACCAAACTCTAACAGTCGAACAAATAGGTCAAGGTAATCCAATATTAACGCGAGAACGAGGAATAGAGCACTAAGTGGCATGTTAGTCCATTACCACAAAGTGATCTATTCCTCGCTCTCTATTCTACATCTACTTTTTTGGGTTTACTTATTTATATCAAAATGTTCAAATTTTACTATGTAGAATGTCTATTCTTGCTCTTCAACTCTTCGATTGTTTTTAGCAATTGTAACAAATATTCGTTAGTTTTCACCAAAGTCTTTATTTTGCTACATCCAATTTCAATAGAAGGTATTATAAGTTGTAATTTTATAAGTTCAATCTTTTCTTTCTTGCGAATTTCTCTCTTTATTATGTTGTTCCTTATTTTTGCTGAAGATTTAAACTCCATGTTGTTTCTGCTAAAGCCAAAAATAATAAAAGTCTCTTCAAACAACCTGCATTTATACACATTCCCCCACCATTTTATAATCCCCACTCCTTTCCCCCTTCTTTATAGGATTTGAAAGGGATAGGGTGTAGGGTGGGGGAAGGGTAATTTTGTTATTACACTAGTTGTGCAAGAAAATAGCCGCCAGTGTCCACACCTTGTTCATAGCACTCCATCATAGATTGTGCCCACTGCAACATGCGGTCTCTGTCATTTGGTGTGACAAGGAAAGAATGACTATCACCATACAATATAAAAGAGTCAATTCGTCCATAACATCCTGAGTCCAACCATTTATTAGCTTCAGCCATAAACTTTTCTATTGTATCAAATGGAAATTGTGGATCAATTGCTATGACTTTACGTTCTTCACTAAGTTCAACAGTATAATCATCATCGTCCTCATCATCTTCACTTTCACTGTTGTTACTTAAAGTGTCTTCAGATTGTTCAAAAACATCAGAAATTTCGTAAGAATTTAAATTTTCATTCAGATGAGGAGGCATTTTGAAGCAAGAAATATTGCAAACAGCAGAGACGAAACGACAAGAGCGGCGTGTAGAAGAAAAATGAAGGAGTGACCAACGCTCGCTCCGCTTTTATAATAGTATGCAAATGAGGGGTAGGAGCTGACCGTGACCAGTCATCGACCCAAAGGAGTGGGGGAAGTACTTTTCTTACTACTCAGATGGAAGTAGGTTAGTAGGTCACAAGACTTAGAGTGTTAAAAAATAATGGGGGAGAAACAAAACGCTATAACGCATTGTGTTTCTCCCCCATTATTTTTTAAGCAACAATTTGGAAAAAACTAAGTGAATTTACTGTTTACGCCCCCACCTTGTAATATGATCCTTTTTATCCCTGAGGAGAAAGTCTTGAGAATCTAAATTGTTAAATCTCTTCTCTTTACACAAATTCTCACAAACTCTAATTTTATATTTTAAGCCGTTACATTTTGCCAAAATGTGTTGGTGGTCAACAACACTTAGAAAAAAATATTTCAAACCTTTCTTAAGCCTCTCTCCTCTGACGGATATTATTTCAGGATCATCTTCAACGGTGGGGGTTTCTGTCAGTTGTGGTCCAGAAAGATGTTTCACGACATGTACACGGCAAAAACTTTCGTTTTTAACACATTTCCTCCCACAAGCTGATCCTTTTTTAATTCCCCTAGTAAGCATTTCAGGGCAAGTAGTGGGACGGCTAAATGCCCTACGACGCTCTTCTTGTAATGATCGAAATTGCTCTGAAGGAGCGGGTTTAGGGGCTGGTTTAGGGGCGGGTTTAGGGGCGGGTTTAGGAGCAGGTTTAGAGAATTCAGTTTTATGATAAGTATGGTCTTCAGGTAAAGTAAGTGGTGGGGTAGGAGGCAATGGTGATAGTGGGATGATGGGTGTACTAAGGCGATGAAGAATAGTTTCAAATGAAGGAGTCTTCGGATGGGGAGCTGGCTTCTTCGGTGGCGGCATGATAGTTGATAGCGGTGCAGAGTCATTTGAGAGCGAAGTCGAAGGCGAAGGCGGTGAAAAAATACTACGAGGTCTAGAAGAGTTGGTTGGCGGAAGAATAGCTCCAGAAGTTGAAGGTTGAGATGAAAGCTGCTTCTTATACCAATCCGGAGAATTTTTCAAGCGAAGAGTTTTGTTTGATGCAGTAACAGCCGTAGAAGTCGAAGTTGAAGTTGAAGTAGTTGAAGTAGTAGAAGTAGTAGAAGTAGTAGAAGTAGTAGTCGGCACAGAAGACATTGTTATAACTCCAAGTTCACAGCGTAACGTCTGGAATCAGAATGAAACACTAGCCACGGCCGACGCGTCTTTTATAACGGTATGCAAATGAGAGGGGTTAGCAGCCGGCCATGACCGGTCATTGGCCCGGGAGGTAGGGGAAGGACTGGTAGGGGAAGGACTGGTGGGGAAAGAAGTGGTGGGGGAAGGGAGGGGGGCTCCATTTTTTCGGGGGGGGCTCCATTTTTTCGGGGGGGGGGCTCCATTTTTTCGGGAGGGGGGGGGCCCAATTTTTTCGGGGGGGGGGGGTCATTGACCCTTCCAAAAGTGGGTCAAGGTCATTCAAGATTTATAATGATCCAAGGTGATGGGAACAGTAATACTGTTCCCACCACCCTGTTTGCCTAGCGGTTCCCACTCCCAACCCACTAGTTACGTTCTGCGAGGGAGGTCCCTGGACCGTCCGGGTCTACCGTAACGGTCCTGTCCGGGTCTACCGTAACCATTAATTTAAAGGGAAACTGGAACAGCTAATGCAGAAACGCAACTCTAACACCCACCCAAGCTAATCCCACCCATTATATTCCTAAACAAAATGCAAAAACCTAGTCCGCTTACCTACAATTTGCGGATGTCCCACCCCTTCCAAGTGAAGTTCAACTGAACTTCTGAATTTACAGTTAATCTACCCCCTAACATCTAGCTGTAAGGCAAAACAACATTAATTATTAGTACCAACACTTAAAACTAACAACACATCATTGTTAAAAACCAAATAATTCAACACAACCAAATACCATCATTTTCTTAAAATTAATACACCTTAATGCTAAACACCTCGTAAAATTAATACACCTTAATGCTAAACACCTCTTAAAAATTAATACACCTTAATGCTAAACCCAACTTATAGCTAACATCGCAATGCGCAAATTATTTCTTAAGGCTGCGGTCTACCCCAACCAAAACAAAAACAACAACAATGCCGAATATGCCGGCCTCACGGCCGTAGCGCTAGGCGAGTTTGATGGCTGCAGAGGTTTACGGGGATCGTGTTTCAGAATTAACCAATTAAGATAGAGATTGACTCTTAACTTTTTCTAAAAGTACAAAAAAGGATCTCGTCGGCTATCTTTTTAGAATTTTAAAATAAAATTTCTAATTTCAGTTATAATTGTGTGAAATTATCTGTTTTTGAGTTTTATAGATGCAGAGGTTTACGGGGATCGTGTTTTAAAAATAACCAATTAAGATAGAGATTGGCTCTTAACTTTTTCTAAAAGTATAAAAAAGGATCTAGTCGGCTATCTTTTTAGAATTTTAAAATAAAATTTCTAATTTCAGCTATACCGGTCTAAAATCATCTGTTTTTCTCGATATTTAACTGAAGTTTTCTATTAGTTTTAATGAACTAATTACAAAATTGTAACAGACGAAAACTAGTACTGTTATTCTTCTTTAATATGACACCTTATTTATAGCTCTAGGCTTCATTTGACAGAAGATAACACGATTCTAAAAAACCCTTGCATTTGGGTGCGCGCCAGGGGTAGACCGCAGCCTTAAATTAAATACAACATACAACTAACACACACACACACACACACACACATACCACATTGCATTAAAAAACGCAACGTAGTATAAGAAGTTCAAATATATATATATAGGCCTACTATATATTTGAAACCTCTTGCTGAGTCGCCAACAACCTTTCGCTATGAAAGTTTGTTGACGACTGACGCTAAGATCAGGCTCGTATTGCTCCTCGGATTCTCGTGTAGTGGGGGAAGTTGTTTCACTCCAGTACAGTGTTCAATCCAGTCCAGTTCGCAGCAGTATAAAAGGAAGGCGAAGGAGTGGGGAGCGGCGCATGGGCAGCGACGCAAAACCAAGGTTTGAGGTTAGAATTATCCATGCGAAGTAGCGCTAAAGTGAGTAATACAGGACTAGGCGCATGCGCAATAGCATAGTCACTCTTCCGATCCAAAGTACTTGTTGCATGCGCATAGGTTTGAGGTTA
This sequence comes from Neoaliturus tenellus, assembly GCA_030545055.2. Taxonomy (NCBI): domain Eukaryota; kingdom Metazoa; phylum Arthropoda; class Insecta; order Hemiptera; family Cicadellidae; genus Neoaliturus; species Neoaliturus tenellus. The sequence goes on along the minus strand of CM061532.1, from coordinate 75,697,289 downwards.
GAATTATCGTCGGCGACCGACGATGACCAGGTGACCGGTCATTGGCCTGAAGGAGTGGGGGAAGGAGGGGGGGAAGGGGCGGGGGAGGGGGTGCTCCATTTTTTCGGCGGGGGGTCATTGACCTTTCCGGTCATTGCCCCAAAGCCCCCTACTTCTCTTACCATCTGTCCGGCAGCTGCCCGGAGTAATTGCCGCTATAAAACCAGGTAGTTGGTCGGCATCTGCCGGCATTTGGCTAGGGCTATTACTGCCTCTATAAAAGCGGATAGTTTATCGCGTCACAAACATTCATTACCTTGCATCCTCGCAGTGATCACCTCTCATTAGCTTTTATTTTATGACTACTTCGTTACTTCTAACATGCAATTTAGCATTCATCAGCATGTGGCTTCCTAGCCACTTCATTAAATGAGTCTAGTTAATTCTAACCTCAAATATTACTACTATAGTGTTCTGTTTCAATATCCTTTACACTTCATTTTATACCTCAGTCTTCTTTTAACTTCTGAATGTAACACATTAGCTATAATGGTTGCACAATGTTTAAGGTTAAAACTTTTGCGAACACAACATATATTACGAAGTACTTCTAAATCTTCAATTTCAAAGTGTAAAACTAATTTAAATAGAGTTAGAAAGAAATACAGTTTTAACCCGTTATATTCTTCTACAACTTCGCAGGTTAACGTTGACGATAGTGTTATTCACGACATTTTACGTTCTATGTTATGCTTCCACAACTTTGAACTTATTACTCCTATCGACTGTGTTCAACAGGTTTTCCTATTTTACTCCCACCATTCCTTATATAAATGAGCTCACCGCAATTCCTACTTCATTATCCTCTATTCTCTTCAGCTAAGCTAGGGTTTGAGGTTAGAATTATCCATGGCGGCCGCCATGTCTAGTTCAGTTTTACCACATAGAGTCGGCGACCAGTTATTGATCTAAAGGAGTGGGGGAAGGGGTGGTGGGGGAAGGTTGCCATTTTATAACCCCTCTCCCTAGGCGGCGCTTCTCATTCGATCGCCAACTTTCAAACGATAAACACCTCTCCCATGGCACAAATGAATTATCCCACTATCACCAACTAGTTCAACTTTGACCTATTTCTGGTGGTAGTTGGGTAGGCTTTTTTAAAACTTACTCTGGATGACCTTGGCATATTTTCCAGATCCCAGTTATAAGTTTGAATTTCAATTTTGAACTAACTCTTAATTTTTGTTCAACTGTTAGAGTTTCTTTAACACCGACGAATTTCAATTTTGAACTAACTTTTAATTTATGCGCAAATTCACTTCACCCTAACGCCAACACTATCGCCATCTCCACCCCAGCCTATATGGCATAACATATAACTACAGCATCTCATATATACCCTCTAACCCCCACCGGAAGCTATATGCCATGGCAGCTGGCGCCAGCTGCCAGTCACGTGCTCGGTTGGCACTTGGTCGATTTTAAAAGTGGCCAAAACACACTACTATCAGCCATATAAATTAACAAAGAATAAAATTTTACACGACAAGCAAATAGTGTTGGGTAAAAGAGGTAACATAATAAAAAGAAAGACATAGTCACTAACAGTTGCTAATACATTAGTTAGTGTATTTGTATCAGTGTGTCAAATTAATAGTTGTCAGTAATAGTTACTTTAAAAAAGTTATCTTTCTGCAAAGGGGTCACATTTTTTTATCATCCCAGTAAATAAAAAACCCATAAAATGATTTAATTACTCATTGTCCTCTTTAATCTATCCTCTTTTCCTGAACAAATCAGTGCATTTTTAATACAAAGTAATATATACGCTGAGAGTTCTCAGTAACTGAAGAACCGATTTTCACGATTTATATGTAAAATTAAAGTAATTGATGTCAATAAATTAATAAAAAATCAAAACTAAGTTTGTTAATTGTTTTAATCACTGTCCAAAAATATATAAAAACAACTCCTCATATTTTCAAAACAAAAGAAATAACAAAATCATATTTAAAATAATAAAACATTAGACATCTTCTTTCAATTGATGAATATATTTCAGAACTTGCTTCAAATGCACGATCATCCTTAGGGTTAAGTCCTATAGTCTTTTGAAGTTTAAGGCTAATGACAATTTTATGGAGGAGTAAAACTGTCAGTTTTATAAGTCAGCTGTGAAAAGTTTGTATCGTTTTGATAACCTTAATTTTTCACAGAAATTTTGGACGTTGTCGATCATGGCCTTTTAGGTAGTACATTAACCTTACACTGTATGTCTAAATATACCACAGAGTTTATAATCTTTACTATCGTTTATAAGCACTGTCCATCTTAAATGCGATTGAGTAAGGTTAGGCTACGTTTAAGAACTGATACGTTAATGTTAGATATTCAATCTTCGCTATGACTTGTTTGACAACAATGTGCAAGGTATACGAGGTCAAAGGTCGCTGCCAAGATTATTTGTCGCTACGAAATAATATAGTGTGCGTGATTACTTTATTTACGCTGTATAGTATAATATTTTAAAACAATTTAACTCTTACAATGAGCGAAAGAAAAAACGGAACCACCAAATGACTAAACCATGATAACCTGACCTAACCTAATAATCTAGGAAACGATGACAACTCATACTTTCTAGGTAAATTTAGGTCCATCCTACGTGGAGAGACTGAAAAATCAATTATTTTCTGAAGAGTGTAAACTACATCAACACATGATATATTCATTATATTAAGGGTTAAGGTCGTAATCCCCAAATCCAGAGTTGCTTTACAACCCTCTCACAAGTGTCTTGGTATAAACAGCTTTTACGGCTTCCCTTTAACTCCATCTTAATTAAAGTTTCGAGGTGTTGTTTCTAAAATTAAATTTATATTAAGTAAAAACATGGATTTTAGAGGAATCAGAGATTACAAGTAATTTTTATTCCACATAGTTTCCGGATGGTTATTTTACAATTTTAAATCTTACAATTTTTTCTATACTGTAAAAATGTTTATCAGCCTGGCTTAAAGTTCAAGAGGTTTACTGGAAAAAGTTATCTAAAACATACAAGTGGATATCTTACATGTGCTTTATAGTATAAGGGACATAAATTAGCTTGGTCCCTAATACACAATCTCAGCTCTTTGAAACGAACGTCTGCAACTGAAGTATAGATGAATTGATTTTCTGTTGGAAAACAAAGTTTTTCTTCGGGATCTTATCAAGACCATGTCATTTTGACCAAGGGTCGCCAAGATAAATGTTCAACCTATAAACATCTTACAAAGAATACAATAGCACAAAAACAATTCGATTCTTGTTCTGATTCCAATGAGCTCAGTAAACAGCGATCATTTAATTCCATATAACCGTAGTAAAATTATTAAATAGCCTTAAATTAAAATATACGTGTGAGAGATTAAACTTTTACTAAATTTATGTTCATTTTCTAAAAAGTCAGTTTAAAACGTTGAGCTTTATTCAATGAAGGGACATTTACGTATATGTCGTATATTATTAAATAAACACTGAGGATTTGATGTGACTATTGTATGAATGTTACTTTTTTAAATCATAAATTAATATTTACTAAGAACAGTTTCTTTCTTCATTGTTTACTGAAAATGAACTTATTGTATTAAAATTAGAAGAATAAAATCAGGGATCATTATTTTAACTATATATAACAAATTTAAAGAAATTTTATGGCTGCGGAGTTTTGTAAGCAGTAAAGTAAAGTCATATTTCCGAAACCGGTACCACGGTGTACCGCAATTAGTGACAATAAAAGGCGAGAACCCGGTTTTGGGTAAGTTATAAAAAGTGAAGTAAGGTTGTTTACAGTTCAATGAAAGTACTTATCCAATTACTCTTGGTTACGACTACTCATTTAACTAAAAATATATAAGACCCTTGATTATAGTGAAATAAATGAAATAAATAGGCCTAAGTGAAAATTAAATATTCTACTGTTGAGAACAACGTTTTCATGTTTCAAAAAAATCAGATTATTTTTTACTTGTTGTTGTTCGTTTATAAAACGACTGATTATTTGATAAATTATGGCCGAGTTTAAAAATCTAAACGTGATCTAATTTAGAATTAAGAGTTAATAAAGTCGTTTTATTTATTTAAAGCATTTTTAAAAATTAAATAATTGAAAAATTATTTTTTATAAAGGTATTTTTTATACCATTATACTACTAAATATACCACTTTATAAAATATTATATGGTCAAAAAATTAACAAAACTTTTTCCAGACAAAATTTTATGGTTAAAAAACTCGTATAGTAAGATAATATTGTGGCAAATAATAAACTCTTAAAATATATTTTTGTATTTATTTATTGAAGAGTAAAAATTTAAAAATAAAAGTTTGCCCAGCCATAAATTGTCAAAGAGCTATTTAAAAATTATTAAAAAGGTTTTATACCCTAATGATTACTTAAGTAAACATTATCATTTTTTAAATTCATTTTGGCAGGGCATATTTATTTACAGCTAAACGATCTTTCATATTTCACTTGCAACCTGGACATCATATTTTTTACTTAATTTTAACAGACACCTGACTTTAAAAAATTAATAATTAGAACCAATTATTAATTGGTATTATTCAATTAATGAATAATCAATTAGTGAATAATATAAATGATAAGTCTTGAATAATAGTCTGTAAGTGTTTAATAATAAATCGTGTAATCACCGTGGTTACAAAGGCCTACGTTGTATCCGCCAAAGTAGTAATCGGCGCAATACTGGCATGAGGGTTGGGGCAAAGCAATAACTAGCTTATAAATTTACCCATTCGCCTTTATTGTGTTTCCCCGGTCCCCATGCACCTGTGCTCCTTGCCCACACCTCTGCTAATCAAAACATACAAAACATGTTTTCATTTTTTAGAATAACAACTGAGATTCAGGCCCAAAACAACCCTTTTCAAATGATAAAACTATTATAAAGGTAATAATAATATTAAGTTAATATTCTATCTAGGTTTTCGGTGTTTAAAAATGGTATGTGTTGAAACAATTAATTAGTTTATTTTGAAAGCACAATTATAGCCTTAAGCCATTTGTTCAATGTTTTTCCAAATACGTTTACTGAAAACAAAGTAAGTAAATACTATTTCAATGTAGTTGTTTTAGAAAGAGTTAGGCACTTTATCAAAATTACTAAGGTGTTATCATTAGTTCATTTTTTTCCGAACAATGAATTGCAGTTTTATTTTTTTACCCTCCAGTAAAGAAATTCAGCTTTACATATGATTACAAAATTATGTAGCTCGGGCGAAAAGCCCCAGGGTAATGAATACTTTAAATAGCCCTCGAGGTGGATTATAACATCCTCTTTATTCATTAGAGGCGGTAAAAGTTATGAAAATTGACACGCACCTCTCTCGACCTGGCCTTGCTCTGTAAATGATTTTCAGTCTAGGTTTTCTTTTGCCATAACAGTTATAACTTAAAACTAACTAAAATCCACATTTTTATTTACAAATTAAAACAATCATTCAAACATGATTAAATTTGTAAAACAAGTAACTTCCATTGCTGTACAAGCTTGCTTTTTTATAACCAAATTATTACAAATGTACGCGAACAACATGTAATTGTATTTGGGAATAAGTAAATGTAAGGTACACAAATGGCAAATTTTCTAAGTTGACTTTGTATCACTTTGTAATTGAATGTAGCATAATTTTACCTTAGTTATCTCCCAAATTTTAAGGTCAAGACGTCTTCAAATTTTGAAAATTAAAAGTCCAACCATGACCACTGAATTTATTATTTTATTATACTTTTAATTGAAATATTTTTAACTAAACACAATTTGAAAAACTTGACATATATTTACTAACAAGAAAAACGTGTTACTTTTATGATTTTTATTAAATCAAGGAAAAAGTTACATTAAAATAATTTAAGTACGAATAATAGATGTGGTTTTTTTCAAATTTTTTTGGTACAAAGGAATTCAGGTCAATATTTATAAGATTTAAACGTCGAACATTTAGAATGGAACCAACTGGAAAATGGGATAGGATGTATATTTTAAATAAGTATTTATGAAGATCAAAGCTTCAGATTTCTAAGGACTCTCTGTACCGTAACTGAAGTGAATGAATTTAATTAATTCAATTTTTTTAAACAGAAATACTTTTCTTAGATTTGCTTACTCCTTTTATACACTATAATAAGAGTTTGTTTATTAAAATTATTAGATATGTTAGTTTTACTTTGATCTTTGTTTACGTCATAACATTTTACTGCAAGTTTTTAATTTTATTCTAGCATGTAAATTGCAACGGTTCGTGAATAAAAAATTAATTCTATAAACCATATACTATTTAAGGTCCTTCAATTAAGAAATTTTCAAAGCAGTTCAATAATTACATTTTCCCACTTTTAATTTAAGACTCTTTAGAACTTTGGCATTGTTTGTGTAAAACGGAATTTTATTTATCTTAAAAACTTATTTAACATTACAATTATTTTAATGTGACATATAAACTTTGTAATAAATTACCAGGCTCACATAGGCTAGACGTTATAATCTGTTATATTATTATAAACATTTTATACTATTTTGGATGATAAAACGTGAGTAGATATATTAGAAGCTAAGTTAGCTTCAAAGGCTTGTACATGAGTAGTCATGCCATTGGAATACTTAATATATTTAACAGTAAGTTAGTTAAATTATACTCAACTTATGAAATTCATTTATGAGTAAAGTGATTAATTAAAATATCTAAATTATTGCATCCTTTGGTAAGGTTTTTCAACAAAATTAATCAAGAAAGAATTCATCATCCCCTCTTTAGTTTAAAGGAGGGTTTTCAGCTTAATCCCTAAATCCAACGGGAGGCTTAACAACACTCGTATAAACAGGTTTATTGCCTTCCCAAAGTTATTTCAGGTTTTTTTATAAGGTAATACAAAAAACCTACTAAATAATATTAATAAGGCGATTTTTTACAATATGGTTTTATCTTTTGTTAAATGTTATACTCATTTTAGGTGTAATGCATCATTATAAATAGTTATTTACTGTGGCCAAAATCCGTATGATACGAATGGCATTTTCTAACGCTTCAGCGCTGAAAGGCTGATTTTTGCCTCATTTGACATTGTGCACATTTATACCTAGCATTCATATAGCATAAATATTGGAATAATCAAGACAAAACAATTTTAATCATAAATCAATAGACAAACTAATTTTACTCACCAAAACAGGCCTCGAACAAAATTATTTCAAATACAATAATGAATTAATTTCACGTTCAGAATAAAATTCCTCTCACAAGCATCATGACCGAAATTATACTAAAAATCATGACATTGAGAACCAATAAGTATACTGTACATTGAATAGTTAAACCAACATATTAGCTCACAAAATCACATACTGCTACAGAAATTCAGGTTATTTATAATGTTTTTTGCACAAACATCTCAATAACTCAATTATATTATTTCAGATCATTACAAACTTGGTACCAGATAGTTTAATTTTGCAACTTTTTTGTTTTCTTGTAAATTTTTGATAAAATTTGCCGTTTTTAATATATTTGAGATTAAAATTTTTCAATTGCCGCCATTTTGAAAATACACGATGGAAAAATGTTTTTTTATAAACATTGTTATAATAAAGGTCCATGCCAAATGAACCCAATCCATCCTTCCGTTATGGAAAAAACATTTATGCCGGCTAGGGGGTTAACGAAGCATTTTAGGACATATGTTTACATGATTTTTTTTGTTTCTTTTGACTTTCTGAAAAACATCGAAAAGTTTCGGACAGTCGAAGCTAGACACCCTGTATACCGAGAACTGTCACATAAAAACATAATAACTTGCAATAATAATTTATGATGTACAAGAATTTGTGGATCATTTATTCTATCTAAAAAGAAATATGATAATGGTATTGTTAGTTAGTAATATAAATAAATATATTTGTATCATTGGACGTTGCTATTTATATTCATATATCTCTAAAATAAATGATTTTGATTTTGTCAAAATGCCGAGATCAAATTCATATTTAAGATAGCCTAAAAGAGGATCCTGTTGGTAGATTGAAATCATGTAGAGAGCACACTCCACAGTTATTAATATTAGGATTATTAAAATAAAATGACAGTCCATCGAAAGAGCATAATAGCATATTTAATTTTAATTAATATCGGTTGATTATTGGACCGCATCCTAATGCAATGTTGCAGCATTATTGTGGCCAGTCCAACTGGGCGCTGGTGGAAATCCAACATCTGTTTTTACATTAATTGGACCGAATTGCTTTTTTATATTCTCCACCAATACAAGACGTTTTGGTTAAAACAAACCCACAAGCGTTTTATATTTTATTTTAATGCTGTATGAAACAATAATTTATTTCACTTGTAAAGTAAAATATATATATTATCAATATAGTAACGCAAACACGTAACACAAAATAAGCAATTTAAATTGTGAAATAAATTAAAATGTAACAATAAACTTAGATTTAAGTTTATATAGCTATATATTTATTGTATATACATATTTAACATATAGTTATGTAGCTTATATTTCTTTTATGAAACAGAATTGCGTCATTGAGTGCAAATTACTATATTTTGCCTTAAACATCATCACGTCCATTAAGTTTGTTTGGTTACGCATATTTTAAAGGGTCACGCCTGTGAAATTGCTTGTGCTTGTGACTTTGTTGGTGATGCCTTTAAATCATCACACCTGTGCAAGTGCCTGTACCTATGCCTTTCTTAGTAACGCCTTTAATTACTACCGATAACATGTAATATAAATTATGGACATTTAAATATGATGTCATCGTATATAAAGTATGTAAATCCTATATCAAGATTAAAGCTATGAAATCAGTTATAAATTCTTGTTTTTTTTTTTTTTCATCAAAATTGTTGAGTTTAAATAGAATTTGTTCAAAGCAATCCTACCAAAAACACTTATTATCTAGAATTGTATAAACGTAATCCCTAAATCCCCAGACAGCTTTACAATCGCCTTGTAAGTGTCCTGTATAAACTGGGGTTACATTCGGAAGCTTTACTGCTGCATACCTTCAACACCTATGTTTATGACTTACTGTAAAATATAAATACGTTTTCTTTAAGTAGATAGCAAAATTTCATTTACCTCAGTGGATTTTTTCAATAAAAAGTACATACGAGATGTAAAGATAAAAAAAAAAAACTGTTACATGATTAATTTTCTAATTAAATGTACCTACTCTATTGCATACTTTTTTTAAATGCGATTGTCAAAGATAATAATAATGGTAAAGATATTGATAATGCTACTCCTGTTAATCCGTCTTTCCAAAATCATACAATATGTTTCAGTAGAAAAGTCAAGCTAACTCATAAATCTGAATTATTAGAGACAAGACCTAGTCTTTTCTATCATCAAAAGAGAAATCTGGGTACGGTCTTTTAGTAAAAAGTAAAAACAACAACATTATATTTTCTAATTAAGTGCTATTTATTTCAACCGCATTCTCAAATAAAAATTCTTTAATAATAATTTTTGTTTTAAAACAATTTATCGAATTTCACTTTTGTAACAGAGACTCCAATGGCTGTTAGTTCTCTTTATTTTTTTTTTATTTATTTTTTTTTAACCTTATGAATATATATTTATGTAAGTCCGTAAAATGGAGAAATTACAATATTTTTCTGGTTATAAAAGAAAAAAATTAATCATGGGATTAATAAAGCATTACGTTACAAAATGTTATAGTACTATTTACACACAATGGTTTATCAAGCATTAAAGTTCTGTTCAGTATGTATTGACCAAATATAATTAAGATCTGAATTGGATAGGTAATATATAGGGGTCCTCTAGGATGTTATTTGAGAACTGATGTAATTAATGAAAATTTAATTTAATTTATTGACGATACCCTTAATAAACTTTTTTATTTCCCAATTTTAAGTGAAATAGCCAGTTTTTAACCATATATTTTGGTTTCGTGGAAAAAACCTGTAAAAAAATAACAATTCTCTATAGGCCAAAAAGAAAAGAAAAATTAAAGGTGTACTGAGTGTTAAGTATTAATCGAACTTAATATTTCAATACAAGTAACAAAAATGAGAGAACAAACTTTTGCATAAGAACAAAATTGAACCAGGTTAGGAGGATAACTATTTTGATCACATTTTCTGTAGGAGGGATAATAGCCGGAATAAAGGGGCAGTAAAGGTTGGGCTTCCAGAGGCTGTTGATCCTGTTTTATGAGCAGAAGCGCAAACAGTTGTAGAATTGAGTTTCGGTTTAGATGCCCATTCTGTCCCAGACCAGCTCTACATTCAGGCATTTGCTACACAAAGTAGTTTTTACTAAAATATAGTTTTGATCAAACACATATACAAAGTTTAAGTTATGAATGACAGGGCGAAATCAACCAGTTTAAGTTATGTCTTATGTATGAGCCGACAGTCCCATAACTTAAAGAAAAGTATAAAATCACTAAATTTGAAGTCATTGGATTATTCATTGGATCCAGGGGCACGATTCCAACATTAACCCACAGGCGTTCTGGAAGAAATTTGGTCTAAAGAAAGAAAATCTAAAAAAATTAATATATTAACGATCAAGCACTCTGTTGCAATTTTAAGAAATCATTTATATTCAAAATACTAAAAATTAACTTCAAAATTTCATATCATCAAAATTTAATAGTTTGTTTTGTATATCCTTTGTATTTTTGCAACTTCCTCAATGGAGGGAAAAGGTGTTAATTTATTTAATAAATAATCTCTATATATTTATATAATATATATATATATAAAGATTAATTATTTATTATATATATAGACTTTTAGACTTTTATTTATTATATATATAGATTATATATATAGACTTTTTAAATAAAAATTTAAAACTTTACAAGATGACAGATAACAATAAAAATTATGAAATTAGAATTTGGTTCCCACAACTGGCTATTGGTGGTTGTTCTTGGAATGGGTTATCCAATCAAGCTTTGAGTACTATAGCACTATTGAAATGCATTAATACCTTTAATACCTTTAATACCTTTAATACCTTTATTGAAATGGCGACCTAACTCAATAGGTAGTTTAAAGCCAAGTATGAATGAAGGATGAGTGTAGGATGATTGTGGCGCGATCTTGTAGTCTTGTTACTGACTAAGGCCGACATTCTCCTTAGACAGGACTGTTAATTCATATCCCAACAGCCAATGGTATCTAGGGACCTACAGTTTAACGTGGGATCCGAACCACAATTTCAACCTCCCATATACGAATTGGTCTAATTATGAGGATGGTACTTATGGATGAACTAGTATTCACTAGTGCGGACGTTAATCCCCACCAGGGAATATCGCATCCACAAGCCATCGCTCATAACTATCCACAATTCGTGACCTCCAAGTAGCTGGATTACAGGACGTCGCCACCGTCCCAGTCCCACATTAGAATGAGGTAACAAATATTGTGTAATGCTAATGTTACTCTCCTTCCCTATTGGGGTGGCAGCTAAAGCTTAAGATTTTTTCACCCACCTACTTAAGTTGAAAATATTCCCAACCTAGCTCACCATTTTAAAATTTAATATTAGAAAACAACCGACACCTAAATAATTCCAGTGTTGCATCCAGAGTCCAAATCCCCCTCCCCTCTGATGTGGCTGAGCTTGCACTGCTTGTAGGCAGATCATAGAAAAAACATACAGTATAAGTATTATAGCCTACAATACTATATTAAATGTAATTAATTTAAATAAATTAAATATTTATTAAGCAGTCTAGTGTATTTCTGGCCTATTTAATAAACAAATAGTAATAATGGCAGCTGTACTAAATTTATGATACTGAGAATAAATTGAACTGAATGTTTATATTATTATAAACATATAGTGTAACTATATTATAATGAATTTATGTAATCTAAATAGGCTTTAAATATTTTTTCATTTAAAAAATTAAATGTAACCTTAATTTATAAGTGGAATTTATCCAACGTATAAGTGATTAATATTAAATATTAAGTCTGAGATACGATAACAATATTATATTTTCCACTGAGAGGTAATTCGTTTATGAAAATTACCGTTATGGATGTATAATATTAGTCTTAAGTGTTTATAGGATAATTAAGGTAAGTATAAATATTTTAAGTAGCCCGGTATTAAATTTAAAGTTAAAAGTTCATTATTTTTAATACACAAAAATGAAACCATAAACATGAAACAGACCCTTAAGTACCTTTAAGCTAAGTAAAAGTTGGAGAGCCCGGGATATAAAACAGGCCCCTAAACGTTTGAGCACTGGCAATCTAGGGCGTTATTAAACTTTGTCATTGGCTTAAGTGTCGTTTACCTCAGTCGAAACCTCAGGTTAAATTCCGAGGATTTAATATCCTTTATTGTCGTTTGTGTTACCATTATTGATAATGTCTACTTTTATTACACCATAAAAACATTAGATTATGTTTTATGTTTCATTTAAAAAAAAGAAGAAATGGAAAATCTATACTTATTTAATATGATAAAGGGGTTTTTGTGTTGAGAACTCCTCCTACAATTTTCAATCGATTTTCAAGTTTTTTGTGTCGTTGTATAGGGCTTAGTCTGTAGTTGCTTCCGCCAAACATTTATTAGAATCGAATTGAAAATAAAGGTGCTATCCACCATTGAAATCTCAACATTTCCCATTAAAATAACATTGGGATTGGGTAAGTAATTAAAACTAGCTGTAAATACTTGTAGTTTTTGGTAATTACTGATATTCACAATGTTGGATTGGTCGGATGCCGTTGATTTGGAACTAAATGTAACTTTTGCACTGTATCACAATAAAATGCTCGATTTCAAGCAACACGTAGACAAGTAATAATTAATGAAACATACTTTGATTAGAACTTAGAAATGTATGTAAATAGCAAGGCATTAAAAAATGTGAATACAGTTTTATATAATTTCCATCTAACAATAGTCTGATATATATATGAAACAAAATTTATAAACAATAACTAAATAAAAAATCTAACTTTTCAAAACAAAATAGCAGTCGTTGATTTTATTTGTGAATATTTTAAATTACTAAAAATAATATGAAATAATAGAGTTTAAAAATTAAAAGATTTAGGAAAAATGATTATTTTCTACTGAAGTATAATTTTTTATTAATCCTTTATTCCAACACAATCAGATTCTTGCATTTAGGGCATTTCTCAGATGGCAAATTTGATCATCTTATTCGTAAAGTTTGATTAAGTTTAATCGGTTAGGTGTCTATGTTATATTTACAAGACTAGGCTTATTTCGCAACTGCCTTTATAATGGTGGTTAGTGGTCATTTACTTTGATACTCTTTATGAACGTAATTCCAAACCCTTGCCATAGCTTCATAAGCTTGTTGTAAGTGTCCTTCTATAAAAGTGTTGTAAACTTTGTTTACAGCTTTCTTCTAACCCCAAAATAATGAAATCTTAAATGTAGGCTCCAAGGATGTCTTTTGATCATAAAGTTGTTATGCAATTATAACTAAAAGAACCAACAACAACATTCAATGTAGAATGATGATTTTTGGGTGGTATAATTATGTTATTTCTATATATAAAAGTGTTTTTATTTAAAAGTATTGCTCAGAAATTTTTTTATTAAATTTGAAGTTATCGATAAGACGTCGTAAATAGTTATGAAAGGTATAGTTTTAAGTTAACTACTTAAGAAAGTACCTACTGTTGTCAGTAAAACATTGAAATACTAAATAAAAACCATCTACCAACCATTTGTAGTTGATTTCAACAAATAAATAAAATTTAATAATAAAGATGTGAAGGGATCATTTCATATTCATGAAAATTAAAGTGTACTTATGTAAAGAAGGCTTTAAGTAAAAAACTATTGTTCCATCTCATTTTGTACATAAAGTTCGATCTTCACAGAGTTAAATGTGCTCTACCATAAACAGACTTCCATTATTAAATGCCCTAGTTCTAAGTAAATCCAATTAGAGGTTAATAAACACAAAATTAGTTCAGAAGTAAAGAAAAACTGATATCGTTAAAAGAAAACATTTTCACAAAGCCTGGTATTAGCCTATTTTACGACAAAGAAAGAAAACTCCTGGAAAGTTAAATTTCCAGATTCACCAGTTTTTACTTAGTGGTTTTCTTTGTCAGATTCAAAGAATATTATTTCTTTAATAATATCGTGACAACATTTCCAAGAAAAATTTAAACGTCTATTATAAGCTTTCCTTTGTTTTAAAATTATTTGGTAAGAGTAATACTTTTGTGAAATTATTGGTTATTATGTAGCTTGAATCCATGATAAAATATCGGTTTTAACATCATATACCAATTCTAGAGATAACGTTTTTAAGTTGAGTTTTATGTTTAGTATTCTATATAGTTAAAAGATGTATAATGACACTTTTATCTACAGTAGTCCTGACAATAACTTGCTGCCAACTAAGTTATAAAAAAACTTTGATAATAACTGTAATTAAATGTAGAAACATACAATTTACATTGATGGGTTGTAGTTACTACGTGGGTAGTTTAAACTGACTATTTTACTAAAATGAGTTGTGAAAAATATCAGACCACTAACTAAAGGATATTGTTATTTATTATTATTATTTTGCTTGATTATTTATTGAATTACTTAAACAAAATGAATTGTTAAATTTTTTGTGTTAGTTTGGAGTATTCGAAGAAAAACGGTATTAGTAATAGTTCTGGCTAAAAAATTTTAATTGTTCACTATAGACATGAGAAATTACATCTGGGCAGTTTATTAATTCTTGACCTTTAAAGCAATTCAATTCTTACTATTAAAAGAAATTATATTAACTATATAAAATATATTAAGTATATTAAACTATATTAAAATATATATAAATATACTATATTAAATTATATTAAGAAAACATATTATAATAGAAAAATATGGACAGTATTCCATATTTTTTTAAGTTACTTGCACTACAGTTATTGCAAAGGTATTGTGTTCTTTGCCAAAATTTTATTTACGAAAATTTGTGAAATCAACCAGTTATTAAATTCACTGAGTGAGATAACATATATATAGAATCGCCAATACAAAGCTCAACGCTCAGTTTGGCAAGCAAGTTGAGTCTTAAACAATATAACTTTTGTGGATAAGTAGTCAACCCTTAAAGGTGAAAAAACGTCTAGTTATGAGACCCTGTTCTATAAAGGACACAAGAAACGTGACTAAACTCAGCGGCCACTATCTGATCATTCCCCTTGCCAGCTTAGAGTGTACCAGAATAGTTTATTTTTTTTTTCTGCAGAACTTGTTGATTTCATCATTTATTTTCTTTAATGTTCTGTTACTGTCTCCGTTTTTTCACTATTAATTTATTGTTGTATTTAGTTTTTATTCTTGCAATGCTTTTTGTAATCACCCTTTGCATTGTCAATGGTTTGTTTATAGCCTTTGTAGCCAACTGATTTTTATCTTTATAATATTTATCAGGATGTATAATTAAGTATGTATTTTGTGTTGTATTGTATAGTAAGATTTTCGTAAATGAATATACAAAATCAATCACACAAGTATTTTTTGTTTAACTTCGTCTACTAATGTCAGGACTATCAATCACTACTAATGTAAGCAACTTATCAGGATGTACACCTTTACAACAGTCTGACCAAGAGAAAATGTCGTTCCAATTGATTTATTTACTCATTAGTAAATAAAAGAGTTCACGTCAAAAGTACTTTTAATGTCTACTCCATCGGCAAAGGCATTTTAATTAATGTGTTTGACAAAGTTGTTAACCGATAGGTTTACATGTAAACGTAAAACAGAAAAAGTTCTACAAGCTTCATTGATCTCCTAACTAACATAAAGTTTAATACAAAATTAAAATTTGTTTTAAGAATTTAAAATATTGATCTAATATGTTGGACATCATTTTACAGCCCAAGGACGACCGTTGTTCCTAAAAAGGATCTCCTAAAAAAACCTCCTAAGGAAGGTTAGTGCTAAAAGGGCAGCCACATACTTTCTTTAACTGGTGATATGTTTCTCACGATGAAACTAAAGTAAAATAATAATTTAGTTATGTGATAATTTATTTTAACTCGTATAGACAAGTTCTGCACATCAAGCACAAATAGAAATACTACTCTAATTTATAAATGAATAGCATTATTAGTTATATCATACCGAGTGTTACAATTATTCAAGTTAACTTATGCAATATAAACATATTTTTTAAATAATTTGGTTTGTGTTTAAAACATATTAAATTTGTTATTTAATATTTTATGTTGAATTAAAGGCATTTTTTTAAAATCTAAATCACATCAATTTTTAAAATAGTATAATGCTTTTGTTTGGCTTTGAGAAATGTATCTTCTTCAAATACATCTCGTTGTTTTCAAACACCAATAAAAAGCTTATTAAACGTTTTACGAGGTTTGTCAAAAATAAATAAACATAATAAGAAATATTAATTTTCATATTTCAGTCAATTTTCTTCTTGACTTTGGTTGTTATATAACAGAATAAAACTTTCAAATGCTGTTTAATAATATTTATTCCTGATATTACTAAGAAAGATAACTAGGTACTTAATTCAATTATAAGTTCGATATTTTTTGAATTTTTACACGTATTTGGGCACAATAATAAGTTTTGTAACTTAACCATAAAAAATTCATTTTTTTACCAAAACAATTTTGGAAATTAAAATTTTTGACATGGGTCTTATTGGTTGTCTAACTGGTATTTAAACAATAATGAAAGGTAACAAATATTAAAATAAAACTCTAAATTTGTGTGCATGGGTTTTCAAACTGCTGTAAACTATAAGGAAAAGGGATAGTTGGTTGTAAGTGTAATACAACCAAATTACACTATTATACTATTATTGACTATTATAGTATAAACATGTTTTATGCAAAATGATACACATATTTAAAAACCTGTTTAAAAGACAACATTTAAAAGTATTTTACCTCCAGTATAGAAAACAAGCTTATTACAAAAATGGTTTTTAAAAAGAGAAATTTTAACCAAAATAAAAATACCACTAAAAACAAAATGGATCGCACCAACAAAGATGTAGATTCTCTTAGTTTTTGTGATTTCTTTATTTAACTTTAGTAATGTCATGGAAAGTTAAGTTAAAGAGGATTTAGCCATAAATAATAATGTGGACCCATTCACTATGTCATTGACTACCTCATACAGTAGTACTACAAAAACAGCCGCAGTGAGTGCTGTATAACTCATACAGGACCGGGAAGTAATGAAATGTTGGTTTTTTATTCTGTTGTCATTTACGCTTTATGTTTGATGAACTATGTGGATCCAACATCTGTGAATTAATTCTAAATTTTGGAGGGCTTAGACAAAGGCCTTAAGACATATAGGCAAAAGAACAACTAAGTAATCTTAGCTAATTTAGACCTAAAAGAAAGAGCACCTCTTCTGAACACTATCACATTGTTAAGTTGGAGAATTGGTAATCAAGATCGATCGATGAAACACCATTAATGTTCTATCTGATTTTTACTATAGTGAAATTTTTTTTCAAAGTAGGCTATTATCATGGAGCAAAGCTTGATCACCAGATACCTTAATAATGCAGAGCATTGGGCTGCACAGGCCCCCTAGTTATATACTGATTAAATACTAAAATATTAATAGCATTTCTATGTAAATTTAGGATTAAAGGTAATCCTTAATATCTTGAATAATTATTCGAGATTGAAAATACGAGTTAAGCTGATCTCCTTGATCTCCTTGATCTCCTTGATCCTGATCTTTTTTGCAATTATAATTAAATTTATCTTACATCTAATCCCAACATTCTCCCCGGGCCGACATCGGGTTTTAATAAGCCGTGCAGTATCACCTCTTCACCTGCTTATCGTAAGTATCGACCTAAAGGGGGTGACCAGTGCATGCTGCAGAGTTCTGGTAGTGTCCCTGTTGCGTTGCAGGGGCTGATGTGTGACTCGCACTGCCGATATTCTTCTCCAGTATGACGTCAGGAGCTAGCTACTCCTAAGTCAGAAAGTGTGTCATAGATGCAGGGATCAGAATCTGCATTACCTTTGGTGATCCATATAGCAAGGTATAGCGCCATGTGCGTATCGGTGTATTTATTGATACCCGCAATTTATTGATCCATGCGCAAATGGAGGTTCTGGCTCCGGAGAAGTGGTGTAGGAACGTCCATACCTTCTTGGGAGCAGGGTTCTGAGAGGGTCACCACTTGCTGGACGATACGCTGGTTTGCGTATGTCATAGTGGACCAAAAGAAAATGAACGCCATTGACAAGGTGCGGAAACAAACCTCTTTTAGGCGCCGTGTCCTAAAAGATCCCCAACTAGGATTCCAACTCTTATTGGGCAAGGTGATGAAAAACCCCTCCACCTGCACATTTGTCAAATAAGTCATGATTGGTGGGGATGGAAGTAGCTTTGGATGCACCCGAACCCTTGATCTGGAGGCAAGTGACATATCTCCTAATGTAGCCCTCTGAGGCAATTTGAGCTCGAGCTGTTGAGGTAACCGCAAGAAGATGCCAACAAAGGAGGACACTATGGTTTCATGCTTGTAGGGGATAGAAAAAGTCCTCCTGGACCAGCGAAACGTCAATAAGAATATTAAAGACGGTTTTTCGGTCATCAGATACATTCTTGACAGGATGAAAATATGTCATAAAATAAGGAGGCAAGGAAGGAAGATTGTTATCCGCTCCTAAACACCTCACACCCCAATAAATTATAGAATGGAAGAACAAAAGGCAGGAAGCTCAGGATCCTTCAGGCCAATACATGAAGGTTTAGGATATCTAATATCTTACTCCTAAGTTTCCTGATAAGCGAGCAATACTGAGATAGGAACCAGTATATTTGATTTTCGGACACTCTGAATCCTGTCACAATCTGGGTGAGGGACAAGCCAGGCCAGAAGTGCGTGTCGAGGTTTTGTCTGACTTACGTTTAAAGACGTCTCATTTTTATTGCAGTTTTCCTGCCAAATTTTTACTAGGGACCAACTAAATGAAGTCAGTCTTAAGAATAGTGTATTTCATTAAAATTATTAAAAGTGGCATTTTCCGGTACGTGCTCAAGTTTCACGTCCGAGGCGAAGCTGAGAGGCGAGATCGTGGAACACACATTCCTTCAGACAGTGCTCGTATAATAGTATAGGATATAAGAATTTTTTGTATAGTATCCTTACTAATATTATAAATGTGAAATATTGGATGTTTGTTACGCTTTAACGCAAAAAATATTCTACGAATCATCATACCTTATGCCACATACCTATGCTTAGATTTTCTTCTGACTCGTGGATCGTACCTTCTTAGAGGTTCAAGTACAGTAAGTACTTTGATAAGTACACCTTAAGATCCTAAACTATTTTACAAAGTGTTAGTTTAGTTACCTAAATAATTTTAAAGATATCACATCTCTTCCAGAATTTTTTGAACCCTTTATAATAATAATATGTCTGAAATATATTGGAGATTATCTAAAGACGTATTGACGAAAAATATACCTATAATATAACATGGTCTCATAAGCTTAAAGTTTCGACACTTTTTGATAATAATAATTATATGACGAGAAAAGTGTACTGGTTTTATTTAATAACTTCTTAGTAACACTATTTAATTTATTAATGAAGATACATTCATGGTGATCAATGATCTAGTCCAATTGGGTTTATTAGTGCTTAAAAGTGAAAAATTTTCTATTCTTTAAAAGAAGTTAATAGTATACTGTAGTAGTTCGTAGTCGTTGTTTATGCTAGGATTGGTATGCATATTTAGGGGGGAAACTTGATACTCAATTACATTTTTTACATATATTCTTTTACATTTCTTTTAGCTGCATAGGGTTGAAAGTATACTGCTTCCTTATTTATTTTATAATTAAAAATAAGTACTGACAGAAATGCATTATATTTTTATAAGTGTTTAATTAAACATCACCAACATTTATTTCCTTTAAGACAACATTTTAGTTTGAATAGCTTTAAAATTAGAGATGATGAGAAAATAAATATTTGAAAGGAGTTTTATATTACGAACTAAGAAGAAGTTTCAACCAGTAAAGAGAAAATGTTTAATTAAATCCCTCTTCAGCAATATAAACCTAAAGCTACTTTTAAACTTTTCTTCTTTATTCCTTTAACATTACAATAACTAAATTACCCGACACCATATTTTTCATTTTAGGTTCATGAATTATTATTTTTCTTATTATTAGAATAAAAAATGTTTATTTTGGAAAAACATAAACAATGCTTTTACCCTCAAAGTTTGCTTTCTTGTAATGGAGAGTCCTACAACACAATCTAGTAATCGAAGACTACACAATAAAAAATTATAAAAAACTTTCACTTTCGGACACTAGTCTGGGATCACTAATATCGCATAACATTAGCATTAGGCCTACTATAGCTCACTATCCTTTATAGCTCATTACGTATCCATAAGTTAAAATTTTTAAAATATCTAGACAGTAATACTGAACATATAAAAACCTTTTCCGTACCCTACTTAGCACTACCTTAACCCAAACCCAAACACCTGGTTGGACAAGGCCAAATTCGGCTGCCTACATTATGACGGGTCCCATGCCTCATCGGGTCTCTACGGGACAGACTGCGGAGGTAACAGGTAACAGGTAAATAGGTATTCTTGGATCGAAGAACTTTCTGGACGAAAAGCGACATTCAACTCCATCTGTCCTTAATACTAAATGTTCATGGAAACCAAGTCCAGTAACAGAACTCCAAGATATATTGTACCTCTAGTCGTAGCCGTTCCCATCATGGTTGCACAACGGATGAATATGTGCTAAGCGTCGTTGGGAACGTATGGCTAATAAATGCAATCAGGTGAACCGGTATTGCCCATATTTTGCAGATGCGACTGAAAAAAGCCGTGATCCGACAACAATAAAGTCAGGAATCAGTCTACCTCCCCATGCCTCCGGCCAACCCAGGGTTGGACCTACTGTTAGTCACGCAGTCCGTCAACCAAGACTCTCCAGCTCCCAGCTCTCCTGCCATGTCCTCTCCAGTCAAGTCCGCTGGAGCTCATGTGTTCTTGCCAAGTTCTGGCCGACATCCACTTGTCTCCGATAGATTACCCTCCTCCGCAATGAAAAAAGTATATTACATATAGATAATATACTTCATAATATGATTATAATATAAAGATATTATATTATAACATGAAAGGTTCGTCAGGAAAATTCTGAGTAAATTATGATAACCATATTTTTTTCTATTTTTAGTAACTATCCGTATAAATTGATTGCATTTGGTAAATAGTATGTTGTAAGACGGTTTAAAAAATGTCTAAATATTTACATTGGCAAATATTGTGGACTATTGTTGTTTTTAAGCTAGATAAGTTATCATAACTTGAAGTTTTGTTGTAAAACTACACGCCTTCTCGTTAAACTGGAATTATATTCTAAAAGATTTATATATATTTGAGTATCTTTTAAATAGTTATTCCAATTTATTACTCAGTCAATCCCATTACAAACTGTTTGTTGGTCTTTTTTTATGAAATGGAGTGTCTCTAAGTAATTATGGTTTGTTCACTTTTTCACCTAGTATACTTTTTCGTGGAATTACTTTTTTTCAATGGAATTACCTTTTCCATTGATTATTTAACTTATTGGGATCAAATCGTCCGGCTTGTTAATCATATGCTAAAGATGAATTTAAAATGCTTTAATACTTAATTTAACAGGAAATGCTAAGCGATTGAGTTAAAATTGTTGAACTAATATGAGTAAAACTATGAAATATATACTTAAAATTGTAAACAACTTTTTTCTGTTCCGTCTCTTTTAAGCTGTATCAGTTTTACATACTCGTTTTATTACCATTTCAAAGACCCAATATGCTTTTAATTTTTACATTAGTTAACAACTATAAGGGTCTTTAAATTTATAGGTTAAAAAATTCAAAAACTGAACAATTATTTTAATTTTTACTTTAATATTTATTGGTAGAATTATACTCGAAGAATTATTTAATAAACCTGAAAAAAGTATATTCTTATAAAAAAAAATTCACTGAATAATCAAATAATGTTTTTCTAAATAACTGTAAACCATAACCACAAGGTAAAGTATTCGCTTTTCCAATACATTCAAAAGTTTTCAAATTATACGTGTAAGATACTCATTTTACTCGTTAGACTTATTATTTATCGACATAATGATTACATATTAAGTGTTAACATTATATGTGATAATTTTTGTCATATTATTAAACATATACCCTTAAGCCATGCCTGATATATGTGGTAGAAAATATAATTATTCACATGGAATTATATGAATCATAATGTGTGTACTGTAAATCACTCCTTTTATGGCCATTTTCTCATGCAAGTAAAATATTCCGTTGCTTATATTAACCACATGGTTACAATGAACAACAATACATATTTTAATTTGAAAATTTCAGCACAGACCTTAAATCAAAATGTTTATTCTTCGAATTTCAACATTATTATAAACATCTAATCATTTGTGTAATTCATTAAAGAATGCGTTAATAACTTTGTAATATTATGCTTTTATAACACCAG
This sequence comes from Neoaliturus tenellus, assembly GCA_030545055.2. Classification (NCBI taxonomy): domain Eukaryota; kingdom Metazoa; phylum Arthropoda; class Insecta; order Hemiptera; family Cicadellidae; genus Neoaliturus; species Neoaliturus tenellus. The sequence continues at coordinate 75,674,696 of CM061532.1, read as the reverse complement.
AGCTACCTCTAAACTTGTCGAATTATATAAATCATAAAGTGTGTATTAAATATAAATCAAAATTTTGTATAACCATTTTCTCCTGAAAGTCAAATATCCCATAGCTTGGATCAGCCCCATATAAACACTTATAAACACTACATATAAATAACCATAAATAATTTTAATTGAAAAGTTTTAGTCAATAAATCAAATTTCTATAATTTATATACGTTAAATTGCTACATTGAAACAAACTAATCATCTAATCATTTGCGAAGGTTATTGAAAAAAAACGAAGTTATATTTCAATTGATACCCACTGATTATGACGGTATTAAATAATAATTAGCATGCCTACCACCAAACGATATTCTAAAACTTATTTTTTCCAATTAGCAGTTTAATATAAACATGAGAAATACAAGTTAGTTGTTAATTTTATATCGTTATGCATTTAAAATACCAGAGCTTACTTTACACTGCATATCTAAAATTATACTTAATTACATACTTATAAAGACATAACACATGAATAATATAATATAAGGAAAAACTGTTTATAAGGAAAAACTGTTCAAAGTGAAAAGCTTCAAGCCATACACAATATTTCTTTATAAACTCGATGAGACTAAACAATGTGACTCTTTCCAGATCGATATAATAAGATGTAAACTATTAACTTTAAATAAAGAGTGTCAAACAAGGTTCCTAATAAAATACTCATCACTTTTATCACCATACGATTGAAACATCTGTACATCTGTAAATCCAGAAGTGATAAAAATATTGTTTAGTTAACATTATGCGTAGTCACTATCGTAAAATTGCAAATTATAATATTGGGTTTCATAGTGATGCGAAAGTGATAGATTTAGCTGAATTAGAGGGAGGCACACAACTGTAATTACATACTACGAGATGATATTGAAGAGGTAATCATAAATCACTGGCTGCAGCCATTGCAGCTGTCCACTGACATCACTGTGCGATTTTCTCTTATGAACTAGTGATGCGATGATTATGGGTACACTGCAATGTGAGAACTACACCAAACGAAAATATCAAGTTACAAGAATATTGCACGGACTGCGGATATTGCAGCTGTCCAATGACATCACTGATTATGTAATAACGGTAATTGTAATTGTCATGTAATATGTAATTATGTAATAACGGTAATAACTTGCTACAATATGATATTCAGGCAATAATGGAAAAAAAACTGCAGCCATTGCAGTGGTCCAATGACATCATTGTGCGATTCTCTCTTATGATGTAGTGATGTGATAAAGGTGGATACAGTAAAGTGCGAAGGCTACATCTAACGGTAAAACATTCTGCTAGATGATATTGAAGCAATAATATAAAATCATGGACTACAGCCATATCAGCCGTCCTCTGATATGACAGTGCGTTTCTCTCTTGTGATATTTTGATGTGATGATGATGGATACAGTGGAGTGCAAGGGCTACACCTTATCGTAATTACATAATACAAGATGATATTGAAGCAGTAATATTAAATCATGGACTGCAGCCACCCCAGCCGTCCTCTGATATGACAGTGCGTTTCTCTCTTGTGATATTTTGATGTGATGATGATGGATACAGTAGAGTGCAAGGGCTACACCTTATCGTAATTACATGCTGCAAGATGATATTGAAGCAATAATATTAAATCATGGACTGCAACCACCCCAGCCATCCTCTGATATGACAGTGAGTTTCTCTCTTGTGATATTTTGATGTGATGATGATGGATACAGTGGAGTGCAAGGGCTACACCTAACGGCAATAACATGCTACAAGGTGATATTGAAGCAATAATCGGAAATCAAGAACTGTAGCCATCGCAGTTGTCCATTGACATCACTGTGCGATTATCTCTTTTTTCATCTACAATCATTAGTTTTGACAAGATTGTAATCCTATTAAAAACTCCTAGTAATAAAATGTTAATATATATAAAATTCCATTGCTGGCAATTGTTCTTATTTTTTTAGTCATAAAATGAAATATTTGTTGTATTTAATTTTTTATTAGTAATGTATAACCATACCATAAATTTTCGAATGTTTTGCTTGCCTCATTATTATTGATTGTTAGTATGAGAAAAATTATGGAATAGTACAGATAATTAATTTTAAAAAAATTCAATAAACCAATAACATTATGTATTGATACAGGTCACATTGTTTTTTGTACAAACGATTCTGTCTCATTTTTGTCTTCTTTGAGTTCATCTTTTGGATTTAATCACCCATCTTCACATAAAAAATAATTATAAATAAAATGCTCAACACAATAAACAGTCACATTAGAAACATATTCAGTTGAAGAACAATATTCACAGTTCCCATATTATATACTGTCAGAATATATCAAAACTCCAGGACAAGGAGACAAGCACGATTTCAAATGAGAGATATTACGTGGCAGTCCCACTCATAACCGAACTGAAGAGAACAGCGCCAGATGTCTCCGATGTTCCCCGAAAAACTCCAAACATTTTATTGGACGCATGGTATATTGCACATCAATAACATTACTATTTCAAAATAAGTGTTATATTTCAAGATTCAATCATGATTGGTTCTGATATTGGGTACCATGACAATGCACATCATAATGCTTTAACATAAAATCTCTCAAAGCGGGATTATTTTTTTATAATTTTTTAGATTATTATTAATCCTTTTGACACTGATAAAGCATTTGACCTTGTCATATTTTACATAAATCAACCTACAATACTGTATTATGCCTGTTAAAAAATGTATTAATTAATCATAACAATGTTTAATCTGCCAGAAATTTAAAAGGCATGTGTCAAGAAATCAGTCTACATCGTAGAATTGATGAAATATTTATAATTATTGACAATAAGGTATTCTGTCTAAAAAATTATAGCATATTATTAGAATATAAAAAGTACATAAATGAGGACAACAATTTACGTTACCAATTATTTAGGATAAAACAATGATCGGTGTGTATGGTAGGTTCAGACTGGAATAGACTTGATTAATTATCACCAAATCACTTCCAACGGGAATGGAAATCCTTGCACATATGTGCAACAGGTATATAATACCATAGACCAAAAAACCCCTGTAGGTATGATTATTCTGATACCGGTTACTTGTCCTACTCGAGAAGTATAATATTGGTTCCAACATAACCCACGATGTCTATCATTTATGGTGTCTGTAGTGTGATGGTCAAACTTGCATCAGTCGAATAAACTGACTCTTTTAATAAATGTGTACTTTTTCTCGATGTACTAAAGAAAAGCTTTATATTATTTTAAAATAACATCTTTGCCAACACGCTAAACACTAATTCACCATATTATTTTACTCCCGCTTAACATATTTAATGAAATATTTTTAAAAATTCAACAGTGAACAGACATTAAACTAATATTTTTAAATCGACTCCATTGATTAAAAAATAAATAAAATAATAATAGCAAGTTAGGTTTGTTACTACAAAAGATTTTGTTTAAATATATAACGATCGTGCACATATCTTGTGTTATAATTATATTATACCCTTTTAACTTGTAGCTTTGTTTTCTTTCATAAACTTTTTATCTTTAAACCCCACATAACAGTTCATTGTTATGTGTTATGCAATCCGTAAGAATATCGCTCAATATTACTCAAGAAATTCGTCACAATTTTTGTTCAGAAAATAATTGATTTTACTAAAAAATTATACTGGTGGTGCTTCACTTTAGATTTAATTTACAAACATTGTGTAAGTGTGTATAAGATTACTAAGTAAAAACTATTCTGAACGTTAATCTCTAACCAAATCCAATAAACAATTTTTATAATACCAACATAATTATCAAATTTTATGTTTCTATTAGGGGTTTAAACCATCATAATTTTGAACAAACGTATAAAGCTGTAGGTAATTGGGACAAAGTAACAAACATTCAACATTTTGAAATTAAATATGTAATCATTACAGACACCTGTGTATAACGGTAGAAGCGAAATACAAGGAACAGGACACGGCGGGGGCTACTGGGCTGATAAAGGGGGAATGGGTTGTAAACCTGGCGGCCCACGATCTTGTTTTACGAGGGTGGACGCCATTTTCCAGCGGATTATGGAAACAACATATACGAACCTCTTAACGCCTTTAAAGCTTATAACGTTCAATATTAAATGTTATGTCATCATTCGTGTTCCCAAATTAAAAACAACACTTTGTTGTTGTGGTATTACTAAACCTATTTCGTTTACTCCGACTGTGAACACTCTTGACGTAAAACCATTGATGTTTGAATTAAATATTGTGCTTTTAATACTTTTGTACTTGAATACACATTTAGTGTATTGCTGACCAATTTTGTTTTGAGTAAATTCTTTTGTTATAAAGTTTTAAAACAAAACATGATGTAGCTAGGTACAATTTTCACGCTTTATAAAAAAAGTTTAATAAAAGGGAGTTAAATATTAAAGGCACAATTATCATAGTTCTGATTGTCTTCAATTATGCAAGTTTACGAACAACGATCTATAACTGGTCATCTTTATGTACCCGTAATCAGTTTTTCAATTCAAATTTATCATAAAATCTTTGAATAAAATTAAAATACATCAATGATTTTTTTTATACAAAAAAAAAACTAATTAATATTGAGAAAGAAACGAAAACCCGCACTATGTCACGTAAAATTCTTTAGCTTCGCCTTTAATACCTCACTAAGTAATGCTTCCAACATTGTAAATTATCAATGTATTAATTAAATTGAAAACATTCAATACGAATATAATTGTTTGGTTATCAATCGATAGTAGTCAAGCGGTCGCTACCCACAAATCCTTTGCACCTTAATCTGAAGAGATATAATTTATTTGATTTATATTTGGAATTTGGTTTTTTGCTATACAGTAAAAACTTTTTACGAATATCACCAACATTTTTGTTTGTTGAATATTGGTATAATGTCAAACTTAAAATCACTAAGTAAAGTTTAAAACCCAAATAGTACTTTGGTTTCAAGTTTGTACTAATCTGATTCTATAGGAACTGAATTTGTATATAATTCATTAAACAACATAATCAGGTTACCTTTGAAATAAGAGATTGCGTTGCAGGCGACGGCACAGGCGAGTAGCGTCGGAATGAGATCCATGCCCGGCGACTCTGCTCACTCGGCTACACTCTCTGCAACATCCAACCAGTTGGGTTGACGACGCTTGATACGATTACGTTCAAAATTACTAAAATATGGAATTTATAAAACATATTAAAATTATGTTTCAAACCGGCAACATCTTATACGTCCTTTAGTAGAAATCCGGGTTTTTGAATAGTATTAACTATCGTAATAATTTTCTTTCTAAAAACCTTCATTCAAGTTGCTAAGAACCTTCACAACACTCCAGTTCATGTCAGAAAAAATTACAAAATTCAGTAATGACGTCCATGGGCGTCCTCAACAAACGCACAGTCAGACAGAAATTTAATACAATACTTGTTTCACCAATCGTAGGCGATAAAACGTAAAAATAAATCAAATATTCTATGCAATCTACAAACAAAAATGTATTTTTATTGTATATTTTTGAATTTAATTGAATTGAATGGATAATACAGCGTTAAAAACATTAATGCGATTAACAGTAAACATTAGACCAAAAAAACTTGAGAAATTTGTGTATTAAAAATGTTTATTCCAGATTCCTTATGTTATAATACTTAAATGGGCTGATTCTTTATTTCTTTCCAAACTTAGTGAGTACGAAACGGGTGCAATCTCTTAGTGTAATATGAATAAGATTTATTCCAAGATAAACTGTCTGGAGGCAGAACAGCGGATAGTCCCGGGTGTAAACAATATAAGCTGAATTTTTACCTGAGGGAGAAACACAATTTCCCTACAACTCACGAGAGTTGACTGCATAAGTTACACAAAGTCCGTGAGATTTGTATATATAGTTCCAAATATCACCATGGTGGCTTCTTAATATTACGCATATTATGGGATGGACTGATATAAAATACATTAATTGAACATCTAAGAAATTATATTTGAGTCTATTTGAGGATAAAAACACACTATGCAGTTTATTGGACCTAATTCAGATATTTAAGTTTATAACAATTTCAATTGTAATACAATTAATTCTTCTTAAATAGTGAGTATTAATAATCTTACCACTAATTTTTTTTCAACTTGAATTGTGATACATTACCTTTTCCAAATTTACATTTGTAACTCCAGTGATAAATTACCCTTAATTCATTTTTAGCTCTACCCTTAACTTTCATGAAGATTCACTTAGAGTTTTTATAACAACTTAAATGTAGATTATTTTTCAAAGTATATGGATTTTTACAGTTGTTTATTAAGGATTAATCATAATTATACTTTATAAGTTTATTGGCTTTTATATTGCGTGATGTTTCATGTGGTTTATTGTCTTGTTAAAACTGAAATGCACTTAATTAACAATATCACGAACCCGACATCAAATTGGTAAACTATTGAAAAATGAAATATAATAAATATTCCAATTTGATGGACTTCCATTTCACATACGGTTGTTTGTTTTGGGTAGTGCTGGTTGATTAGTGTTCTACATTTTTTTAAGGCTTTGAAGAGGAACGTTTCATATCCTATGTTTGCAACATAGATTTTTTTACTTCTGATGAGCTCAATTGGAATCAAACGACATGCATTTCCCTTACAAATTTTTGGCACAAGGGTATATGATTGATTTGATAATGTGATTCGGTGTAAATGAAGTCAGGAAACATAAAACACACTTTGTATGTATGAAACATTAAGACTAAATGTACGTTAATTCCATTACTTTGTAGATTTAATATAAAAACGAATGTAATAAAAATAATTTTATTTTTTAACGATAATATTTGTAAACCTTTAGTACTTGGTTCATTTCATCAATATTTTTCAAATATCCATGTTTAGTTCATAACTAAATAATATTGCGGTTTAAAGAAATGCAATTTAGCGAATTGTACAATTGAACGGTAGATTGTATCACTGATTCCAAATTTGCCGGCAGAGTGAGTCGGCCTTTGTGTGCAGCAATCCATTCGCGCACAGAGGGAAATCTTCAAAAGCAGATTTTGTAAACAGAACGTTCGAGTCACTGATTAAATACGTGTTTTGCCGGGCATGGTATCGACAAATTCTAAATAAGATTTTATTTATTTAGCTTATTGAAAGAGTTTTATTTGGAACAAAAGAACATTATTAGCAACACTAATGAAGGATAATATACCCGTGGTCCATAATTATGGTGTATTAAAATCAAATTCTTTAGTAGGCCTACGATGACTGTTATGTGGGGTTCATATTGAAAGTGTTCATTGGGATTATTTTATAAGTAATATTGAATGAATTAGTATATAGTAATCAAAATCAGAATTATATATTCCCTGCATTATTGTCCTATTGAATAACTGCTAGACAATGTAGAATGTAGAATTAATTGTGTTACCATATAAAATATATTTAAGTAATTTAATGAAATGGTTGAATACTTTTACTATTAACTTAATAATAAATTATTATTCCTATCTGTTTTTACCTTCAAAGAAATTGTTATATACCACAACAAAACAAGTTTTTAAGTGTAATATTAAAATTAGAAAACTGTACCGTATGTCTTATCAACATTTTTAGAATGACATACTCATAACACGAGTAGTAAAATAGTGATTTCCTTGAATTAAAAAAGGTTATTTACAATTTTTCAAAAGATTACTTACAACTTACTTTCAAAACTTTAAATATAATATGAAAATCAAATGAAACATCAATTTAAAACTGCGATATTCACAGTGATACCGGAAGCGTAACAAAGTTGGTTGGTAACTTCTCGGTCGATACTAATCTTGATTTATTGTCTGAATAAAAGTTGCATGTCAATGGAACTCGACGATATCAGTTAGGTCTAATGGGAGCGGACGTGGCCAGTCGGGATCCCAGAACTAAGTTTACTGAAAAGATTTACGGTCTTTTCGCTCGCAAAGAAAACAATTCGGTATTCATCGTCACAAACACAAATCCGAAACACAGAGCAATTAAATACGAAATGGGTCTCCGCAACGATAAAAGAGCCTCGCCCCGATCCCCGTATAGACATTACAAAAGATACCGCAGGCCCGTTGTTCGGGTGGAGGATGGAAAATTAAAACCAGCAAGCGAAACGAACCTTTGTTTAGAATTACGTACCTCTGTTAGCCCCTCCCCCCACCACCCTTCACTCACCGCACTACTGCAACCCGCCGTTAACTACTCTCCGCGATCCTATAGGAAATGTTGCTGAAAAACAATTGTATCAGAATGACCCTTACTGATTCCAGGTTCTTTAAATACTTTTTATTTGAGAAGTTCA